>BSBK01003445.1:2500-372500 GCA_027943335.1 Chamaecyparis obtusa
TTTTAAAATTATATTTAATTCTGGCTTAACATTTTTAAATATTGATATCAATATTTAATGACAGTTGACCTTTTTCTTGGGCCTCATTTAAAAATTTAATTTTTAAATATTATTTTATTTAACTATTAGATTTTCAAGATTTCCTATGATTTATTTTATTGGGAGTTTTAAATATTTGGTCATGAAATGGCTATTTGAATTATTTTCAAATTTTAAAATGTTGGGGATTATTTAATGGGCCTTTTTAATCTTTTATAATTATTCTAGAGATTTGAGATTTCCTTGTTTTGATTTAATAGTTTTAATTATTATTTGTACCTTATTAATGTTTTATTATAGTTTTAGAAAAATTATTTGATAATTATTATTTTAATGACTTTTATTTATTTTCTTTAATAATTGGACTTTAGGGGGAAAATTAATTTATAAGTCTAGGAGGGACCTAAGTAAATAATTTCACCCTAATAAAAATGTTTTATTTAATAATTATAATTTTAAATGTTTTCAATCCCTTAATTTTAATATTATAATTGATTAGTGAACCTTGAGTAAATATATAATTTAATTAAGGGATACGTTAATTTAACTCTAATTTAATCAAATATTATTTTATTTTAATTAGAGAGAAGTTCGTTAACCCTAGATATCGCATTAGGGTTATTATCACAACTATATTTTATCTTTTACCCCTTGATTGAATTTTTGCATTTTGATCCTAAATGGTAACTTGGTATCCATTAGGGACCAATAGGGTTACTATTTGATTTCATTTAATTGTACTTCTTCATATTGGATACCTTAGGATTAATTGTACTTTATTTCATTTTTTTTGCACAACTAGGAGAGTTGAAATGGAAAATTACTTTATCTAGGATGGTGGATTTGACACTGGTCCACGTGGGGGGAACAACGAGTGGGAAAGGAAGAATTCAAATTTCAAATCTGGACAACAGAGGGAATGGTGGATCTAACACTAGTCCATCGGGAGCTGGAAGTCAACAGGAGGAGACAAATGTGAATGGGGCACAAGGTAAGATTCTTGATGTCAGTTTGTGGATAGGAGACTAGAGGGGGACCCAGCCTTCTGATCAAAATAGGATGAATCCTGGAAAAACTATCAAAAGTTGGTCAGGTCTTTTCGGTATCAAGCCAGTGGGTAAGTCCTCTCTCTCCTGTGGAAAATTTGTCCAACCTTGAGCAAGGAACTTTTTCTATTACCATTCTGGATGAAATCATAGATTTTAATATTTCTTGAATGGTTAACTCTCTTGTGGGGAGATTCCTTGGATCTCATCCTAATATTGAGGTGGTTAGGGCTTTTGTTAAAAGAAAATGTGTATTGAAAGGCCAAGTGGAAGTGGCGGCTCTTCCTAAAGGATGTTTATCATTTTCTTTTTCATGTGAGGAAGATTTGAGGATTACCTTATGCAATGGACCGTGGGTGATAGGAAAGAATTCCATGATTCTTCACAAGTGGTGTACTAATTTGAATATGCAAGAAGATTTGAATGTGCAAGCACCGGTCTGGGTGAATCTCTTAGGTCTACCTCTTGAGTTCTGGATGGAAGATATTTTCAAGGGAATAGCTAATTTTTTTGGGGAACTCCTATCTATGGATCCTATTACGGTCTCCAGGAAATGCCTAACGTATGCTAGGATTTGTGTGGCCGTGCAATGGGGGGTGGATATGCCAGACTCTATAACACTCCAATCCAAACTTGGCTCATGGGTCTAGAAGATAGAGTATGAATCTACATCTTTTTCCTATTATAACTATAAGAAAACTAGGCATTGGGCTAAGCAATGCTCAAAAATAATACCCCAACCTAAAAAATAAAAAAGGTGTTGGTCAGAAAGTTAGGAACTGAAATGAACTCTAATGGGCTTAGTGTTAATGGGAAGAAAGAAGGAAAGATGGAGGTGAAGGGAACTTCTGGTGAAGGAAGTGACACGTCCCCCTCTGAAATAGTGTAGAAAATGGGGGGTAGCATGGAAATAGTTAATGAGTCTTCACCCAAGACAATAGATGATTCTTTTTTTGAAGAAATTCAGAGTAGGCCTTCGGGATCTATGGAGGGGAAGGAGGACTTTGATGTGTACTTTATTGAAAGGGAAATGTCACAAGGTAATGGTTTTACCTTACCTTTACAAAATCAGGATACATGACAAGATGCTCAAAACTGTCCGATTTTGGGATTTTCTGAGGACCAGTCTCAGAAAACTATTGCTACTCCTACGGGATTTGATAAGCACTCACCCAATATTTCTAAGTCTAGAAAGTGGGGAGATGAGGTAGATATTGATGCTACCCTATTGGGGGGTGATGTCTTGGCTGAAGAGGGATGGTTAAATGTGGAGAGAAAAAAGACAGTTAAAAAATACAAAAAAAAAAGATGGCTTGCTGAAGATTACAAAGAATGCCTCTTCGATTCTTAGAAGCACCAAGAGTAGCAAAAATGGAGATGTGGGAGCTACTCATGTCTCCCTAGGAATTATCTCAAACCAGAAAAGGAGAGCCATTGAGACCAGTAGGAGTATTGCAGATGGTAGTCAAAAAACCATCCTAGAGTCTGGACCATTCCATAAGCAATGAAGATTATTTCTTGGAATGTACGAGGATTAAATAATCCTCACAAGCAAGACATGGTTAAAAACATGATTAGAGATAACAAGCCAGATATTGTTCTACTTTAGGAGACTAAGATGTCTAAGGAAAAAGTTGAGAAACTCCAGTTTTTTAGCAATGGCATGTCCCTTGGTGGCGATGCGGATGGGGCTTCAGGGGGGATTGTGACAATCTAGAATTGTAATTTAATTAGAGGG
Organism: Chamaecyparis obtusa; assembly: GCA_027943335.1. NCBI lineage: Eukaryota > Viridiplantae > Streptophyta > Pinopsida > Cupressales > Cupressaceae > Chamaecyparis > Chamaecyparis obtusa. The sequence goes on from BSBK01003445.1 coordinate 5,324, forward strand.
GATGTGATTTCCCAAGGTGTTAATGTGGCTAATATCAAATTTTGGCACATTAAGGATGGAACTTCTTGGGTTTTGACTAATATCTATGCTCCCAATACTAGATGGGGGAGGAAATCTTTTTGGAGGGATTTTGCTAGGAAAAGGAGTGATTTTGTGGAGGAAGGATGGATTATTATGGGGGACTTTAATACTCCTTTAAAGGAAAATGATAAGCTTGGTAGAAGCCAACCCAATCTGGATAGCAGAACTTATCTTATGGACTTTATTGATGGTCAAGCGTTACATGACATTGATTTGCAGGGGATAAGTTATACATGGACTAATAGGAGGTTTTGTAATGAGCTGATTTAGGTCAGACTTGACAGGGCGCTTGCAAGTAGTAAGTGGTTCAATAGTTATTCTTGCACTTTATCAGCCTATATTAGAGCTAGTTCAGATCACTATCCGATCACCATTATTCCAGAGCCTAATGGGCTGAAAAGGAACTTCCCCTTTCATTTTGAGAAAATGTGGACCATTCATCCTAATTTGGAAAAACTTATTGCGGAGTTGTGGAGTATTAGGATTGAAGTAACAACTATGTTCAAAATAGCTAAGAAACTAAAATTTGTTAAGCAGAATATTAAAAATTGGAACAAAGAGACTTTTGGGAATATCTTTACCAACAAAAATAAAATATTAGAGGAGTTTAAGGAAATCTAGGATAGTATTCAGAAAGATGGGTATAGTTTTTTTACTAAGGAGGAGGAAGATATTAAACTTGTTGAGTACCATGATATCATCTCAAAGGAAGAATGTTTTTGGAGGCAAAGATCTAGAAAGATATTTTTGAAGGAAGGGGACAAAAATTTAAAATATTTTTTCATGACCACGGTGAAACACAGAATGAGAAACAAAATTTCTAGACTTAAGATGAATGATACTATTAGTGAAAAAGTGGAAGATTTTAGGGGAGAAGCTATTAAGTTCTTTGGGGAGCTTTTAAAGAAAGCTGATAATCTAAATGAGGATTTTCAAAAGGAGTTGCTCGATGGTATCCCCTACATTTTGAATGAAGAACACAATAGATCTTTCACTGCCATCCCTTCTAAGAAAGAGATTCATAAGGCAGTTTTCTCCTTTGAAGGAGATAAAGCCCCTAGCCCTAATGGATACCTTCTTTTTTTCTTTCAAAAGTATTAGAGGATTTTGAAAGATGATGTTACTAATGCGGTTAAAGAGTTTTTTGGTTCAAGAAAGATTCTTAAGGAACTTAATGGTACCTTTATAGCTTTGATTCCAAAGAAAGTGGGGGCTGATAGTATGGACTAGTTCAGACCTATAAGTTTATGTAACTCAATGTACAAGATTATCTCAAAATTCCTAACATCTAGGATTCTTCTTTTTCTTCCTTCCCTAATTTCAGGACAACAGAATGGTTTTGTCCTTGGTAGGGAGATTCTGGACTCAATCATTTCTATCCATGAAAATATACATTCCTTGACTATGTCTAAGAAGGAAGGTTTTTTGCTGAAGTTAGACTTGTCTAAAGCCTATGATAGGGTTGACTGGGATTTTTTGAAGGCTACTTTAGAGGGTTTTGGTTTCAATAAGAGAACACTAGTACATTTTGCACCATTTTTTGACTGTGTATTGGTCAAAGGTTCTACCCAAATGGTTTGAATCCTCGACCAACCATTTGGTCATATTTTTGTCATCAAAATATCAACATGTCTCTTTAATTGTAGATTATTTGATGTCAATCTTGGTAAAAAAAGAGGCCAATCTTGGCTGAAAATAACATTAGAAAGTGATGGTATATTGGTCGAACATTCAACCAATTTAGGTCAAATTTTTTAGCCACTTCGACCACGATGCCAAACTATCGACAGTCATATTTCGACCAAAGTTTGTTGCACGTTAGACCAATATTGGTCAAAATATTTGGCAGCTCTGACCAGGATGCCAAACTCACGACGGTCATATTTTGACCAATATTGGTCGAAATATTTGGCATCTTCGACCAGGATGCCAAATTCATAACCACCACATTTCGACTACGGTTAGTCAAAAGTTCAATGAAAAATGAAATGTTTAAAAAAAATTTTGAAGGTAAATATCTTGACTAATTACCAACAACATGCTAATCGGTGATTAGTCTAGATATTTATCTTCAGGTGTCCACACTCATTATGCTTCTTGTTGCCAACGGGTCCCTACTCGTTCTATTTTCCAGACTGCTTTGGGTTCTAGCAATCCATCTACTCTGCTCTGCGTGAAACTGTGGGTCTTTTCATTTTGTTTGAACTATTTGAGGGATAGCCTCTAAGTGGTGATCTATGAATTGGTAGAGCTTCCTCCTAGATGCCCACAACTCTTCAAATATATTGGTGTGAAGCCCCCAAAGTGTATTCTTCTCTATGGGCCTCCTAGTTCTGGGAAAACCTTAATTGCTAGGGAAGTGGAAAATGAAACTAGTGCCTTCTTTTTCTGTATCAATGGACTTGAGATCATGTCAAAGTTGGCTGGAGAAAGTGAAATCAATCTCTAGAAGGCTTTTGAGGAGGCTGAGAAGAATGCCCCATCCATTATATTTATTGATGAAATATTATAGAGATTTATCAGTGGGCTTGCAAGTATTCTATTAGAGAAAATATTGAGTAGGTGAGTTTCAATTGAGGCAGCTTTTGCAAACTAGATTTCATTATGAATTTCTTAATGGTTTTTTTTGAACTGGTTTGTTAGAATTTTACATTTTTTGATTCAATTTTCCTTAACTTGTATCTTATTATTTTAATTTTTCATGTTCTCTTTCCTCTGCACTTTTACATGATATTGAACATGAAAGAAAAAGAAGTGAGAACCCTGAGGCAATGGATGAGGATGATAGTGATGATGTAGCTAAAATAAAGGTTGTTTCCCATACACCCCCACCAAACTCATTTGATACATTTTGTAACTATATTTTGCATAAACTTTATGTTAATTTTTTAATTGAAGTTGTTTTTAAGTTGTCAAGTTTTGCCAGATGTTTGCCAAGTCAGTAAATTTTGCCAAGTTGGTAATTTTATGGTGTGCAAACATTCAATGGACACAAATAGATTTACTAGAGAAACAATGACTTATTTAACACAAATAGGAACTGATTTAACACTTCACCTAATCAAAAACACAAACCAATGAAATAATCCACATTAGGCCAAGAGAGGTTGACACATTCAAAATGCACTTCTTAGAAAAGACCTAGAATGAATGAAATTGATTAAATAATGAAGGTATGTTAGTTTGAGCTTCACTTGGTTTCGAGAATACTTTAATATTCTCTACTTAACAAGGCCAACCACATGAAGGTGGAAGCTCATCTAGCCTCACCTCCCCTCCCCCTAACATCAATCTGAATTCCACATTAACATCTAATTAAACACTTCATTCATCCATTTATGAACTATAACATTCAATCAATACAATCACATAACATTCATTAATATGATATAACATTCATTAATACACAACACTAATTAAGAATTCATTAACACATAACAATATTCATTAACATGACATATAATTCAATATTAATACACAACATTCATATATAATTACTTAAAACAACGTTCTTTCATTATCCAACAAAGTTAATCAAACAAGTTTTTATCAAAGAGCATTTTTAAGAAATCATTTCTTTTTTTGGTTTTTCTTAGATTTCTTATTTAGGTAAAGGTTGATAGGAGCATCACTATTATCTTCCTCCTCTTGTGATTTTGATCTCAAATTATGATGCTTCCTCATCTGTCGAGGAGGATGATGTTGCTGCATTAAAGGGGGGTCTGCTGCAATAACAAGTAAATGGGTTACATTCACATACTTTTTTTTACTGTTACATGTATTTCATTAACTAGTAGAACATAACATGCATTTTTCTTTACCCAAAAATGCCACATCATCATGTACAAAAAAATTTTGATCTTCCGCCACCTCAACATGCTCAACATGCTCAACATGCACTAAAATATTCAAAAAAGGGTACACGGCCAATTGTAATTAAAGATGTTAAATTCTATTAATAATTACATAATTTATTTCCAATAAAAAATTAATACCTCCAACACTATGATTCACATCATGACCTTCATCACTCCTAGGATCTGTGATAGGATTTGAAGGCTATAGTGAAATGTCATGGGCATTGTTATCATGAAATAGTCAATTTATGTTCAAAATTCACTATTCAATTTGATTTACTTTTCATTTGCCCAATTTACCTGTCTCATCTAGAGTAGTAGATTCTTCGTTGTGGCTTTCAGATCCTTTACGTAGGTGTGCAGCCACAACTTCATAGCCTTCCTTCAAGGCTATTCTCTTATCTTCTTCCGTGGGCTCTACATTGAATTTTGTGCCCTATATTTTTTGTTTAATATCATCACTTTTACATGTATGATTTGATTAAACAGAATAGTTTACAACCTTATATATATAAATTTGATATGAAATTCCAATGCTGCTACTTACAAGTCGAGAGTGAAGTTTCATATAGCCACCAGAGCCAAGTTTGTGTTGGCCAACCTTTGTTAATCTCACTTGTGTGGCTTTTGATGTGTCTTGTAGTCTATGAAAATTTTGAAACATGTTAGATTATATATTTAAAAAGATCACTAATTAGTGCATGATATCATTCTACTTAATACTATCATGACATACCTTGTTTTGTCATCTTCTAGTTGAATTCCACTACCCTTTAGCCTTTTCTCTTTTCCATCTTCCATTATTTCATTCCACTCCATCAGTGGAAACATAGGAGGACGCTCGTAGTTTGGGTTATCCTTTAGAGCCCTTCTATATTGGTCCCTCATAGTCTTTATCTATTTGGATGCTCTTTGAAGAATCGTGACTCTGTCAAAAGTTTTATTTCCAAAGAGGTCCTGTAAAGATTTAATGAGCTGATTTTTTAAGTCAGCATCTTATTCATTCCACCTTTTTTGAAAAAAAAAAATTGTTAGATATCATAACTTAAATATAGTACAATAAATGGAAGATAAGAAAAATATTTTACCAATATTATGAAGCTACGTACCTTTTATGTATGGTGGGCCCAAATAGCTTCAATGCCATTTCAAAAACATGATCATAAAAAATATCATTTCCTATAAAAATATCATGGGATTATCAGTCCAAAATGAGTTATGTATAAGTAAACTATAATTACACTGTAAATAATAACAATTTTAAAGCACCTAGAAGCTTTGGTACTTTTAACGGAACCATATTGATCTTGTTCATCAACAATGTCCCCGCAAATGAACCAGTACTAGTAACATGGGCTAATCCAGGAAATAGTCGATCTTCACTAGTACTGGTCTGATATGTTCTTGTACCAGGTGTAGGTGTATCTATTAGTGCACAAAATAGGTCCATACAGTGTATAAAATTTAGATAAGAAAAAAAATCAATGCATGATTAGCACATAACAAAATATAGAAAAATAAGGTTTTACTTGTTGTAGCTGGTACAGAGGAAGATGTCTGCAAGCACCTTGTTGTGAACATGGCAGCCATTAAATGCAGAATATTAATCAAAGGAGGCATCTACACTTCATCATGAGATGAAGAATACATTTTTAGAAAATACATTTGCAATGGATAAAGATTAAATGGGGTACTATAAGCATCCCAAACATAAGTTGAGTCAATAATGCATACAAAGGTTAAATCAATGGTTAAAGGTTTAAGGATTATTTACATGAAGTTGGTGCAACGCTACAACCCTCACCATATTGACGATGTTTCACACATGTCAAAAATTTTTGTAAGAAGAACATATCATATTTTAGATCATGATCCATAAGATAGTTTAAAATATAAACATCTATTGAACTTTAATTATTGCTTAAGATTAATTACTTCTTACATCAATAAAATTGACTCTACGTGTCAATTCTTCTTCAAGTTCCTTTGACTCCTCAATTTCATTTGCTTCCATTAGAAGGTTAAGAATTTCTTTACCATATTTATTTTTTATTTGAGTAGCCATGAATACATGGTTAGAGTTACATTCTATATCATCTATAAATGCCACCTCAACTTCATATTGCAATAGATTTGTTGCCTCTTTTGCTTTTCTTTATCAATAAGTATCAAGTTGTGACATCAATATCAGTAAAATTCTATCAAAATAACTCCAAAGCCATTAAGAAAAGAACATAATAATATGACATTTGTTTCTATATAATTTGTAGAAATACACTACTTAAGGTTTACCTTTGATGAAGAAGGTGTACTGTGAGGAACATCCCCGCATGTATCTTGAGGTGGAATATCCATGTCGCCCTATGACAAAGATTAGTAATTCTTAACAACCAGAAGCGATTGGAGTCAATATTAATTGGAGGTAATTGGTTTAAATATTATACTTACCAATCCCATGATAGGGAATTTTTTTGTATCTACATGATTCAAATTGTAATCTATTAGAAGCTCTTCCCCTGCACTTATTGATTTTATTGCACATACAAATACATGATTTCCCTCCCGTGCCTTGAAGATAAAATTCGGCTGCTTATTAGTTGACATGGGTCAAGAACTAATTATAAAACCTACAATATTCACTATTTCTTTTGGCCTTCCATCAATATACATAGTGATCCTTTTAGTTTTATCATTTTCTTTGCATTGTATATAATTTTCTAACAATGCATACCTATGCATACTTTTTTTATATTGCACAATCCGCATCCAATTCTTGTAATTGTAACAAGGTCCTACACACTCCATCAATTCAAATACTTGATTATAATTGACCTTTATTCCATCCATGGAAAATAAGCCCAAACCATGTAATGAAGATGGAGCTTTGTGATATATCCTTTCATTAACAAAAAAATTAGTATTAACTAGAGGTAGTTCCTTGGGTGCCCATTCTTTCTTAAGATGTGTGTACCTTAAGGGAACCTTCATGTAGCCTTTGGTCTCATTATCATAAGAACATGACCCACCCTCAGCAAGGAAAAATTGCATTCATTTATCAAATTTTCTTCTAATCTTTTGACCTCTAGTCGATCTCCCTAGTTTAGACCTACTAGATGTCTCACTTTTGTCTTCTATTCCCACATTTTCCTCACTTGAGGAAGATAGATCAGACAAATACCTATTTGGTGATACTTGCAATCCATCAAATGAGAGACATAGTAGGATCTATATATTTTATTGACTAAAGAGAAGGAAACCAAATAATAAATTATACATGTCGATCTATGTGAAAGGCATTGTAAATCATTTATCTTAAGTTATCCAAAAATTACATGATATGTAAGCTACAAATTATATAGAAGAAAAAATTTACATGATGCAAAATATACTCCATGAATATAGAGTTCAACACATAATAACTTAATTCAAATTTCTATGAATAAATCAATACCTCATACATGGAATTGATCATACCTTGACATATATTTCATTGATCATGTTATTGATCATCCTCCTCATCCATGTCATTATCATGATCATCATGATCATGATCATGATCATCATCATCATCATCATCATCATGACTATCATCATCATGACCATCATCATCATGACCATCGTCAGCATCACCAAAATCATCATCATTTTCTTCTTCTTGTTCTTCATTGTGTAACATTCATCTGTAATCATAATTTACTTCATCTTCTGATTCTTCAGTATCTTCTTCTTTCATCACATTATACTATATTGGTCTTCCTCTTGGATCATGTCTAACAACAAATGACCAACCCAATTTATGTGGAACAAAAAAGTAAAAAACTTTCTCACATTGGCTTGGAAGAACATAGGGCTCATCTCCAACTGACTCAAATGACCTTGTATTAATCATTGCAAATCCACTATCATGTTCAATAATAGTTCTATCAGGATCATTTTGATTCATCCTTAGCCTATACCATTTGACAACAAATAGAACTAATTTCAATGAATTAAAGTCGCACTCAAGTATATCATCCAAAATGTCATAGTATCAATTTTTAGATTGTTGAGGATGTATGTCATTTCTAGATGAAATACTAGTGACCTCAAAGACTATACTTATCCCAGAATCACAAGTTTTCTTCGTGTCATCTAACCTTTTTATGAAAAATTTATGACCATGGTATTACATAACTTTGTGGTGTTTGATCTGCAATTATTCAAACATTTCAAGATTGTTTGCATTGATCCATGAGTTGATATTAAACTTGTGGGTCATGGTTAGTAAACTTATACGAACCTTTCTACCTCTTAAACCATATGCTAGATCAAGTACCATTGGTGTAACATTGGGATCTCCATTATGATGAGCTTCTTTAACCAATGATGCAGCACCATCCCATGTTAATGAGTGATCATTTTCTTGAAATTTTTGAATCTATACCATCATCCAATCAAAATTATTTGCAATATACAAATGTAGTGCATCACACTCGTGACCAACTATAAAGAAAATAAATAGACCGCTTAGAAACAACTTATATTGAAGATCTATAAGAATTAATAAACTACAATAACATCATATGATTACCTCTCACTTTCCTCAATCTACCTTTCCCCATCAAGTACTCCCCTTCAAATTCGTTAATAAGTTAGGATCCCAAATGTGATCTACATGGATATTTGTTGCAAACGTGGGAAGATATTCATTAATATACACCATAGTTTGGTATACCATATATCCCTCCACCATAGAACCCTCAAGATGTTATCTTTGTCGAACCAAGCCCTTCATAAATTTTAAGTGACTCTCAACCATCCACATTGACCTAGTTTGTATAGGTCCACACAATTCAATCTCCTCAACTAGATGTATGAGGTATGTTCTTGAGCATTGAAAAAATTTGGAGGTAGACACTTTTGCATTTCACACATAAGGTGGGGAATTTTTCTCTTCCAATATTTAATATCTTTTTTATCAATTTCTTTAAATGATAACCACCTAAAAGAGATTCAACTCACAAGAACATATAAACAAGATTTTAGATAAAAAGATATAATAAATTACATTAAAAGTAAAGCAAGTCATAAATATAATAGCACTTCTAACCTCATGAATTCTCCAAGATCATATATAACTTGTTTAACACTATTGTCAAACTGGTCTGGGAGGGATAGAGGTAGGACGTACTGCAATGATTAAAAAATCATCTTTTTAATATATTGTAAAATAATACAATAAAAAGTACATGAAATGTTACAAATATATTGTAAATAGAGAACATGACTTACCTTGATGAAGGTATGCCAATCATGTCGTTTCAACCCTAGCCCAAAATCACTTTTCTTTGATACAAGACTGCTTATATTTGCAGCAAATCCTATTGGAAATTTTGTTTTTTTTATGACTTCTTTTAATGCATCACTTTGCTGCTTAGTTAATAACCAAGGAAGGGCACTCATATTTATGTGGTCTCCATTGCTATTTGATTCAATGAAAGTTTTTAGTGCATGGTTGGATTCATGAATGTCATTACAAATTTTGACCATTTTTTTTTGTCATGCCTTCCATCCAATATTTTCCATAGTTTCTCTATTACATTCTTTCCAATATGCATAGCATCAAATAAATGCACAATTGGGAGATCCTTGTAGTATGACAACCTACTAAATTGACTAGGATAACTTTTTATTCCTCTAGAAAGTTGGTCATTGATGCCTTGATGACCTTCACGAGCATCAATAACATCATTAGTAAATAAAAGACAATATCAAAATCTAAATTTCAAATAAAAATCATCATATGGAATGACATTACCTTGGTGATTTAGTCTATTGTATTCCAACTTCCATAAACAAGGTGTCATTCTTCATGGCCTTGATGTCATCTCTTCTTTCCCATTAAAAATATGTTTTTTGATAGTTCGATACTTATGATTATTGTGGAGAAAGTGCCTAAACTCATCGAATACCTACTTTCCTAAACTTCTTGAATGATGAGATTTCATCTTTAGACCACAAACTGGACATGCAAATTTACCCTTTGTTTGAAGACCTAAAAGATATCATACAATTAGATCATGTACAATTATCATGCACAACTTAAACATATAAAAATAATGTGTAAGCACTATAACATACCAAAAATTTGTGACCTTAACATGAATATATAACATACCACAAAAATGAGTTAGCCCAGGGGCATCATGTATTGTTCATACAAGCATTGCATGGAATTGAAATTTTCTTTGTCCTATTGGTCTAGAGATGTCATACATAGTGATCCCATTCCATAAAATCAACAACTCATCAATAAGGGGCTCAATATACATGTTCATATCTTTAACTTGGTACTTACCTAGTTGAATGAACAAAAACATTACATAATTACTATGACCATCTTGATGCAGTGTTTGTAAATTAATTTACATAACTATTAAATGAAAAAATACCTAGTACAATCATTGACAACATTATGTGTTCCCTCTTTATGGACATCCAAGGAGGAATGTTATTGTTAATAAAAAAAATAGGCCACACTAAGTAGATCTCATATCTCCAAATGGATTGACATCATCCGCTACCACTGAAATATTGAGATTATGAGGTTCTTCTTTAAAGTGTGGGCATGTTGTTTCTATGTCTTTAAATGCAGAACCATCTGCAAGCATTCCCATAATTTCATCTTGACTTCTATTGTGTACATGGTAATCCATAAATTGTGCCAAGCTAGTGCACCTGAATAATTGTTGAAGACGTGGAATAGGGGGAATGTACTGAAGACTCTTTTAAGGTACCTTTTTTGTTATTTGATCTCACTGATATCTACTAGTATGACAAATAGGGCATTCTGTTGCAAATTCATGTTGTTTATGATATAGAATGTGATTATTGGGACATGCATGTATTGTTTGATACAGTATTCCAATTTGATTCATAATTTTAGATAATTCTCGGTAGGAACGAGGCAAAATGTTTGATGGTGGTAAGAAAAACTCACCTATCAACCTACAACAACAAATATGAATTGTTCATATAATGAATCATAATGGTATGCTAGCATTGAAGATTCCATTTAGCATATGTGACATTGCTTCATTGGATAAACCATTCATAACCTTGAAGTTCACCAACAACACTATAGCGGAGAGAAGAGTTGTTTGGGAGCCTTGTTATAGGGGCTTGTATGCCTTCTCAATTATAGCTATATCAAGACCATCTTCATCATCATTATCAAATGTGCTAGTACCATCATCATGATCATCTTGATCAACTACGCCAATACCATCTTCTTCAATCATGTCCTCTGGCACATTACCAGCTATGCAAATACCATCATCTTCAATTGTTTTCTCTGCTACAGAATCATCTTCTTCCATGGGTGCATTATCATCAGCTTGGATATTCACACCTCCATGTTCCTCCAATTGGAAATCCGCATTCACCAATCGACGAAAATCATGGCCCCCTTCAATGTGACCATATTTCCTACAATGACTTTGGGCTGTTTTGATTAGAATTCTTCAATTATTTAAGCCCTTACACTTTTTGCAAGGACAATTATATTTTTCAACGTCTTTTCTTTGGAACCAAGACCACAATCTAGCAATTGTCTCATTATTTTGTTCTGGGTTCATATTGCCAGATGTGGACTTTCTTCATGGGCTACAAATATACAAAATGTAAACATACAAACATTAGTAGTATCTTGTATATAATAATAAAAATAAATAAAAAATTATAAGATTATACAAGATTTACAAATACACACACAAAGCATGCTCACTAGACCACAAAATATTCAAAAGGATAAGTATTTTGGGAGTTACACAAATCTCCTCACTAGACTACTAAATCTATGGATATTATTCTTGATGCTGAAGTAAATCAAGAATGTGAAGTTGAAGCAATTACATCTAATTGATAACTGCCTACATATAGTCTGCTACTGTCTGGATATAATTCACAGATGTTTGTGTTGAATTTTATTTTTTTTCATTGAATGAAGAGTTTCATCTTTCATTTATATGAGTCTTTACCTCCCAAAAGACATGTCTCCTAGCTGGCTGACTAGGCATAGTTGGCCAACCAGCATATAACAAATTTAGTTTAGTTCTAACATATCCCTAGGGAAGTCACACAAACTATAAAGGTAAGTATTTTAATTAGTAGACGAGGGTTGGAATTTTATCCAAGGAAGACTTTACTTCAATTTATGCTTTAGTTTGTAATTAGAGATTATAGAGTATATTCTGGAGTTGTACAGTCACATTGTCTAGTCCATATCTAGAGATTAGTGCATTAATGCATGTGATTATTGAGCATTAATGCATTAATGCCCATCTATATCTAGGTTTGCATCACACATGCTTAAGGAAAAAGTTCCTAATAGAACTGAAGAGAGTAATTAATATGGAAATTGAATCAAATGTAAGCAACATATGGCATTAATTTTCAAAGATAGTGACAATTTAAAAGAATTGGAAAAATATAGTGTACAAGAAATGATAGTGCACCATGTGAAGTCACAATAAGTATGAACCCATAGAGGATTTTCATTGTTTCCTAAAAGAAGATCATTTTCAGAGTGAGATTTAGCTACATAGAGGTGAAGCCATGACATACAAAAGGTAAGAGAACCTCAAAGTTTCTGACATATAATGCTATCATGTCCAAAGGACAACAAAGTGTAGTTTTTAGAATAATAGAACAACCATCTCTGTTAAAAGGAACAACCATCATGTTATAGAGTTATTGAATATGGCCATTATCATAAGATCATAGGGAAAAACACATCTATCTACTATTAATGAACAATTTCTTCTATAGAGGCAATTTTGAATTCTATGCTCATGTCAAAAGGAAATGTCACTTAGTTTGAAGTCCTAATAGAGTAAATACAATAAGATGACATGGACATATCATGCCTTAAATCGGAAATAATCGCAATAAGAAGATGGAACAACCACAAGGTACAAGCATGTGCAAGTCATTGTAATCATTGGAGATATGTTAAAGGTTAAGTACAATAGTAGAGCACAACCATGATACAATTAATGAAAGTGCCATAAAACACCATGATATTTATAATCAATCATAGAGAAAAGAGTCAGTGTAGCAAATGTTTACATATTCCGCTTAGTTTGTTCAAGATTATAGTTTGTTCAACCTCTTCCCATAAAAACTATATGTATACTTTAGTTAAAATAGTTTAGTTTTACAACATGAATAATAACTGATTTCTGATTTTCCAATAATTTTTTTATTAATAACAAGTTAACAACAATGCATTGCCTTTAGTTCTACTTCAAAAGTTAATATGTGAAATTTTGTTAAAAATTTAATAGTACGTAAAGTGCATCATATTCTTGCATGAATTGAATTGAGAATACAAATCTACTTAACAATGCTTATACTTATATTGATATTATTGATTTTTAAATTAAATTTACATAACATCAAAATAAATACACTCTAGAAACGAGAAATTAAAAACTCCATTGTTCAAGATTATAGAGATCATAACAGTGAATGTAAACTAAGTTAATGAGTATTGGGAATGGACCAAGTTAATGATCGATTCCAAATCATAAAAGTGAATGTAAACTATGTTCAAGAAATGAAAATGTAAATTCATTAGAAATCTACCAATCACTGCCCATGAGGGTACAGTTTGACAATATTGTTGACAAATGTTTATTTTTATGGTTGATATGGATTCAAATCATTTCTAGGATATGGTGTTACATTTCATTGGAGTTTTGAATAGTTTTGTGCATGTTTGGAAGACGTAATATTTTCACTTTTATTGCCCAATCTAACTTCAACATTATTTAATGAGATGTAATATGAATTTTTTTAATGAATTTAGACATGTTTTCATATCTCAAGTTGGATGATGTTTTTTCTAAAATTTTTGGTTAAGACTTAGACATCCAATCCCAGGACTGATTTTTGGGACAATAATCCTTTCAAAGGTGGTGAACATGGTGCATGGGCACCTAGAACATCCAAAAACTACCAGGAGTCCATAATGACAACCATGTACCTAATGACATCTAAATACATGAATTGGAATGTGTTGGAACCTACAATGGCCTATAAGGTCATTCCATGCAATGCAAATGGCAAATATGTAATAAGTCTTAAAAGGCCTAATAGGCCTTAGGACCAAAATAAGAGCCTAGGATGGTATTTAGTGTTACAAGTTTATAATAGTTTAGATTTGATTTTAATAATGCTTAATAAGTTCATTTGGGTCTCATTTCAATGTCTTAAGGCTTCATTATCTTTAAAAGTTTCAATATCTCCAAATTTGTAATGTTGCAAATTCAACAATTTGAAATGCAATGGTTATTATAAAATGGAGGGAATTGGATTTTGTTATGTTTTAGTGCAAACTAATCCATCCAACCAATTGGGATTGGTTGGGGTAGTTTCTAGGAGTCCATAAAATATGTCAAAGTTTCATTGTATGGAAGAAGAGGCCTGGTGTACAGACTGTACTGAGTTTTTGATAAATAAACTTCTTTCAAATGAAATTTCATTGAGTTCTTAGAGTGATTTTGGATGCATTTTGTCATTTTCTTACAATTTAATACATTTGGAATAGTTAGATATTGATCCTAGACCACATCTATGCTTTTGTGAGGTCTGTATTTGTATTTTTACTCAATTAATTCTGACTGGCAGAGTAGTTTCAACCATTCCTTTGATAGTTTTGTGAGTTTCCAATTGAATATGGTCATTCCATGACCTCTGACCACTATAAAACATGGAATGACTAAATATTAACATGTACTATAGTTCCCTAATCCATTAATGTAATGAGAAGGAAGAATGTTTGGGTGATCACCATAATTTATAGAGGAAACTTAATGAATTTGCTTGGTATGCTACATTAGTAGCCATTTGATCTGAAGGAGGAACATAGATTATGATTTGGAGCATCTTATAATGATCATCTAATGGTGAAAAAACTACCTATTGGACCTAGAAGTGATCAGAGATAGGAGATTTAAGAAACCCTTGGATTAAGGGTTTAAAAGTGCTAAATTTGGGGATTTTGGGGTTCTCAGTGGACTGAGCCCTATTCCTTTGAGGTTTGTTCATTTTTAGACATTATTAAAGACTGATGAAGGTTTGGAGTCTTGGGAGTGCAAGGATTCTATGGTTTCTTTGTTATTTGGGATCTTTTTAAGCACTTCTAACGCCATAGTGTGCAGACAGTCACACCTGGTCTAAAAGAGTCCATAGAAAGTTGACTGTAGAAAGATGACTACCCTAGTTTTATGTCAAAAATAGTCTATAGATGACTGTCACTCAATTTCTTTCAGATTTCTCCACCAAATGATCTCAAACCGGTCGCAATTGAAAGCTATGACTCCAGGTAGACTTCCTATGGAGTTAGATTTGACATTCCAATCCACACGAAGTCGGAAAAAAACAAATACCAGTAAAAAAAAATTAAAAACATAGTTTTCTCAATCTTTTTTGCAATATTGCCTCTTCCAACCTTACAATTGTAAACCTAACACTAGTACATTTATAGTGTAACATGATGCGATGATTCAAAAATTTAGGGTTTTGTAAGTTCGTCTCTAAATCAAGTGTATATAAACAATGATAAAAAACATGCCATCAAATACCAAATACATGATACCCTAGCACATTGCTCATCAGCCCTAAGTAGGTAACCAATAAAACAATGCCAAACAAATGCAGAGTGAGGAAATCCTTACAGGTAGTCCTTTTACACCAAATCATAATGGCAACCCTCATAGGTTGGGAGTCCTCCTTTTACACCAAATCACAGTGGCAACCCTCCTAGGCATGCGGTCCTCCTTTTACTCAAACCAAATAATAGTTCAAACAATCGCAGGCTCCCACTCCTTCATGCGCTCCAAGTTAAAACCAAACAATGAAATGAGAAACAAAATGTTTTTTCTTTTTAAAGTTATGCCCGTGTTGGTCAAAATTATGACCTACATGGTATTGGTCAAAATTTTGACTAACAGAAGCATGGATTAAAAAAAAAAGGAAGTTTTCCTTCTATAATCTGACTAACCTAAACCTTTTTAATTGATGGTCAAAAATTTTGGTAGAAAAATGAGGTCAAATGTAGTAGTGGAAGTAGAGATCTTATCCATTTCTTAATTTCCTCTGCTACTTTCTCAGTGCTCATGAATGGATCTCCTACTCTCTTCTTCAATTCTTCAAGAGGTCTTAGATAGGGGGATTCTTTATCTCCAATTTTGTTCATTATTATGGTGGAATGTTTGGGTAGATATATTGGAAGGCTAGTTAACAAAGGTGAGTTTATAGGGCTGAAACCTTCTTCAAAGGAATTGATTTGTTCTCATCAGCAGTTTGTGGATGACTCCATTATTATTGGAGAAGCCTCTATAAAAAATGGAAAAACTATCAAAAAAGCCCTTCATAACTATGTTGTTGCTACTCGTCAGATTATAAATTGGAATAAGAGCTCTATTTTTTTCATTAATGTTCCTGAAAGAAGAAAGAAAGGATAAAAAGAGTGTTGGGATGCGAGGTGGGTTGTCTCCCATGATCCTACTTAGGCTTACTATTGTGTCTTGATCCTCTAGACTCTTTTTAGAGAGATATGATTGATAAATTTTATAGGAGTTTAGCTGGTTGGAAGGGTGCTCTTCTTAGCTAAGCTGCTAAGATTTTGGTAGTTAAAGCTACCCTCCAAAGTATTCCTCTCTATGCTTTAAGTATCTTCAAAACCCCTAGGAATTTTTCTGAAAGTATAGAGAAAATCCAAAAGAATTTTCTTTGGTGAGGAGTGGAACATAAAAAAAGAATGGATCTCATTTCTTGGGAGAAGGTTTGTAAACCTGTTAGGAAAGGGGGCCTTGGTCTCCATAATATAAGAAGTATGAACGAATTTCTTATTGCCAAAATTCTATGGAGACTATTCAAGACCTCATGAGAATGGAGTACCAAATGGCACAAGAAATATAATAGGGACAGGAGTGATTAAAAAAAAATTTGAATCAAGAAATTGTTCAAGGAGGTTCTAGCATTTGGAATAATGCTTTGAGAAGGAAGGATTTGATCAATAAGGGTATCAAATGGAAGGTAGGAAATGCTAAGACTATTCTTTTTTGGGAAGAAGTATGGATTCTTGATCACCCTCTCAATGATGATTCAAGCGGGAAAGAAAAGATGATGCAATGCAAATAGATTTTGGGAACACATGTGGCTAACTACTGGGAGGGGGATAAGTGGATTGACTTGGCTAGGGTGGATCCCTCTCTTAGAAGCCTGAATAAAATTCTAAATGTTTTTTTTCTTGTAGATGAAGAGGATACTCTAATTTGGAAATATAATTCTAATGGCTCTTTATCGGTCTCTTCTTTGTACGTGAAGAATTTTGAAGATAGCCTTGAACCATGTTGGGCCAAGGCTTGGTACAAGGGTTTAACACCTAAAATTAATGTTTTTTTTTGGATCTTATTGCAGGATAAAATCTTAACTATTGATAATCTAAGGAAAAGGGGCTTATATTTAACCAATAGATGTTGTCTCTGCAAGAGTGATGAGGAGAACATCAATCATATGGCTATCCATTGTTCCTTTGCTAGAAAAATATGGGAGAAATTTCTAGATTTGATGAATATGGATTGGGTTTTTCCATAGGATATTCAAGAGCTTTTCACTTCTTGGAAGCTGCCTACTAATAACAACCTCTTATTGTCTATATGGAGCTTCTTTCTTCCCTACATGTGTTGGGGGCTTTGGAAATAAAGGAATGATAGGATTTTTAAAAACAAGGAGTCTAGTTGGGCTGTAATCTTCCACAAGATTAAGAGAACTCTCTTGGAGAACATTGGGTTGATTAAAAAATATCAAGATCCGAAAGATGATTAGGAGGTTAAAGTATACAAAAATTGGAAGCTTGAAGGGAGGAAGGTTCAGGATATTAAGAGAAGTATGAGAAATGAGGCCAGGTGGGATTGTCCTCCTAATGGTTGAATGAAAGTCAATTTTGATGGTGCCTCTAAGGGCAACCTAGGAATTGCTGGTTGTGGTATAGTTATATGTGATGAATATGGGAATTGCAAAGGGGCTAAGGCCATTCCTATAGGTTTCAATACTAACCATGTTGCTAAGGCTAACATTTCTCTTTATGGTCTATTGGTAGCTAAGAGGAAAAACTATAGAAATGTTTGGGTTGAAGGGTATTCCCTAAATATTATTAAATGTCTGAATAATACTATGACCCCTTCATGGACAATAGCCAATGTTATTAACAAGTCTAAAAACATTATTGATTCCTTTGATGAGTGTATTATTACTCATAATTTTAGGGAGGCCAATTCGGCGGATGACTGGGCTACGAATATGGCTTGCCAAAGCTAGTGGATATCGAGCAGAATGATGGGTTTGTCCTCCCTTTTGAAGGGATATCATTAATTGATAAGGATCGAGTAAATAGTAGGAAACACATTCTTAATGAAGATCATACTAATGAGTAATGAATGTATAATTTTGTGTGAAGATGATGAAGGACTGTGGGGTGATTCTGAGATGATTATTGCTTCCATTTGGCATGATTTATGGGTCATTTGTGGTGTTAGAGGAATTTATTACAAATTAAATCCTAATCTATAGAGTGTTGTGAGAAATTTTGAGAAAGGTTTTCCTGACTATTGTAGAGCTATGGGAGGTAGAAAGAAAAGGTGTGAACCAAGGAACTGTAACGAATGGAACCAGAATGAGGAGGTGTGGAAAATTGTCAAAGATGGGGTCTGGCGGTTTATTTGGAGAAGCTACATGGAGGGAAAGTTGTCATGACCAGGCACTTCATTAAAACATGGAACAAATGGAAAGTCATGGTGGGAATGCAAAGCATGGAGGTGATTGGGGAGATCATTGCAGAGGCAATGGGTCTAAAGATTGAAGGTATTAACTTCTACAGGGATATGAAGATCTCGGCTAAATCTTTGGAGGCTTTTGCTCCAACAGAGCAAGAGAGGAAGTGTATGGTAAAGGTGGATAATTCCTACTTTAATCCTAAAAGTATTTCTAGGCTATGGAGACTGGTTCTCTTTGTGATTATTAGCTACATTACTTTAGATGGTTGTTATACCAAAATTTACAACCATCATTTGATTTTACTAAACCATTTTAGGCATGGGGTTAAAATAAATTTCCCCTTTTATCTTTTGAGCTCTTTAAATGCTACTATCCTCAGTTGGCAGAGGGATCCAAATGGTGACCACATCTACCATGATGGGTTAATGGTTCTCATTTATGAGGTTTTGAAATCGAAGAAGGTTGAGAGGCCTCAGCTAAATCAGAAGGCCCTTGAAGACTATGATACAGATGGTAAAGAGTCAGAGGAACCCTTCATGGAGGAAACTAAAGATGATGAGGGTGACCCTAAGGAGTATAAGGAGTCTATTCCTAAAATAAATAAGAAGAAAATTAAGGTGGAGGACTCAATCACAGATATGGAAATGGAGGAAGAGGAGAGTAGGGAGGACAGTATCAAGAAGAAGGGTAAAAGAAAAATGGAGCCCATTGGAAAGCATACCAAAGCTAAAAAAGGGAATAAGAAAAGAGCTAAGAGGGTTTTCATTTCCTCTGATGAGGGTTCTTCTTCTCACAAGAAAAGCCAAGATAAATAGGAAGAGCAGGTGGAGAATGACCCTGTTGTGGAGGAGAGTATGGGGTTGGACCAAAATGTATTGGTCGAGGAAAATATTTTGCAAGATGTTGCCCAGGATGTGATAAATATTAAGAAGGATAGTCAGGATAAGGACATGGCCAACTCTACAAAGGAGAAGGTGGAGAGCTCCAAGGAGGAGATGATGGGAGTGAACAAGGATTTTGAGAATCTAGGGTGTCTTGCTTTCCTGATTAACCTTAGTAACATGAAAAGTGACATCACAACTATAAAATCTCATATTCATTAGCTTCAAAAATAGACTGGGATCCTTAAATAGATGGATCTGGGGGATAAAAACATGGGCCAAAGTATTGATGAGCTCATGGAGACAGTTGGTAGGACCAAGGGGCTCACTATCTTTAATGACAGAATCATTTCTATTGAAGAGAAAATTGAAAATGGAGAGGGGGTGAAAAAAATAATTGAGGTTATGGAAAATAGAGTCAACAAGCTAGAGAAAAGGTTAGGAAATATTGCAGAGAAGAGATTTTCTATTCTTAAGGCTTTGACAGAGCATGTTAAGATTCTGGTGGAAAAATTGGACCAGGGGAAAGGGGAGCAAGTGATCATCGAGGTCAAAGAGGATCATGGTCCCAATAGGAGAACTAGATCAAGGTTCAAGAAGCTAGAGGATAATAAGAACAATGACATTGAGGAACTCAAAGTGTCCTTAGCTAACATGTAGATGCTGGCTGAATAGGCGGCAGATCTTATGAAATGTATTTAGCCAGAAGGTTGCTCTCCTGCTATCTTTTTGTTGTCATTTGTCTATTTGTCTATTTTTTTGTTTAAGGACTTGTTTGTGTGTCCTTTTTTAGTGTTGTTGCACAAGTACTATTGGAACTTTAATGCATATATTGTAATCTCAATGTAAAAGGTTTTGGGTTCTTTCAAAACCTTCTTTTACGTAATCAACACCTTATGATTTGTTGACCTAATCGTTGAATTTTCATGTTTTCTAAATTTGGATTATTACTTTAGGTTATTTCCTTTTGTTATTTAATTTTTAAAACTAGTTAGGGTTTTTTTTACTAATGCAGTTTGACAAACAAGGGATGTTAGCAAACTAGTGCATGATATGATTCACCTTGTGAGTTGATAAGTGTTGGTCAGATACTTTTCATTTTTGAATTTAGTGTACCTTAGTGTGTAACCTAGTTGATGTTTTTTGCTTTAAAAAAAATTATTATATGTGTTTTTCTCTAATGTTTGAGCATGACATTTTGGTATCAGAGCACATTTTCAACTCTAGGAACCTAAACCAATTGCATTTTCAACTTATCTTTTGTTTTTACCTGTATACTATAGAAAGTATCTTCATAGAATTAAGGTTAATCAATAAATGAAATAGTTTCTAAATAAACCACAATAGAGCAACTATTTAGCAAATTAATGATCAATTGAGCATCCTATGGCTCTCTAACTAAGAATGTTAATGCAAAGCTCTTAGCAAGCTTTAATTAATGGCAGTCCTAGAATGAGAATGATAAGATAAATAAGTTAAACTAACAATTATATCAAAGTAAATGCTAATTAAGCTCTCAAATGCCTTTCTAAACTCAAATTGCAAGAGGTTCAATGCAATTCTCAGATGTTTGGTTGATAATTATGAAGGAATTTGGTCTTCCTTTTATAAATTTTCCCAATGGTAGGGGGTGTAGTGTAGTTGATCATGATTAAACCTTGGTTGAGTCCTTGGTTCCAACCTTTGAAGACAATGCAAAGTTTGTGTCCTCAAAGCTTGGGACAAGTAGACAAGATCAATGGACAACATTCCTTTTCACTTTGAGTGATTGAGATTCAATTTGGCTTGATCCATGTGAATGCCTTTCCTCCACTCTCATTGGTTGATTGATTTTCCTCCCTTTGTGGTTGTTGAGAGTAATTAAGATTTATTAATTGATTTAATTTAGCCATGTACCCCTTGAATGGGTTGAATTTAATTTAATCCAAGACTATACACTTAATTGATTTAATTGTATTTTGATTTGATTGCACTTGATTAAAATGCTCTCAAGTTTGATTGATCTCAAATTAAGACTTGATTTTCATTTTGATTGGCTAATTATGCATTGTGATTCAATTGATTCAATTATGTCCTTGATTTTCTTTGATTCGATTCTTTGTCCATTTTTAGGTGATTACAAATGCCCCTCTTTGAGTTGACATGCAAAGCATGTCAATTCAAAGAATAATCTGATCTTTCTTGATGATAGGTCCTGATTCAATGATGGTTGATCTCTAATGTTGTTTGATGTCTTTCGATGGCTAGTCCTTGATTTTTGATATGAGATTGATGCAGATATGATAGATATGAAACTCTCAATTGATGTGGTTCTGATGGTCATTTTGATATGATGGTCATTCTGATGATGGTTCCTGATATGATGCTTGATTCGATGATGGATCCTGATATGATAACTACTTTGATAATTGATTTTGATGTGATGCCCCATTCGATTGATTTATGAAAATTTTCTTGATAAAAGCTTATGCTCTAATTTGATAATCAGTTTCTTGATTCTCGATGATGTTGTTGATGCTGATTGTATGAGTGTATCCCCCCTCAGGAAATGAATTGAAATGATTTTGGATGATTTGGCTGAGAATGGGAAATTTTGATTTGTTTCCTGATATAGAAATTTGAAAATAACCTGATCATGAGAGAATTTGATGAGAATATTTTTGATTAATAAGATGTTGATGCTCCTAGAGATAAGTTGATGATGGTCTGGTAGCATTTGATGTCAGTCACAATCATTTGGTTGATGTTGATGCCAATCTGATAAGATAAGTTTATGGGTTGATATTTCGCTCTCAAGATCTAGAGAGATAAAACAATGATTTTCCTTCCTCATGATCTATAGTTAGGAGATTTGATGCACTCAAGATGTGCAAATGGATGATAGGATAACTTGATTGATGTTAGATGATCACTTGGATGATTTGACTGATTAATATTTGATTATCATATGCTTAGCTAGATTTTTTGATGATACGGGGTTGATTGGATGTTCTCATGATGGAAAATAAGGATTGATAGAAGAGAAGGTGATGAATAGAATTAGGTTGCCCCTATTTGATTAGCATGATTGATTATTGATGATTTGTAACACCCCACTAGGGAACCCAAGAGAAGATCAACCTATAACATGCTACTAAGTTTGGTGAACATTTTTTTTTAAAGTTAACAAATAAGATACACAACAGTGCGGAAGCAATTACCATTTACTCACATTAAACCAACAACCAAAATAGATTACAAAACTCGAGGGTTCCTTGACATAGAATTACTTAAGAACAAATAAAACAACTAAAGAAAGATAACAAAAGATTCCATAACATAAATGATACAATAACAACTTACATCAAATAATACAATCCTCATGGACATCCATGATAACTAATACACTGACATCCACTGCACATGCCACAAGCTATGTAATAATAAATCTAACAAAGAAGTACAATGACCATATTAAGTATCACATGCGATACTCCAATATTGGACTACATAAATGAAGGTATGATAAGAAACCAATAATGAAGAATCAATGATGAACCATAAAGGCATCCAACCGTAGAAGTATCAACAACACCGGCACCGAGATGTCGAATCTCAAATGGTAAAGAATCACTACCACCCGTCCATGTAGAACCACAAAGGTCTACCCCACCATGCTAAGGAGATAACCACAAACCCCAATCGGATGACCAAAACCAAACAAGGATAAAACCACTAAGCAAGGAATCCTGAAAGCTCTCTACTCAAGGTTTATAAAATAAAGTGAAAGTTGGAACACATTAATCTAGAGGTATAAATAGAAACTCAAGAGATGACTTAGGCTACATGCTATGGGAGTGTCATCACATGTCTATCTACTTGAGTTACCCTAGATTGGTCACTTTGGATCCCAGACCCTCAAGCAATGAGTTACCCTGGACTGGCCACTCTAGGCCCCGGACCCTCAATATGATCCATGTGGGATTAGAATACTCTCTCTCAAATATGAGGAATTCTAATCATAACCATACTCTATATTATCTTTTTAATGATCCCTACACATTTTAGTTACTATATTATCACTTAATTACATAACTTACAATAGGTTACCCAGGTACTGACCACTTTGGGTCCTGGCCCCTATTGCAAGCCACTCCCCTAAGATGCACTTAATCAATCTCCCCTAGGCTCATAATCACATAAACATCAACAGGTATACAACCAGGTAATCCTAGATGCAATTTCACACATAGGAAACCGACATGATTACAATGATACCATAAATAGATTATAACCAACAAGAGCCCAAAAGATCAAAATAGGAATGATAATTCAGAATAAGCACACACATCCAATCATAATACTAAAAACAAGTACAACTGACAAAGATCCCTGCCTCTATTTCCCCTAGGCCATCTAATGCCCAAAACCACATATGCATAAGGAAACAGTTCAGAAACAAGAAGCCAACATTCATAACCTAAATAACTATAAGCATTTAATACTTCTTTACGAACATAAACCAAATAGAACATATGCCACATATTACTAATAAAAGAATCCTGACATAACAATCATATTTGTGTCATTAATAAAAGAAATGTTCCTTATTAACGCTCTAGGAAATCAGTAGAATAAAATGCCCAATTTTGATAAAAACATAACACTTAACAAATGATACCTCTCAATAATTTAATCATTCAATAGATAAACAAATTTCAATAAAATAATTTCCAATTTATTCTATTTAATATATAAAATTTAAATAACATAAGAATGCAAGGAATAACCAAACTATTTCAATTAAACTAATAATTGAAAATAGATTAACTTTACAATTTAACCAACTAAAAATCCAATTACAACTAAACAAATTTAATTTAATCAAACTATATTTAATTAAACTAAATAATACAAAAATTAATTTTAATAAAAATCATATTCTAACATCATACATTAAATAAACCATAATTTAAAATAACTAAAATTTAATTTAATTAAAATAAACTACTTTAATATAATATAATTTTAATAAACATGATAACAAATAAATTTTAACATAAATTAAAAACATATTAATCAAATAAATTCAACTACAATCCTAATATTGATAATCATATAAATCACCTGCATCATCATAAATCAACTTAATCAAGCACAATAAATCAAGAAAACTAAAACCATGCACAGACTCAAGAACGGGATCCACGAATTCATGCCAACGAGGTGAATTCAGGTAAGGTAGTCAATCAGACACTTGTCCAATCCTAGGATAATTAGGTTTAGGTTAGGGTTTTGGGTCTGTGTATCATCTCCCCTCTTTACCATTGAGATGAATGTTTGTGGGCACGCTCACTCTTGCCAATTCAGGGAAGACAATGCCTTGTACCTGCAAACCTATCATCACAAGATGAAGCGTGTACATGCAATATATAACAAACAATGATAGGGTGCGGCCGGACGTGTGGATCTTGACTATGTGAGTAACTATGCCTCCATCCTCTACCACACAAACACGTCAAACAGATACAAACACATAATCACCATGCACATGCAAGTATGGGTTAGTAAAATCATAAGCATCAATGATCTCCTAACATATAATCTATCATCCTAAAATAATCATAACATTTATAAAATCGGACTAGGGGTGAGGTACTACATGATTTCCTTGATGAAGCATGAATCATTTTGATCGATCAAACATTTTCATGTACTTGATGATGTTGATGTACCTTTGATGATCAGATTAAACATGATTTTTTATGATGGATACTTCAAGTATTGATGATGTTGATTAGGACTTTGATGATATCGATAGACATTTGATGATGTTGATCAAGACCTTGATTATATATTGATGGACATTTTCTGATGTAGATCTCAAAACATTTGATGATGTACCATTGATGATATCATGGATCATTTGATGTATCTTGATTTGGTCTTTTGATGATGATAACTCTACCCCCTTTAGCTTTCTCTTTTCCTCTTGCAAATTAAGCTTAGAAAGGCAAAATATATACTAAATGCATTTAAGCTAGGATGTATGCAACTAACTGTCATTATTCATAATTTGGAAGCTTATTTTCATCATTGAGCATTTTGGAACATGAAATTGGTACAACCCTCACTGGTTCAACCATGATGATATGAATACATCTTTCCTTGAATTTTAACAATTTCAAGTATATAGACAAAGAATTGATCCCATTCATATACAAATGTCCTCGATGATTCTTTGATGATGATATCATTAGATGGATTCACATACTCTTATGAATCAACATGGAAAACACTCAAGAAGAAATCAATAAAATATCATGTCTTCATCATCACTCATCTAGTCAAACATCATCGATTTGCTAAAAAGACATGATTCCAAAAATTTAGTAACACTTCAAACATTTTTGCTTTTGTTTGTACATCCATATTTCAAACACTTCATCCACTTTGATCCTTAGTTATGTTTAAACCTTTTAGATTTTGATCTAATTTTTCAAATTTCATTGTTTAAATCAAGTGTTTGGATGTTTGAAATGCGATATAAATCAATAAATTCAAGTGTAGCAATTTTTCAATTTTGATGCGATGATTTTGAGCCAATTGATGTTTGTTTTGCTAAGCTCACTGAATTTGGATTGGTGCCCCCATTTTTATTTGGAAAAGATAGTGCTTTGTTGGGCAATGCAACTTTTGAGTGTTATTTCAGATTTGCAATTTTTTAGATTTTTAAAAGATTTTTAATTTTTTTGGATTTTTAAAATTTTTTTAAGTTTTTTGGATTTTTGTTTTTTTTTGAGTGTTTTTTTTTAGAGATTTTTATTTTTTATTTTTTATTTTTTTAGAGATTTTTTATGTTTTTTGGATTTTTAGAGATTTCTGATGTTTTTGAATTTTTTGAGATTTTTGATGTTTTTGGATTTATCTGAGGAACATTTTCACTTTTTTAGATTTTTAGAGATTACTAGTTCTCAAGCAAGATCACATTGAATTTGTCCCCAATGTCTAGCAAGGTATAGGCCATGAAAGATGGATTTGAAAACTGATGGATGGGAGATGAATAGGCCATGATGGATGAAGCAAGTGTGTTACTCGTAGGACCATCTCCTCAAGATTATCCAAGCTAGGAAAAATAATATCTCAATATAGGACAATTATGTGGTGTTGGATAGCATATGGAATAATGACCCGGTGTCATGACAATGGTCCAAAGGAGTGGACATATCAAGAGACTTTTTATAACATTTTTTTTTAAATTTTTTTTTATTTTTCACTTGGATCAAGATCAAGGGATCAATGTGGATAGGGTCATACAATCATAATAAAGGGGTGCTGAAGGCTATGAGTGAATGTTTTGGGATTATGGGAAGGCTTCTTAGAAATAATGAAGGTGGATTTAGGATAAGCAAGATCATGATAAGATAGCGTGAACGTAACAAGTGAATAGGTTGATGGATAGGATAACTCATGTTAAGATAATTAATGCTCACAGATATGTTCAACCTTGTCAAGATCAAAGGTGAAAGATGGAGTATGGATGCAAGTGAGATCAATGGTGGAAAGATGGAGGCTATGATGGATGAAACTTTCTCCCAAGTGTAGAGTGCAAGAGAGAGGAATTATGCATGACACCTATTTGCCAGGTTTTCATCATGGTACTTGTCCAAGATGCCACAAGAAGTGGTTTTCACCATAGGATGGATTTCTTTTCTTTTCTTTTTCCTCTTTTTTTTTCTTTTTCTTTCAATTTTCTCTTTTTTTGGATGGACTCAAGCCTCATGTTCTTTGGATACTCCTTGAAAAGGTATGATATGATGTGCCAAGGCCACTGAAAGGTATGTTCAAAGATGTTGATATGGTGATGGAAAGGTGATATGGTGGATAAGGTAAAGGGTGACTAAAGATTTATGAAATGGATTGGATAAGGGAAATGGAAGGATAATGAATGAGAGGATAATAAGTCTTTCTATGTGTGGGTGTGAAAAAGGGAATGGAAGGATAATGAATAGGAAGATAAGAAGTATTATCAAGATCAACATTGATACACACCTTGAAGGGTAGTGGAATAATGGAGGAAAAATGGGTGAAATAGCTTAGGAATTTGATGTAAGAGAGGATATGGATCTTGGGACAAAAGGACTCAAAATGGATGGATGAGATGCAATGCATTTGGGAGAATGTGGATTGGAAGCCTTTGGAAGCTTGAATGTCAACTTTGATTTCTATTTCATCTGTAAGTCCTTCAAAAGTGACTTGGGAATCCACACTTTCTTTGATTTGTCTTTCCTTTTAGATGCTTTAGAATGCATTTCTTCAATGAGGGATTTAGGAACCCACATTTTCTTTGATTTCTATTTTTTCTTGATGGACCTTTGTGGTCTCTTGAATATTTATTTTTTCTTGCATTCACATGTCAATTAGATGGGACATGGTACTCTTCATAGATAAGTGAATTCTTGGATTTTTTATTTTTATGTTGCGCATTCAAATTTCTTCCAAAGGACTTGGGATTGGTGGATAAATAAGGTTGACATGAATGGTTAATATGGTTGGGTATTTGGTTTCTCAAGTATGTAGGTCTTTGTTGATCTTGATAGGCTATAGGATAATTGGATGGTGTGATATGGATGGTAGGAAAGGTTGATGGAGAGATATAGGGACCCAATATAGATGGAAGATATGAAGGTTTAAACATTGGAATATAGGGACCAAGGATAGATTGGGAGGATTTAGAAGGAATATGCTTATGTGAAAATAGAGGTACATGGGATGTGGGAGGGATATCAATATCTTTATTGTGAGTTGCATGGCCAAGCCTTTCATCTTTCAGATTTATCTTTGTACCAATAGGCTTATATGTAGCTTTGATAGGAGTGAATTTGATATGAGCAGTTGAAGCTTGAGATAGATATGTAGGCTTATGAAAAGTGTATGTTGGGGTACTTTGATCTTGACAAGGAAATTATATATTGATCTTTCTTAGGAGATGGGTATGATATAAGAAGTGAAAGAATATGGGGTTTTTGAGATGGAAGTATATCTTCTTGAAAGAAATGGAAGGGTATGAAGGGTTCATCATGAGACTCTTGGGGTATGGGACTTTGGTCAACTATAGGATAAGGAGTGATAATAGCTTGATCTTGATCCTTAATAAGATTTGTTTCTTTGCACTTTTGATTAGTCTCTTGACATGGACCCAATTTTAAGGACAATGTAGGAGTTTGAATTTTCACGTGGGATTCTTGAAGGGATGACAGATGTTCATTTGAAATAGGTACAATAGGCATTGTAGCACATGAAGTCTTGGAATCTATAACCTTTGAAGCAAGGAAGAAGTTTTTAGCAAGATGTAGGTTAGCTTGGATCTCTTTTAGAGGTAGCCCTTGAGGGTATACATAGTCATTATGAAAACTATTTGGATCTTTGTTTGATGGAGGAATATTGGATAGCTTTGCTTCTATATGAAATGGAGGAATGCTGGAATAGGTGAAAGCTATAAGAGGACCACTACTAGACATGTGTTCATAAGTTTGATCTTGCTTGAGAGTAGTATCTTCATTAGATGAGTCATCAGGATTTTCAATTTCAATTATGTCATCATCAATAAGATTTTGGATTTTATGTTTCAACTCCATGCAATCTGAAGTTTCATGCTCATTATGTCTATGATATGCACAATAGTTGCTCAAAAAGATAAAACCACATGAAGTGATTTGAGGCAACGTCATGAGATCATTTTCAAGAAGTTTTTCCAAAGCTGATTCATATGAAATTCCCAAAGGAGTAAATGATCTATCCCAAGGATATTTGGATGTATTTGTGTTTCTCAAATAATTTTCATATGATGAATATTGTTGAGATGGGACTAATTCCTCTTGATTTCCTTGATCAAAGATGAAATTCTCTTGATATTTTGAAATAAGTTCTTCATCAAATATTGGTTTATCATTAGGATATTTTTGATCAAATATAGGGTTTTCATGTTATTCTTTTTGATCAAATTTTGAATTATCAAAGATATGATGTTCATAATATTTTTCTTGATCATAAAGGTAAGGAAACAATGTTCTTAATGAAGATTTGTTGGTAAATGTTTCCCTTTCTTTTTCCATTTCTTGAATTCTTGTGAATAGAATTTTCTTTTGAATCTTTATTGTTAATTGATTTTTGGATCTTAATGGATATTTTCTTTTTGTAATCAAAGATCTTCAAGCACAACACAATGATTTTATCAATTATCACAATAAATTATTCCAAGAAATCTACCTTAGGTCAAATTTGGATTTTAAATGGCTCTACTAAGGTAGGCTTGCTAATTTATCAAGGTATTTAATCAAGATTCCGTTCAAAATGGACTTTAAACTTTCATCCCCCAAGTATGTTAAGGGGCTTCCCACATGCACTAAAGTACAATTTGGCGCAATCCGTGAGGACTACTAGAGGAAGTTAAAAAAAATTAAAATCCTTTTGTCACACACCCCATTAAGGATGTATGCATTTTGTTTTATAGTGGGTTTGATTCTTGTAGCAAAAGCAAGCGTATCCCACTTTGGGTTGTCCCTCTCACCGGCCTCGTTAAGGCAAACTTGGGAGGTGAGCCCACTAATGTTCTAGGATGTTCATGTTTAAAGAAAGGAAATGGAATTAAGGTCAAGCTTTTGGGAATTTGGTTCACCAAAAGGTGAAGAACATATCCCTAACTTTTCCTTTAGTTCCCAAACACAATAAGCAATGTCCAATTGATTTTACCCACTAACTATAGGGATTTGAGTATTTCTACTCTCTTCCACAAACAAGGGGCTTTGATTTTATGTGCTTGATTCCTTAACCTCTCTTAATTACTAGATTTTTGAAATGCACCAATGCCACAATTTAAGGAAAATATTGACTAGTTGAGGCTTACCTTTTCCTTGTAGCTAACTGAAGTTAGGGGCATTTTTAAGTGATTTCATCATGTTTATCCTTACCTTGGCAATAGCTCCTTCCAAATGTGATTTTCCACCAACAAGCTAGTCAACACCAACAATCAAAATGAGGGAAACTAAATTGAAATTGAAGAAGCAAAGAATTATGTATTGAACCTTAAGCACCTTATTTGCAATTTTTTAAGGAAAAACTTGAACTAAGGAGTAAAAATCCAATTAAGTGAAACAAATTTATTTTTATAAGCTTCAAAAATTGCAAGATAGTTTTGGTATACCTAGTTTTCTTCTTCTTGTGATGTCTCAAGAAAAGCCTTGATGTGTGCAATGTTATCCTTCTTGATCTTTTTAGCCAAAGCCTTTCCTTCTTGACTAAACCTACTCTCTAGCTTTTGGACCTTTCTGTGCCTACTCATTTACAGTAAAAACATACAGAAAAAGAGTAAGATAATTGAATTGATCAATCTGACATACATTTAAGACAACAGATAGTGAGTGACATTGTCTAGCTAATACGCATGATCAAATTGTTAGCAGGCGTAACTTTAATGATAGCAAGCATCACTTTCTAGTGACACAGGGAACATTGAAAAATAATCAGGCATAAACAATTTATTGCTAAGCATAAAGAGCATTGAAAATTGTGTAAAATGATTTATCTAAAGCAACAATTTAACAATTGTAGGCGTGAATTAGCAGATACTACACGTGACTTTCTCTGTAAATTGCGTTGTCAAAGTCTGTCATAGGTGGTGACAAATAGTAGATAGGTGACACTTCTTAAGTCACAGGGGTGACTTTACAAGCAAAGGCTGAACAATTTATTTCACAGGCATAAGCATCCCGATTGTAGGCAACTAGAAAGAATTTAAGATAGAAGCAAAGTGATCAACTAGGCATGAGTTATTAGCTAGTGGGCGTCAGAACAATGATCAATTATATCAAAGAAAATGATAATTAAGCTCTCAAATGTCTTTCTAAACTCAAATTGCAAGAGGTTCAATGCAATTCTCAGATGTGTGGTTGATAATAATGAAGGAATTTGGTCTTCCTTTTATAGATTTTCCCAATGGTAGAGGGTGTAGTGTAGTTGATCATGATTAAGCCTTGGTTGAGTCCTTGGTTCCACCCTTTGAATACAATGCAAAGTTTGAGTCCTCAAAGCTTGGGACAAGTATACAAGATCAATGGATAAGATTCCCTTTCACTTTGAGTGATTGAGATTCAATTTGGCTTGATCCATGTGAATGCCTTTCCTCCACTCTCATTGGTTGATTGATTTTCCTCCCTTTGTGGTTGTTGAGAGTAATTAAGATTTATTAATTGATTTAATTTAGCCATGTACCCCTTGAATGGGTTGAATTTAATTTAATCCTAGACTATACACTTAATTGATTTAATTGTATTTTGATTTGATTGCTCTTGATTAAAATGCTCTCAATTTTGATTGATCTTGAATTAAAACTTGATTTTCATTTTGATTGGCTAATTATGCATTGTGATTCAATTGATTCAATTATGTCCTTGATTTGACTTGATTTTCTTTGATTTAATTCTTTGTCTATTTTTAGGTGATTACATTACCCTTGTGTAGGATGCCTCTAGTTACGCATAGTGGTCATTGCCATGGACAAAGTGCTAGGGTTGTGCATAAGGAAACAAAGGATATTGGGTAGCTAATAGATGGTGTAGGTGATTGTTAGAATAACTAAGAGGGGGATGAATTAGTTAATCACTGTCCCAAATTAAATGTATAATTCAAAATAAATACTTCAACTTCTGCTACTTGATAAACATAAAATATTGTCACTATCTGTCCTTTTACTGATTCTCAGTGTAAGCCTTATAGCAGTTACCGATCAAATCTAACATGTAATATGAAAAGTATGATAACAAACAAATATCACAATCAACACATAACATAAGAGATTTATGATGGAAACCCTGTGAAGGAAAAACCACATGGGACCAGCAACCCAAAAATATTCACTCTTCTGAAGTGAGGTCGGTGAAGACCCACCCCTATTAAAGGTTATAAACACACTGTTAGGTGTGACCTTGTTAGAGGATTTTAGACCAATCGTTATCTTCCAACCAGCAGTCACTATGGGGTTGACAAGATAACAATGTTCATTCTATGAATGATACATAAAAGACTTTATAGTCCACTTGGTTAAGAGATTTGACTATGTACAATGGTTAAATATGTAATAGTAGATAATCTACCTTAATACAACTTCAATTTCATATTACAAATCAATATTTAGCTCATACAAATCCTTCTGATCAATATATGACTCAGATTCAACAATGTATCAACTTACTATCCATCAATAATTACTCTTTGTAGCTCGGTAATTATTTTGTAGCTTGGTTCTCAATAACTAGTATGATCAGAATGCATGAAGCTTGTTCAAATGATAACTCTGCAGTATCTTCTTCTTCTGGCGATATTTCATTATGAAATCTCCAGTCTCTTATATAGACATGTAAATCATTTCCTTCTCCTCCATTAGATTTTTTTGCTTAATCATCTTCATTAATTTTGCTGCTTTAAGCTTTCTCGAATGATGTGTCAATAACACATTTCAATCTGTTCCATTAGATCTTCCTTTAATTATGTTAGTTGTCAATCTTCATAACAAACATCATCCATTACCTCGGAATCATACACTTTCCAGTTCATCAATCTTATTGGCTAAACTGATCATTTAATTCCTTTATGGTTTGCTCAGTTAACAAAGAAATGCATCGGTGAACACAAGGTCGGTTAACACTATGCTTAGTATACACTACACTCCATCGGTATATACTAAAATGCTTCATTTACCGACAACACTGCTTTGTATCTTTCAGCTCTATTCTTCATCATAGATGAATGCAACATAATAAAGTTAATATCATAAGGTAATAGACTCATCAACAAGTTACTCAATGTATTCCTTATCCTCATCTAACATATACATATTTCTCATGTATATATTTATGTTCTTCTTATCTTTCACCTTTCTTCAGATATTTTGGTATAGTAACTTACAAGATAAGTGTTGTCAAACTAGTTGACATCAATGACAACATAATACTGATTTAATCATATTCCATATCTAATCAGCAACTCCTCAATGAACTTTAATCACAAATTCTTCAATTAGGTTCCAAATCAGTTGTAGTTCATCAATATCTCCCTTTGGCATTGATGGCAACTCAAGTAATATGAAATGTACCATACACATACCAAACACGTATTCTAAAAATTTGTGAACAAATGTTGTAAGTTGAATAGAGTTAACATGTTTAATCACTATGTTACTCAACATTTGTAATGTTGTAATGACAATCATCAGATATGCTCTTTTCAATTCTCTTGTTCCTACTTCTGTTCTCAGTAACTAATCTTCAATGCTTTGTTCCTTTCATATTATCTCTCCCTTAGATAGTTCTCATCGGTGTATGCTTATCTTTCCTTTCCATATTATTTATCTCTCCCTTTGATAACAATTCCAAAGAAAAAAATAAACAAATAGCTTTGTCTTGTAGCCAAGTAACTCTCTTTTGTCCATTACATTCTTTGTATCTTTGTATACTGATATCCTAATCTATTTCAGTTCTCCAAACTTAATCACAACCTTGAACATGATCCAAAGTGTAAACTATGATGCATCAACATGAATGATCTTCTAATAAGATTATGCTGATGCAACATCCAAATCACCTTAGTGACCAGTAGACAGGGGACATACCCCAATCTATTCCTCAAGTATTCAAATGTGTCATTCAGTAGAGGCTTTGTAAAGATATCTGCAAGTTGTTCTTTAGATGTGACAAATTCTAACTTCACTTGCTTCTCTTGCACTTGTTCTCTTAAGTAGTGATACTTAATAGATATATGCTTTGTCTTAGAGTGCATCATTGGATTCTTTGAAATATTAATGGCACTAGTGTTGTCATAGTATATAATCACCGGGTCAGTGATTACCTCATTCATTCCTTCCAACACTTTCTTAATGTATGCAATGTTTGAGAAATTAGTAGCAGCGGCAACATACTCTACTTTAGCTGTAGACTGAGAAATACAAGCCTACTTTTTACTTGTCTAGGTTACCAGTCTTTCACCAAAGAAAAATGCTCCTCTGGTGGTGCTTTTTCTATCAGCTACATTTCCAGCCCAATTAGCATTGGTGTATAACTTCAGCTCAAACTTGCCTTCCTTAGGATACCAAATTCCATAATCCTCTATCTTTTTTAGGTATCTTAAGATTTTTTTAGTAGCAATCATGTGTGATTCTCTAGGGTTAGCAAAAAATCTAGCAATAATTCCCACAACATGTGCTATATCTGGTCTACTGTGAACTACATACATTAGCTTACCAATCATGGATCTATAAAGTGTTTGATTTACCTCTGTAGTTTCATCCTCCTTTGTCAATTTACATCTAGTAGCCATCGGTGTCCCCATAGGTTTAGCATCTTCCATGCCAAATTTCTTCAATACTTCCTTTATGTATTTAGATTGTGTGATGAATATCCCATCACTCTCTTGAATAACTTGTAGTCCTAGAAAGAACTTAATCTCTCCGAACATAGACATTTCAAACTCCTTTTTCATTTCATTATCAAAGGCTTTACATATGTGATCTTTTCCTCCAAAAATAGTATCATCCACAAATATCTCAGCAATAAGAATAGTATCATCAATATCACCTCTCATATACAAATTTTTGTTTTCACTTGTTCTAACAAATCCAATACTTAGCAAGTAAGAATGCATCCTTTCATACTAGGCTCTCGGTGCTTAATTCAAACCATATAAATCTTTGTGTAATCTACATACCATGTCTATATTGTTTGGATCAACAAACCCTTCAGGTTGTTCTATGTCGACCTCTTCTTCAAGTATACCATTCAGAAATGCTTACTTCACATCCATTTGATAGCTTTGAATTTCTTGTGTGCAGCATATGCAAGTAGCATTCTAACTCCTTCCAATCTAGAAATAGGTGAAAATTTTTCACCATATTCAATGCCCTCTTCCTGTGCATATCCCTTCCATACCAATCTAGCTTTATTTCTTGTAACTTCTCCATTTTCATTCAGATTGTTCCTGAATATCCATTTAGTACTGATAACATTCTTGTCCTTTGGTTGGGGTACTAAACTCCAGGTTTTTTTCTTCTCTATTTTCTCTATTTCCTCTTTCATTTCATTAATTCATTCATCATTCTCCAATGCAACTTTTACATTTTTTGGTTCAAATTCACAAACTAGACATGTACCTTGTCTTGCTTTGCTCCTAGTTTGCATTCTAGCTTGTCTGTCTCCAATAATTTATATCTTAGGATGATGTCTCCTGACAAATCTAGCCTATACTCGGTCTCTTCTTTCTTGTTCATCATGTTCAGGTTCATTAGCTTGCTCGGTAGCTCCATCATGTTCGTCGATTTGTTCTTCCTATTGTTCTGCATTTTTTTCCTGTTGACCAGTTATAATAGGTTGCGACTTTAGTAGATACTCAAGTTGTTCAATGTAAGTGAATCTACCATAGTTTTATGGTTCCTTTCTACTTTCCTCTATGTTCTTGTCATCAACTCATCAATATGGACATTAGTACTTTCAATTATCTTATTTGTAACCTTATTCAGACATTTGTATGCTTTACTTTTAGTAGAATATCCTAAGAATATACCTTCATCTCCTTTTGAATCAAATTTTCCATTTCTCTCATCTTTTAGAATAAAGCACTTACTTCCAAAAATCTTGAAATAACTTATAGTAAGGTTTGTGTCCAAACCATACTTCATAAGGCATCTAGTTGGTATCATTCTTCAGTTGTACTTGGTTAAGAACATATACAGCTATACTAATAGCTTCTCTCCAATATGTCTGAGCAACATTCTTTTATGTCATCAGTGTTCTAGCATAGTCAATTATTGACCTATTCCTTCTTTTAGCAATGCCAGTTTGCTGAGGTGTCATCAGTGCAAAGACCTGTCTCTTAATACCATGCTCATTACAAAAATTAGTAAATTCATCAGAGATAAAATCACCTCCTCTATTAGATCTTAAGCATTTAATTTCTTTACCAATCTCTTTTTCTACCTTATCTTTATACCATTTGAACATTTTAAAAGCTTCAGATTTCTCTTTCAAGAACATAACAGTCATCAGTCTAGTATAGTCATCAACAAAAAGAATAAAGTATCTAGCACCATAAAAACTTTGAGTTCTCATAGGACCACACAGGTCAGTATGAACCAAATCAAGTATCTTCTTTATTGAGTATTCTTTTCTTTTGAAACTAGACTTAGTCATCTTACCTTTCTGACATTCATGGCACATAGCATGATTAGGTTTTGACAAGTTAGGAAAACCTCTAACTCTTCTCTTTTTGCTAATCTTGATCATGTTGTCAAAGTTCACATGGCATAACCTTTTGTGCCACAACCATGCATCTTCATCCTTCATTAACAAACAAGAAGACTGATCAATATGAAGATAAAATAGGTTACCTCTAGATTGTTTACTAGTTTCGACAAGTCTTCCTCCATCATCATAAATATTCACCTTTTTTTCTCTCAAAAGCAAGTCGGTGGCCTGAATTGTTTAGCTATGCCACACTTAATAGATTATAGTTCAATCCATCTACCTAGTATGCATTTTCACATTTTTATCTATCATTATTCATGAGAACCTTTACCTCTTACCATACAAGGTGCATCATTTCCCATTCTCATAGATCTTCCATTGTATTCATCAAGTTAATCAAATTTCTCTACATCATCGGTAATATGATGTTTACAGCCACTGTCTATGATCCATGTATCATTTTTGTTTACTCTAGAGATCAATGTTGTCTCTTCATGTTTCTCTTCTTCCTCTAAGTCATCTTTCATAGCAACAAATACAACTTCTATGTCATCATCAAAATTAGTTTTAGATTCAATATCTTTGGCTATGTAACATACCTTTTTCCCTTTGTCATAACTATCTTGATTATCTCTGCTGTTGTGTTGGTACCCTCTGTTCACTCTTCTCCCATAGGTTCCTTTCGATCGGTCTTTGGATCTATCATCATCTTTCTTATGTGGACATCTAGCAATGATGTGGCCAACCTCTTTACAATTAAAGCATGCCAAAGGTAGCTTACCTCTATATCTTCCTTTTCCTTTGGGTAACCTTCTGGCCATAAGAGCTTCAAGCTCATCAAGCTCATCATCGTTATTATTATCACTATCATCATTCTTATTTTTCTTGCTAGACTTACTAATATTCAAAGAAGACATGAAAGAAGATTCCATAGAAGGAACAACACTGTTATCAAAATTATTCAATTCAAAGGTTGTAAGCTTACCAATTAGTGTGTCAAGAGTAAGGTTGGATGTAGCCCTTGTTTCATGAATTGTAGAGATCCTGATTGCATAAACTGGTAGTAAAGTTCTAAGAATCTTGCTTATTATTATTTCATCATCAATAACTCCATCAGATGCTCTAATAGCATGTACTACCTCTTTTAGTCTATTTGAGTACTGCATAATGTTCTCACCTTCCTTCGTCTTCATATCATTGAATTTTCCTCTTAGGCTTTTAGCTCGGGCTCTCTTAACATTCAAATCTCCATTATATATCAGTGCAAGTTTTTCCCACATGGCTTTGGCAGTAGTGCATCCCTTGATGTATTCAAATTTGGCATCGGTATAGGCAGCAACAAGTTCCATCATAGTAATATTGTGTTCATGCCTATCTTTCAGTTGATCAAGATTTAAGGGACCAAGGGTCGGTTCAATGTAGCCATTCTCCATCAATTCTAGTGCAAAATTCTCAATTCTAGATATGTGCAACTTCATTCATCTTTTCCATACTATGAAGTTCTCTTTGTTCAGTCTTGGCACTTCTCTCTTATACATCTTGAGACCTTTGTGTTGAAGTCCTTAAAACTCCATTCTAAGCAACCAATGCTCTGATACCAATTGTTAGAATAATTGAGAGGGGGGAGAATCAGTTTATCACTGTCCCAAATCAAAATGTATAATTCAAAACAAATACTTCAACTTCTGCTACTTGGTAAACATAAAATAGTGTCACTGTCTATGCTTTTACCAATTCTTAGTGTAAACCTTATAGCAGTTACCAATCAAATCTAACATTTAATATGTAAAGTATGATAACAAACAAATATCACAATCAACACATAACACAAGAGATTTAACATGGAAACCCTATGAAGGGAAAAATCACCTGGGATTGGCAACCCAAAAATATTCACTCTTCTGAAGTGAGGTTGATGAAGGCCCAACCCTATTAAAGGTTATGAACACACTATTAGGTGTGACCTTGTTAGAGTATTTTAGACCAACCGTTATCATCCAACTAGCATTCACTATGGGGTTAATAGGATAACAATGTTCATTCTATGAATGATACATAAAAGAATTTATCATCCACTTGGTTAAGAGATTTGACTATGTACAATGGTTAAATATATAACAATAGATGATCTACCTTAATAAAACTTCAATTTTAGATTAAAGATCAATATTTAGCTCATAAAAATGCTTCTAATCAATATATCACTTCAGATTCAATAATGTATCAACTTACCGTCTGTCGGTAATTACTCTCTGTAGCTCATTAATTGTTCTGTAGCTCAGTTCTCAATAACCATTATGATCAGAATGCATGAAGCTTGTTCACATGATAACTTTGCATTATTTTCTTCTTCCCATGATATTTCATTATGAAATCTCCAGTCTCTTATATAGACATGTAAATCATTTTGTTCTCCTCCATCAAATTTTTCCACCTAATCATCTTTGTTGATTTTTCCACTTTAAGCTTCCTCGGTTGATGTGTCAATAAGACATTTCAATCTATTCCATTAGATCTTCCTTTAATTATGTTATTCATTGATCTTCATAACAAACATTATCCATTAGCTTGGAATCATGCACTTTCTAGCTCATCAATCTTATCAGCTAAACTAATCATTTAATCCCTTTATGTTCTTCTCGGTTAAAAAAGAAATGCATCGGTGAACACAAGGTCAGTTAACACTATGCTTAGTATACACTACACTCCATCGATGTATACTGAAATGCTTCATTTACCAATAATACTGCTTTGTGTCTTTCAGCTCTATTCTTCATCATAGACTAATGCAACATAATAAAGTCAATATCATAAGGTCATAGACTCATCAACAAGTTACTCAATGTATTCATTATCCTCATCTAACATATACATCTTCCTCATGTAGATATTTATGTTCTTCATCTCTTTCACCTTTCTTCAGATGTTTCGGTATAGTAACTTACAAGATAGGTGTTGTCAAACTAGTTGACATCAATGACAACATAATACTAATTTAATCATATTCCATATCTAATCAGAAACTCCTCAATGATCTTTAATCACATATTCTTTAATTAGGTTCCAAATTAGTTGTATTTCGTCAGTGATGAGTAGGGACCTCCCTTGTACCACCACCAAACCCTAACTAGGACATTCAGAATCTCATTGGTATTATTATGGATAGATTTCCACCAGGAGGTTAGTGGACTGAGACCTGAGAGTAGAGTAGGAGCCCTCCTAGATAGGTAGAGGGATAGATGAATCTAGAGGCTGAGTCAATTCACATGCTAGAGCCACCACCTATGGTAGTGCATAGAGCACCCGTGATGTAGGGCATCAGATCAGAGAGATTCTTTGCATACAACCACCAAATTTTATAGGATCTATAGATAGGACAAGGATTGAGGTGTGGCTTTTAAGCCTTGAGTGTTACTTTAGGTTGTGCCCTTATGAGAGAAACCTAAAGGCACATTTTGCAGTACATATGCTGAGAGGGATCACTTCTACTTGGTGGAGGTAGGAGGAGTATAAGAACCACATGATTATAGACACCCTCACTTGGGAGAGATTTCTCAAGAGATTCAGATCTCGATACATGTCAGAAAAATTTAGGTAGAGTCATATCAATGAGTTGCATGACCTTCAGCAAAGAGGTATTTTAGTGGCATAATATGAGAGAAAATTTCTCAAGTTCCTTCCTTATGTGGACTATATGAAGGATGAGAAACTTCAGGTCATCTGCTTTATTAAGGGGTTGAACCATGCTATTTATGATAGGATGTGGATGGTACCTCTAGGTGATCTATGTTATACCATAGAGACTTGGCCATGATTATAAAGGAGATCCATAATAGGTCTCATGATGCATAGAATAGGTCACATAATCGTAATCCCACACCATTGTCTTCTAGTTTCTAGAGATCCCACTAGAAGGGAAATCAAAAGCACTCATCAGGATCTTTTAGAGCACCTCAGCCAAAAAAATAAATTTCTTAGTAGAGTCAGAGATAGAGGCCTCCCCAGGGATGACATGGCTCTAAGCCCAAGGAGTGGTAGTCATAAGGTCATTGATAAGATCTAATATCTTAGATACAGTATGCACCTCCAGCTAGGACTCAACAATCTTCTAGAGGTGGATTCAGTGGATCCAATATGACAAGTGGATAGTATCAGTCTAGACCTTAGGGGATTCATATTCAGGCTCTAGGTCCATGGTACACTTATGGTGCTATGGTGAGCATTGCTAGAGATTGTCCATCAGGTTGTCCAGCTAGTAGTCATAGGGTGGAAACATCAGAGTCTACAATGGGAGACATGGGGAGATCTCACCAAGTGTTTACAATAGTTTATAACCACCAAGATGAGAATCAGGCCATGATTATTGAGGCCGTAGGTAGGACTGGAGCTAGTAGCATTTCTATTCTTTTTTATTCAAGAGCTACTGATTCTTTCATTACTCATTTTGTAGTAGAGTGTTGTGGGCTAGTGGAAGTTAGGTAGGATGTGAGTTGAGAGGTTGAGTTAGCCTCGGGTGCTAGGGTGTCAGTTAGTTCCTTGGTGAGAGGATGTTAGATGCAAATTAGGGACATGACCACCATAGTTGACCTTCTCACTACACCACTTTGATCCTATGATGCTTTTCTTGGCATGGATTGGATTTATGTCCACAATGCCAAGATGGATTGTAGATAGAAGTGATTTGAATTTGTGGATGATTTTG
This sequence comes from Chamaecyparis obtusa, assembly GCA_027943335.1. Taxonomy (NCBI): domain Eukaryota; kingdom Viridiplantae; phylum Streptophyta; class Pinopsida; order Cupressales; family Cupressaceae; genus Chamaecyparis; species Chamaecyparis obtusa. The sequence goes on from BSBK01003445.1 coordinate 46,935, forward strand.
TTGTGTCGTCAGTGATTTCTAGAGTTCATAGACCCATATCCCTTCATGTAATTTCTACTATGTAGCTTAATTGGTGCATGCGAAAGGGTTGTCATTTGTTTTCCATGACAATCATTGATAGAGAGGAGGTAGATAAGGAGATTTTCCTTGATGACCATCCTATCTTGCAGGAGTTTTCAGATGTTTTTCTTTGAGAGATACCTAGTGTGCCACCACCTAGAGTAGTGGATTTCCATATTGACCTTCTATCAGGAGTAGAGCTTGTATCTCAAGAACCTTACATTATGACTACCCATGAGCTTAATGAGTTCAAAATTCAGTTTGAGGATCTCTTGGAGAAAGGGAATATTTTTCCTAGTGTATCACCATGGGGAGCACATGTCATCTTTGTTAAGAAGGATTAATCTCTTAGGTTGTGCATGGATTACCGATACTTGAATAAGGTGACCATCAAGAATTTGTATCCACTTCCTAGGAGAGATGATTTGTTTGATCAGCTTTAGGGTGCCCATGTGTTCTCTAAGATTGACTTGAAGTTAGGGTACCATCAGTTGAGTATTTTGGAGATTGACATCCACAAGACTGCATTCTGTACATGTTATGGCCATTATGAGTTTTCCATGGTTCCTTTCAGACTTGCGAATGCTCTAGCTATGTTCATGAGTCTCATGAATGGAGTATTCCTCTCATTCTTAGATAGATTTTTTGTAGTTTTTTTGGATGATATTTTGATCTACTCATGAGATGAGCATGAGCATGAGGAGCACTTGAGATAGGTTTTGTAGTGCTTGAGGGATAATCAATTGTTCGACAACTTGTCAAATTACACCTTCTTCAGGTCAGATGTTCATTATGTTGGCCATGTGATATTAGGAGATGGGATTGTTGTTGACCCATATAAGATTACAATTATTATAGATTTACCAACACCAACTAGTGTGACCGAGGTCAAGAGCTTCATAGGCCTTGTAGACTATTATAGATAGTTTGTTGAGAGATTTTCTAGATTGCCTCATCCTATCACTTCCCTTCAGAGAAAGGGGAAGAAGTTTGAGTGGACAAAGAGGTGCAAGAGATATTTGTAGGAACTCAAGAGATAACTCACTACCGCACCTATTCTTGTAGTTTTGGATCCTTCATTAGAGTTTTTGGTTTACAAAATTGCATCTTTTGATGGGATTGGAGCAGTCCTTATGTAAGGTGGTCGAGCTATTGTTTATGAGTCTAGGAAACTCAAGACTCGCTAGCTTAACTACCCTACCAATGACCTTGACCTTGAAAAATTTGTGCATGCTTTGGTGAGATGGTGATATTTCCTATTGGGTCATAGATTTGAGCTTCACTCAAATCATTAGAGTTTTTAGTACATATTCACTTAGCTGAATCTTAATGTTAGACAAAGAAAGTGGATGGAGCTCCTTTGTGAGTATGACTTCAATTTCCATTAAATTAAGGGTAAGGAGAATGTGGTTGTAGATGCCTTCAGCAGGAGACGTCACAAGCTATCAGCTATGACTTCTAGCACATATTTGAGGGGACATATTTTGTAGCACTTGCCTGAGGATGGATTCTATTCCAAGGTTTGTTAGATGGTTCAGGCTCAGAGAACCCTTGAGGGGAAGTTCTCAAATTATACCATAGATTCTGATGGTCTTCTTCACCATAGAGGATGCATTTATGTACCTTCTTTTGGTAGGTTGCACGACTTAATTGTTCTTGAGGCTCATAGAGTACCCTATGTAGTGCACCCCAGAGTTAAGAAGTTACATGCAGATTTGAGGAAGCTTTTTCATTGGCTGGGTATGAGATTTCACATTATAGATATTGTGGCTAGATTCTTGGAGTGTCAGAGAGTTAAGGAAGAGCATCACCATCCAAGTGGGATTCATCAGCCACATGAGGTACTCGAGTGGAAGTGGAACATTATATCCATAGACTTTATTGTTGGTCTTCCTATGTCATCTCATTGCTACAATGCTATTATGGTGACAGTGGATAGGTTGACTAAGGTATCCCACTTCTCACATGTTCGTACTACCTTCAAAACACCTACAATGGCATAGGTATTCTTATGAGATATTGTCTGACTCCATGGCATTCATCATAATATTATATCTGATAGAGATTCTCTTTTTACATCTTCCTTTTGGAGAGCATTGTAGTCAAATTTTGAAACCAAGCTCAATTTCAATATAGCTTATCATCTTGAGACAGATGGTCAGACTAAGAAGGTCAACTAGGTGTTAGAGGATATGCTTCACATGTATGTGATGGATCACTAGACCAGATGGGAGGAGTATTTGTACTTGGTGGAGTTTTCCTATAATAATGGGCATCATTCATCTTTGGGTATGCCACCTTATCAGGCCTTGTATGGTAGACCTTGCAAGACACCCTTGAGTTGGGATAGGATTGAGGATAGAGTAGTTATGGGGCTGTAGTTAGTCAGAGAGATGGAGAAAAAAGTAGACTTCATCAGGCGGTGTCTTAGACAGGCTCAGGATAGGCAGAAGAAGTATGCAGATGCAAAGAGGACTGATCATGTCTATATTATTGATGATAGAATCTTCTTGAGAGTGCAACCACATAAGATCCCAATTCATTTTGGAAAGGGTTCTAGGCTTAAGCCTCTCTTTGTTGAAACTTTTGAGATCTTAGAGAGGATAGGCCCAGTTGCATATCAACTAGCTTTGCTACCTAGCCAGTCATGTATCCACAATGTTTTTCATGTTTCTGTATTGAGGAAATATATCTATGATGAATCTCACATTATTTATTGGGATGCTTTACAAGTGGAGTTAGACAGGTAGCTAGTGTTGGAGCCCATACACATTTTTTCTTAAAGGATATTGGCCATTCGAGGTTGAGATTTGGAACATGTTAGGGTACAATGGGATTGCTATGATGAGGTTACATAATCATGGGAGGATCCAACACATATGAGAGCATAGTATCCCCATCTTTTTGATGAAATCCAGGAGGAAGTTCATGCCTAGGGGGAAAGGATGTGAGGCCTCACCCTGTGCCATCATTTCATAGAAGTTTATTTTCCATCATATGACTATCATGTTGGACTATTTGATTAGAGATACTATATTTTTTATACTAAGGGATGACCTATGATTATATGCATGATAATTTAGGACTTACTTTCATTCTTTGATTATTAGGTCTTGATTTTTAGTATTTGATGAATCTTTAATTTAGAATATTATGCTTTAATTTTATGCTTATGCAAGAAAAGTCTAAGTGAAATGATCACATGGTTAATATGTTAGATTAATTGATATATCATTGTGTTCTTGGATTAACTTGCATTAAATTTAGGAAATGTATTATTAAAAATTATGTGATTATCTTGTGATAAAGTTCGGAATGTCCATCTAGTGTAGAGTCCTTCCTCAAGGAGGAAGGGGATGAGGCATGGATGTATGGGATCCATGTTTCTATTCTTGTTGCTTACTATTTTAGGGGTCATAAGTGTTGTATTTCTATGAAAGGAAATGGAAGGATTGGTACTTTTTGCTATGTCCTTGTGAAGGCAATGGTTATGCATTATTGGCCTTGTTGAAGGCATAGTTTTAAATTTTGAATGGCTTCTCCTATTTACGTACTTTCCACCTCCACCTCTCTTATGGGTCCAAGGTGACCCATTGTGTGAATATCCTTGGGATAAGAATTTTTTGTGTTTGAATACTTTTTGGTTTTTATGTCTATGTGTATTGAAACATGATTGTATCCCTCATCCATCTTTTCTTCCCCAAGCTCGAGGGTGGCCATGTAATGGACTAGGTTGGGAGGTGAGCCTCCATGGTATTTTGGCTTCTTTTTGAAGATTTAATAGAGGGATAGCTAGCTGGTTTTAATGGAGAACATGAAGATTTTGACTTTTTCCTACCTGTTATTTTGAGTTAAAAAGAGGGCTATAATGCCTTGTATTAAAGTTGGACAAAAGGACATGTAAACACCTATACAATGTGATATTCTTGTAAAAATAATGTATTTTATTGCATAGTGTTTCTCCTATTGTTTCTTTGTATATTGTAGCAAGAAAATGTAAAATTTAATGCATTATTTATGCTTAAAAAGGAAATGTATAGTTTCTGGTTTGTTTCCATACTTGTATGAAAAAAGTCCATTTTCTTAAGTATGCAAATCTTCCTCTTTTGTGTTCAAAATTATTTCAAGTATGAATGAAAGAAATAGAAATGAAAAGTAGTTTACTTGTTCTCCTTCATAGTAAGTGTTTGATTCAAAAAAAAAAAAATGTATATACATCCATGTATATATACTTAAGTATATATACAAAGATGTATATAATATTAGAATATTGCCTCTATATTGTTATGTTGAAAGAAATAAATTCCTATTTTGCTATGTTAACAAAAATTCTACTTAAGGATATATATACATGAGTATATATATGAAAATATATACATTTATATTAGAGTATATAAATATATATACATTGGTCATATATATACACATATGTATATAGAATGTGTATTATTGAATGCATATTCATGTTGCCTTATCCATATGCTTTTCCTTGTTATGTGTGTGTGTGTGTGTGTGTGTGTGAATACATATATATATTGTAAAGAATAAAAAAATAATTTGGTTGGTTAATGTTGATGTGTTCACTAATGTGTAAATAATATCCTTTACATATAGAAGAATTGGAGAAGGTAAGATTCTCTTCTTAACCCCCAATTCCGAAAGGAAAGATCCAAATTGATTAACCACAAGAAAATGGTCAATACATAAATGTATCAATCGATTAGTAATAAGAAGAAAGAGGAAAACCTTACACTATGTTTTGGAAGAGAGTATTAAAATCTTAATTGAAATGAATTGAAGGAAAATACTAACCTCAAAGTATAGAAGATTTGGAAATTTCTATTTTCTAGTGTCTGTACTGAGTTTCTAGAAATTATGCAACCTGCCATGGCTTGGAAACACAGATATGGAGAAAACCAATAAATCTTTCTCTTTTCTAAACTAGGTCAACCTTGACCCAAATATGGGTCCACAATCATGCCCCTTTATGTGGACCTTGACCTGCACTACTCCAACAAAAATTATACCTGCAAATCCCTAAAGTTTGCCAAAAAGGGTATCTAAATCTACTCTTTAATTTTTTGTTCTGTACCTGCACCTACAATAAAAATGGTTTTGTTGTTTGGATAAGGGGGTTTCCTTCGTTAAACCCTAGTTTTGGAATTAACCTTGGAATAGAATTGAAATTGCAATAATAAACAAAGTAAATAGAACAATTCACCTTGCTTATGTTAAAACCCTTGTGGAGGATTCAAATCCTTGAATCCACAAGTATGGATGCTCCAAATGAATTTAGAATTGTAGGATGTAGGATGTCTAAAATCAATTGCCTTAAGATCTTCAACACCAATCTTGAATGGATCTTGGAATAGGAAAAATCTTGAATGGATATGTGTGGAGAAATCTAAACAAGAGGGCTCCATAGAGCTTGAATCTTTTAATGGCTACCAATGGATTTGCTTGATGAATTGAATCTTGAATGCTCGAATATTTGAATGCTTAAATACTTGAATGCTTGAATGCTCACTTTGATAAATTATGCATAGATGGTGCTCCCTTTTCTTTCATTCTCTCTTTTTTCTCCCTCTTTTTAAAATGAGAGGAGAATGCTTCCTTATATACTAGTCTAGGACACCAAATTCTAGAGAGGCCAACATATGAGAAATAAATTCCCATTAGGCTCATGCCCTTAGAAGTGGACCCATATTAAATGTCTTTTAAGAGTCACCATTTTGAAATCCAAAGTAGCTGACCCGTAAGCAAGAAATTATTCTTTCCAAACCCCAACATCCAAAAATCTTTGGAATTTGAAATTTAGACCCTAGGTCAGGGTAGAGGTCAACCTTGACCCTAAGGTCAAGAACCTCAAAATATCAGAGAAAAATACCAGAACTAGGTAGGAAAGAAGTGGAAAATAGGGCAGGATAGGGGAAAAACCAAATCCAAGTCAAAGACCCATTCAAGGCATTTCACATGACCCCAAACCACTTACTTTGAGGGCTAAACTAGTCCGAAATGGAAGTACTTCCATTTTCCAATGATATATATATATATATATATATATATATATATATATATATATATAAACTACATGTGTATATCATTATGTTTATATATAATATAATATATATAATATATAGCATAATATAACTTAAAGCCAAACTTCATATTTCAAATCAAAGAAGCCATGTAATAAGATGCTTTAGAAATTTAATAAAACTTATTCAAACACAACCCCCACACAAGATTTAGAGTTGAAGCCCTCATGGGAAGGTGGGAGGATCTGTACCACCCACACCAACCAAGGATGCGGTGGCACAACCCCTCTACTGTCCTCTTTACGGGTGGTGGACATGGGAGCCCCCGCACTCCATTGATGGGTACGAAAGGCTTAAGCACCCACACTCCATCAATGGGTGCAAAAGGGCTTAGCCCTACTGTAGTTCACTGATAAGTGGCTGCCAGACTATGCGCGACAGCTGACAGTTTGCCCGTATATATTCATTTTGATTTAAATTGTTTTGTATTTTCTAAAATAATAAACAAAAAAAATTAACCATATTTTCTTTTAAAAAATACTAATATTGTCAGATCCATAAATTACATTCAACAGAAGATGAATCTACAGTATATATAATATACTGATAACAGTATATTAAAATAAACATATAATAATAATAGTAATGTTCAAAAATAAATTATTAAGTCTAGTAAGACAAAATTTTCAACAGAGAGTATTTCATTTGGACATCACAAAGATTACTCTTTGTAACTGTAACATAGATCTCATAAAACTAAACAAAAAAAACTAAATTAGATCTCTATAGTCTAAAATTCATGGAAATTTAAAAGAAATTCTTATTATACCTTGGATCATTTTCTTGATAAAATTTTGTAGAAAACTAAATACCATATCCTCCATGAATCAATTCTTTGGAAAATATATATAGAAGTATATATGAGTATATATACACACTTGTGTGTGTATACACCCTTGTATACTTGTGAGTATACTTCCTTGTGTTTCCCTTCAACCATGCTCAAGGCCAAACCTACAAAACCTCAAATGGAGAAATTAGGGTTTTGGAAAAGTTTTATTTTGGGCCAAACTCTAATTTCAAAATTAGGGTTAGGGTTGGCCTTTGGAGCCAAAACTATTTTCAAAATTTTAATTTTGAAATTATATTTAATTTTGGCTTAACATTTTAAATACTGGTATCAGTATTTAATGTTAGTTCACCTTTCTCCTGTCTCATTTGAAATTTTTATTTTTCAATATTATTTTATTTAGCCATTAGATTTTGAAGATTCCCTATGATTTATTTTATTTGGATTTTAAATTATTGGCCATTAAATGACTATTTGATTTATTTTCGAATTTTAAAATTTTGAGAAATTATTTAATGGACATTTTTAATATTTTATTATTATTCTAGAGATTTGAAATTTCCTGATTTTGATTTAATATTTTTAATTATTATTTGTACCTTATTAGTGTTTTGTTATAGTTTTGGAAATATTATTTGATAATTATTATTTTATTGACTTTTATTATTTTCCTTTAATAATTGGACTTTAAGGGGAAAATTAATTTATAAGTTCTAGGAGGGACCTAGGTAAATTATTTCACCCTAATAATAATGTTTTATTTAATAATTATAATTTTAAATATTTTCAATCCCTTAATTTGAATATTATAATTAATTATTGAACCTTGGGTAATTATATAATTTAATTAAAGGATACGTTAATTTAATTCCAATTTAATTGATTACTATTTAATTTTAATTAGAAAAGTTCGTTGACCCTAGATATCACATTAGGGTTATTATCACGATTATATTTTATCTTGTACCCCTTAATTGAATTTCTACATTTTGATCCTTAATGGTAACCTAGTATCCATTAGGGACCATTAGGGTTACGATTTGATTTTGTCTAATTGTAGTTCTTCATATTGGACCCCTTATGATTTGTTGACCTAATCGTTGACTTTTCATATTTTCTAAATTTGGATTATTATCTTGGGTTATTCCCTTTTATTATTTTATGTTTAAACCTAGTTAGGGTTTCATTTAAATAATGTAGTTTGATGAAGAAGGGATGTTGGCAAGTCGGTACATTCTATGATTCCCCTTGTAAGTTGAAAAGTGTTGGTCGATGTGTTTCATTTTTCGAGTTGAGTGTTCTTTAGTGTGTAACCTAGTTGATGTTTTGTGCTTTAAAAAAAATTGTTGTGTGTGTTTTGCCCCAATCTTTGGGCATGACATTTCCAATAACTATGGAAGGAGATATGGTTTGTAAACTGGAGAAGGCATCGTATTGACTGAGGCAAGCCCTTAGAGCCTAGTATGCTAGATTGGATAGGTATTTGATAAAGATTGGATTTAGAAAAGGTATTGTGCATATAGTAATTTATATTTCAAAATAGTTGACAATAATATCTTGATTGTAGAAGTGTTTGTTGATGATGTCATATTTTGTGGTAATGATGAGCTAAGTAGAGGATTTTTTGATGAAATGTAAAAAGAATTTGAGATGTATATGATAGGTGAGATTATTTCTTGGATTGTAACAAATTACACAGTGGGATAAAGGAATTTTTATTACATAGTATAAGTAAATCAAGGAATTGTTGTAGAAATTTGGTGTGGAAGATTCAAAATCAGTAGGGACTCCTATGGTTACTAGTCAAAATTTGACTAAGGTTTATGAATCCTATTGTGCAAATAAGAGAAGATATAGATATATGATCAGAGGATTGCAATATCTAACTCATACTAGACTAGACATATCAAATGTAGTTGGAATAGTTGCAATATTTCAAGAAGAAGTGAAGGAATCACATATGGTTACTTTCAAGAGAATTTTTTATATACTTGAAAGGTACATTTGAATAAATATTGTGGTATGGAAAAGATGATGATTTTACCTTGAGTGCATATAGTAATGCTAATTGGGCGGGTAATGTGGATGATAAGAAGAGTACAAGTGGATGTGCATTCTTTTTATGTAAGAAAATCATCTCTTGGACTATTAAGAAACAAGATTGTATCTCTTAATCTATTGTTGAAGCCAAGTATGTTGCTACTATGATAAATTGTAATCAAGTTGTTTAGCTAAAGCAAATGTTGAAGGATTTGAGGATAAAAATCAATGAACTTATTGTTATTTATTGTGACAACTCTAGAACTATAAATATTTCAAATAACCTTGTGCAACATTTAGAGACAAATAATTTTCTATTAAGTAACATTTCTTGAGGGATAAGGTCAATAAAAATGAAGTAAAATTGGAGTATGTTTCTACTAATAATTTTTTTTTCATATCTTTACAAAACCTTTTCTAAAGGATACATTTGAGTATCTCAGAGAGGATATTTGAGTCTTGGCCCCTCCAAGTCAAAGCTAATGATGCTACAGATGGAATCAGTCTTGAAATCCATTAGAATATCATTCACTAGATTGATGAGTTTTGGGACTACTACTTAGGGTGACAAGTCTTATGGTTCTTATGGATTTTTCTCTTTTTTATGTCTTTGGACCTTTTTCCATTGATGTCAAAGGAAGAGAGATTATTTGAAAGAAAGAGATAAATTAGATTGTGATTTTGTTAAGAATTTTAAAGGTAGATATTCAAAGTGATCAGGTAGATATATTTTAGGGTGATCAGGTGGATATATTTTAGAGTGATCAAGTGGATATATTGATGACTTTGTGCATTGATCAATTTTTCACTTCATATGTTTCCATTAATTCAAAAGGGGGAGATTGTTGGAAGTATGTTGAATATGTTAGAGTTTTCTCTTTGTGTGAGATGTCATTTAATGTTTTGTCATTGTTGTCAACATACAAATTATTGTTGTAGACAGTGTGTTTAGTATGTTCAATGAAGAAATTTTTTGTTTCCACATTAAAGATCTTGTGTTGCGATCATAAGGTATGGTTCAAATATATATGTAATTAGCTTATAGAGGTTCGAAGAATTTTTTATGACATTATGATCGATTTGTCAGTTATTGGTGTTATAGTGTTCTTCTATGTAGTAGATGAGTATCTAGTTTGGTATGTCTTGAATTTGATGTTTTAGAAGTTTTGAAGCTAGTATTTACATGATGCCTTATAATTTTATCTACAGATAGTGTTGTTCATGATTCAAAGTATGGAAAGCTATCTTTTTTTATGATAGAGTTTGGTATTTCAGTACTCCTGTTGATTAGTGCTAGAGATGAGTTTGGATTTTGAGTTGGAATTGATGTGAAGGTTCTAAGAGTATTCATTTTTCTTTCTTTTGTTCTTGTATCTTGCTATGATTGTGTTTTTTTTCATACTGATTGAGGAGATCATATTTCCTAATGTGTTGGTGTTTCTTCATTTAGGTCTGAGCTGACTAGGTGAAGTAACATGTTACGATTCTTGGAGGTGATTTGGTGAAGATTTAGCATGTTTAAGGATAATTTTTTGGATCCTATATAAGTCTTGGATAACTTGATTTGGATCAATTTGGGATTTGAACATAATGTTTTTGTCTTTTAATGTAATAGGTATTAGCTGACCTAGTTGATGCTTTTTTAATGGGTATAAATGTAAGCCATTTTTGTAGTTGAGGATAGTGAGATGTGTGTGTGTGTGTGTGTGTGTGTGAGTGTGTGTGTCTATTTGAAAATGTGATATATTGGTATTAGTATTTTGCATTTGAGGTAAAAATTATACCTCATTCGAACTATATCGACATTTAATATGCTATCAGTCAGTTTGGTTGTAATGAACTATATGTCCATCCTATTGTAATCAAAGCTAGATCACGGAACGTGACTGAGGGCTAGATATGTGATTGTAATGTGAGTAGTGAGTTCTAGGTAGTGGGCATGTGGATGTGCATTCCCTTTTTTTCTTTTTACTTTCTCTTAATGGGAATTAATTTTAATAGAATGCATCTATTTAGTGGGTATCATCCCCATTGAGGTTTTTCCCTTAACATGGTTTCCTTGAGAACAAAAATTTGGTGTTATGTGTTATGTGTTATGTTTCAAGGATATTGGTTCACTATTTATCTTTTAGATCATTATTTGGTTAAGTGATTTTAAGTTTACATTTTGGGTACACAACTAATTCACCCCCCTTCTCCTCCTTGTCTCCTTTTGGGCCAAACAATGATAAAGTAAGAAAGTCATAAAGAAAGAGGTGAATCAGAGAAATGAATAATTATTAAATTGTGGACATGCCATTTTAGGAATTAAAAATATTGTTTAGAAAAGATGTAAGGATCTCGTGTGAAATAAAGTATCACATGCCAAAATTTATGTACCTATTATCTCTATGTGTACATTAAGTGTTTTCATTAGTATCAACTATGATCAGTCAGTAATCTAAGCTGATTAGTCGATAAAAGATAGAATAAGGAGCTTTAGAAGCTAGTCGGTTGAACTTAAAAAGCCTTCATACCGAGCACTTACAAGGTAGAACCTAAAGGTAAAAGAACACAGGTTTAACTGAGTATGTTTACTGAGCATCAAAGTATACTGAGCATCAATTCAATAAATACTCAGCATTATCCACACCGACCATCAGTTAATTCACTAAACATAGAATGTAGTGCTTACCGAGTTGTTTAGGAAATTACATAGTAATCAATAAAGGCACATATCTCTAGGCAAATGGTTTACATAGATCTATAAATGTTTTACGAAGATCGACCTACATTTATTATGGATGTAATCATTAAATACCATGATGATTCCTATGTAATAGTTAGATCTAGGTTATTTTTGTACATCGTAGATCTTAGGTTTTCTAAGATGTTGTAAACCTAATTAGGTCAAAGAAATTTTCTATATAATTGTAATTGATGTCATTTTGACATGAGAGAATGATGAAGGGTGATCACCTTAATACCACAAACACAACAAAAATAGAGAAACAACAACAATATGCAAGAACAAAAAATTGGCTTCTTATTATCTCCACAAATGTGGAATTACAAACTTTCAAAATTACAATATGCAAAGCCACATGGGAATTCCCTTACAATATTCTATAGGAAAAAGCCTCAAATCAATACCTAGATCTACTACCCAGAATTGCCCTAGACAACACTATGGGCCTTCTTTATATAAGAATTTTCCACCACCTGAGAAGGTTCCAAAAATTTAGCCCTTAGGGCCGACCAAACTTAGAATTATTTTATTTTTCAATTTATTACATCAGAGTCGGCTCAAAATAACTTTTGAAACCCAAACAAAAATTTTGAAGGAAAATTATTTTCTGCCATTTCAGATGACCCAACTTTTGGGGACCATAAGTCATCACCAGTTGACCCAATTGACTATTATAACCCCATTTTTTAAAGGCCACGAAGCTCTCTACAAGCTTGATTCATGCAAGCACCTGTCACCCAAATTTTTGACCTCATCTAGGGCCTTTAAAGCCTTCAAAACCAAGTTCAAAGTTTCTATACCCTGCTACCAATACCAAAAATCTTCAATATCTTCAAAACTAGACCTGATCTAGCCATGAAACTTTATTGGCAGGCTGATATGACTGAGATGAACCTCCACATGTAAAATCAGAACATTCTGAGATCATATGAACAACTTACTAAAAATAGAAAGTTTCCATAAATAGCAGCTCTGCACAAGATAGCTCTTATTGAATACAAAAATAGAAATATTTTTGGGTGATGCAAGATTGCTCTTACACCCAGGATGCTCCTGCATCAAAAACTCAGGGTAATTTGAGAAGTGACCCCGTCACGTCTTAGGTGTGTAGAGGAAAACCAAGGTGGTTTACCTCCTCCTTTGTCTGCCATGATGAATCTTCAATAGGTCATCCTTTCCACTTGACTAGATATTCTTCATATGTCATGTTCCTTGTGCTTCTGCCAACATGACTGTCTAGTATATCCTCAATCTCTTTGGTGTCTAAACTAGTTCCTAGAATACTCCATTGGGATGTTGTGATCTCATCTTCAACACCTCCCTCATGATAGTCTGTCAGATCTAAAATGTTAAACACTAGTGAAATATTCAGCTCAGTAGGCAATTCTACTTCATATGCATTTCTTGAATCATGTTTCTTCAGTATTTTACATGGCCCAAAATTCTTCATTTTCAATTTTTTATATGTACCAACTGGAAATCACTCCTTCTGTAAATGAACCATGACTTCATCTCTAACCTAAAATTCCTTATGCCTCCTTTTTTCGTCTTCCTTAGCCTTATACTGTGCATTCATCTTGGTAATATGTTTCCTCACCTCCGCATGGATGTTCTTCAAATGTTTTGCAAAATCCTCAGATGCATTTCTTGGACTACTCCCATATACAATCTGGAATGGTGATCTACCAGTGCTCTTGTTGACAGAATTATTATATGCAAATTCTTCCTGTGGTAAAATCAAATCCCATCCTGTTGGCTTATCTCCAACCAAACATCTCAAAAAATTTCCCAAACTCCTATTCACCACCTTTGTTTGTCCATCAGTCTATGGATGATGTGATGAATTAAACTTCAAATCTGTTTTCAACTTCTTTCATAATGTATGCTAGAAATATCCAACGAACTTAGTGTCCCTATCTGAAACTATACTCCTTGGCAAACCATGTAGTCTCACCACTTCTCTGAAAAATAATTCCTCTACATGAACAACATCATTAGTCTTCTTACAGGGGATAAAATATGCCATCTTTGAAAATCTATCAACTAGCACAAAAATTGAATCATGTCCCCATTGTGTCCTTGGTAAACCAAGAACAAAGTCCATACTGATATCCTCCCAAGGCTTCTCTGGTACAGGTAATGGTTGATACAACCCTATATTCTACTTCACTCCTTTCACCATCTAACATACTCTACAACTCTGTACAAACTTCTTGACACCTTGTTGTAGTTGTGGCCAATAATAATTCTCACTGACCAAAGCAAGGGTTTTATCATGACCAAAATGTCTAGCCAATCCTCCGCTATGCTTCTCCTTGATGATATTCTCCCTCATAGAACTTCGTGGAATGCACAACTAACTCTCTCTAAATAGCATATGATCCTGAATGATAAAATCTAGCCACTTCATTCTATCTAGAGTAACAGGTTCTTTACAAGCTTTCCAAGCTTCACCAAAATCAAGATCCTCTAGATACAAATTCTTGAGTTCCTTGAAGCCAACCACTTCAATCTACATTTTTGTCAGTAATAGTTTCCTTCTGCTAAGAGCATCTACAACCTAGAAATTCTTTTAGAACCTCATTCATGAGCCGCATGAAAGTGCTCGGTGCATTGGTTAGCCCAAAAGGCATGATTAACCACTCATATAGTCCTTCCTTTGTCTTGAAGGAAATCTTCCATTCATCCCCTTCTCTAATCCAAATATGGTGATATCCGCTCTTCAGATCTATCTTTGAGAAATACACAGCTCCACTCAAACAATCCATAATATCATCCATTCATGACAATGGAAACCTATACTTGATCGTGATCTTGTTTATTGCTCTGGAATCTGTACACATCCTCCATTCTCCATTCTTCTTTGGTGCTAATATTACTAGTACAACACATGGACTCAGGCTCTCCCAAATCAATCCCTTCTATAACAACTCATGTACTTGTCTATTCAAATCTTTGCTTTCTACTGGTGTCATTCTGTCTACTGCCTTGTTTGGAAAACTGGCTCCTAGAACCAAATCCATCTGATGACTGATCTTCCTTACCAGTGGTAATCCATCAGGTACTTTATTAGATACAATATCCTAAAACTCATTCAACAAATCTGCAACCTCTACAGGTACATCTTCTACTTCTTCTTTACCAGCTTTTGGAATTAAAGAAAAACACACATGCTCATGCCTCATACCATCTAGGAATTTTCTTCCATCAACAAATGTTATTCTTGCATTACCACATACCTTTTCTTTGGTCTAATTCAATAGCTTTAGCTTATGTCGCACTCCATCCTTTGTCAGGGAATAGGTATTTGCACGACCATCATGTACAACACATCTGTCAAACTAGCATGGTCTACCCAACAACATATGACATGCATTCATAGATATGATATCACATAGTTCCTCATCTTGGTACCCGCCGATCTTGAACTTTACCAGGCACTATTCACTGACCATGACCTTGTGGTCATCCTGCACCTAGGCAATCTGATATGGATGTGGGTGTTTCTATCTGTTGAGCTTCAACTTTGTCACCATCTCTTCTAACACCAAATTTTTAGTGCTTCCACTATCAATAATCACATCACAACATTTTCCCTCACACTTGCATCTAGTGTGAAACAAGCTCCTCCTTTGTTCAGGTTCATTCTCACCACTCAGTAGGACTCTTCTGTTAATCAGCATTTCCCCTCTTTCAGCATCTTCTAAATTTGATGATCTGGCATCTTCATCTACATGTACAACTCTATCCTAGCCTTCATTCCTCCTATCTATCCTTCCTTGGCATTGAGGACATTCAAATGCCCTATGACCTTCTTCTCCATAGTGAAAACATGTTCCATGAAAGCCTCCTCTTCCTGAACCTTGTCCTCTTCCTCTTCCTCTCTGACCTCTATTATTCTGATCTTGGAAACAATTGGAATTGTTTTCTCTCTGATTTTGACTACTACTGGCCTCATCCTTCTTTTTCAGATCTTCATTTAGGCCTCCATATGACTATCCACCAGAATGTCCACCGTGACCTCTTCCATTTTGTCTGCTTTCAAACTTCTTGTTCATCTTTTTCTCCACTTTTAGGGAAAACTGGTATGCCTCTTCAATACTATTCATTCAAACCAAATTCAGCTCCTCCTAAATGCTTGGCCTCAACCCATTAAGGTAATGAGAAACTTTCTCCTTATTAGCTTGCACATGGCCTGTTCTGATGAGGATTTGATAGAACTACTTTGTATACTCCTGAATAAATCTTCCTGCTTGCTTCAAACTTTGCATCTTCTTCAGTAGGTCAAGCTCATAATCAATAGGAATGAACTATCGCTTCAATTTATCCACCATCTGATCCCATCTTGTGATTTTATCTTTCCCTCTTCTATTTCACTCTAATTGAATCTCTTGCCACTAGATCTTCGCATGACCTTTCAGTCTGGCCTTCACAAATTTGACCCTATCAGGATCCTCAATATCTTCATACTCAAAATATTCTTCACATTCATTGATCCAGTCGATCAATTCTTTTGGGTTAAGATTTCTTGAAAATGTAGGAACATCAATCTTAGGTCTTTTTCTGATCTTGGAAATGGCCTGAAAAAGCTTTTCTTCTTCTCGATTCAAAATTTTTCCTTCTTCTTCTTCTTGATCATCATTTCCTTCTTCGGCTTCATCCTCACTTTCATCTTTGACATTAAAATTCATTCCTGTGCAAATCTCTTCTTACAATGCTCGTAGTTGTCTCTAGAGTGCTCTAACCTCAGGTGTTACAACACCAGCTCTTCTACCACGTTCCCTTCGTGGAGGTATTTTCAGGATGCACGCTGAAACCCTAACCACAGTCCTGGTGTAAACTACCTCATAGTTGGTGATCTATTTACACACTCAAGAACTCCTACTCTAATACCACTTGATGAAGGGTGCTCCCCTTAATACCACAAACACATAACAGAAATAGAGAAACAACAACAATATGCAAGAATAGAAAATTGGCTTCTTATTATCTCCACAAATGTGGAATTACAAACTTTCAGAATTACAATATGCAAAGCCACATGGGCATTCCCTTACAATATTTTGTAGGATAAAGCCTCAAATCAATACCTAGATCTACTACCCAGAACTGCCCTAGACAACACTACGGGCCTTCTTTATATAGGCATTTTCCACCGCCCGAGAAGGTTCCAGAAATTTAGCCCTTAGGGCTGACCAAACTTAGAATTATTTTATTTTTCAATTTATTACATCAAAGTCAGCTCAAAATAAATTTTGAAACCCGAACAAAAATTTTGAAAGAAAATTATTTTCGTCCATTTCAGATGACCCAACTTCTGGAGACCATAAGTCATCACTAGTTGACCCAATTGACTATTATAACCCCATTTTGGAAAGGCCACAAAGTGCTCTATAGGATTGACTCATGAAATTTCTTGTCACCCAAATTTTTGACCTCATCTGAGGCCTCTAAAGCATTCAGAACTAAGTTTAAAGTTTCTATACCCTGCTGCTAATACCAAAAATCTTCAATATCTTCAAAACTAGACCTGATCTAGCCCTGAAACTTTACTGGCAAGCTGATATGACTGAGATGAACCTCCACATGTAAAATTAGAACATTCTAAGATCGTATGACCAACTTACTAAAAATAGAAAGTTTCCATAAATAGCAGCTCTACACAAGATAGCCCTTATTGAATACAAAAATGAAATATTTTTGGGTGATGCAAGATTTCTCTTACACCTAGGATGCTCCTGCATTAGGGAATAAGAAGATATGACAAGGAGATCATGAAGGAGTAGCCACTTACAGGACATCAGAATTCAAACAAGGGTTTAGATGAATGAGTAGCTATCAAATATTGTATTTAGTTTATCAGAGACATGGAAGGCTACTAACCAAAACATAGAGTAATATACTACACATCAAGGTTAAATCTATTTAGTATTTCATAGATCTAATTTAGACAACTTGAAGTTGTTAATTACAAATATTTTCTATTATCTTGTAAGCATTATAGCAAGAGTGTAAATCTCTTAATAGAGTAGACTTAACTATCTATTGTAAATCTCCTAACTGAGTGCACACTTATTTGGTGTTGCTAAAATCCTTGTACAAGGTAGATCTAATTGATATTATGTTACTCCTAATAGGGTAAGATCATCAAAAGTGATCACACTTGTAACCTTAACCAAAATACTTTATTTACTTCAGTAGTGAAGAATTTGTCGGTGTCATCCCCACCATAGTTTTTACTTTTTAAGAAGGGTTTCTGGAAAACCAAAATACTTGTGTCATGTGTTATATTTCATGAATGATTTATTGTTTGTTTTCATGCACTTTACATTTACAAATTATTTGAATGTATGTTGCAAACAATAGAATCAATTGGTTGGATAGACACTACTATTATAGATTGTTAATTTAGTAAAAGTTTTTGAGGGTACGCAATCACCCCTCCCCTCTCAGTACTATATCTTTCATGTTCCAATAATTGGTATCAGAGCTAGTTATTTTATTTGGATGTTGAATCACTAAAGAGGAAAGATCTAAGGATGGAAAGATATAAGTTGGACAAGACAATTGAGAATCAAAATGATTCAGATACAAATATTCATTGAACAATACAAGTAAGAAAAGGATGAATTGAATAAGTTACTGGTTCAGAGAAAAGATATGGATATTTAGCACTGTGAGACTGATTATCATGAAGAAGATATTAATGACCCATTTGAGAATAGTGGACCTAGTTCAGATAGTATATCTGACATATTTGAAGGAAGTTTATCTTAAAAATGGTAAGAATGATTGATGCGATGAATAATGCTAGAGAAGTTGAACAAGAGATAAATTTGGTTGTTGAAGATAGAAGACAAATGGCTAAGAAACTTCAAGAAAAAGAATCTAAAATACTAAGACTTACCAAGCATCACTTTGAGATATCTAATCAGATAGTTGTAGTAAGTTAGGAAATCAACTGAGTGGATAGTGAGATGAAAAGGAAACTTGAAGACATTGGTGAAATCAGAGAAGAAAATGAAACACTAAAAAATGAAGTAAAAATGCAACAACAACATAATGAAATGATTAAGAAAGATAAAGACATTTCCAAGAAAATTGACAAATTTTTTATCTATCAAAGAGGACTTGGAAGTACTGATGGATTAGGCTATACTGAGTAAGGAGAATCATTTAATAAAAATGAACATATGAACACCTACAAGATTCAAATACCTTAGAAACTATCTTTCTATCACTATGATAAACTAGGCCACACATCAAATGTTTGCAGGAGTAAAGCTAAAGGTAATCCTAAAACCACTCCTAAGTTTAAGGGTCATTGTTATAGCTATAACAAGTATGGACATCAAGCACATGATTGAAGATCTAAGTTGAATAGGACTCCTATCAAATCCTACATGGATAAACATTATCGCACTTGCAACATGCATGGACACACCTCACAAGAATGCAGAACAAAGATGAAGCAAGTCTGGACACTGAAAGGACAAAACACAACCTATCAACTAGGAAGAAAAGGTAATGCTTATACTTGGTATTATAACACATGGGTTAATTGTACATCATTTGGAAGATATGGACATATTGTAGATAACTACATGAGGAAGAACTGGAGAGGCAGATCTTGTAGATGGACAAGTACTGGTATGGCATGTTTACATTGTCACAAAGTTGGTCACTTAGGTAAAGATTGTAGAGACCGAGCACCAGAAACACAAATCTATGTGAATGGTAATAAAATTGAAGATTTCATGAGGATAAGAAACACTATGTAGAGAAAAGAATTAGGTGATAATGTTGAGTCAAGTAATGCAGTCGGTGACACCTCATCCATTAGATTGGGTGACATCACCACCTTCGCTTAAGTTGAAAAGGTATGTATGGAACTAATAATTTTGATTTGTTATATCTATCATACAACTCCTTATATCAAGTGTTCACATACCAAATCTGCATGAATTAAGATACATTATGGTTTTACATGTTTTTGAGATTTAAGTGTTTATAGTCGATATGTTAGCACCTGTTAAAATTTTCATGCCCTCACTGTTCTTCCCCTAGCCTCTGCAATCTCTTTTCTAGTCTCTAGCTAAAACCCTAGTTGAAAATTCAAAAAACTAGCCATTGGGTAAAAAAAAAAATTAAAATGCCCGTGCCCTATTCTATTTCCATGTTACCTTTTTGGTCCACTTAAAATCCTAATACGCATGTGTTAATTAAAATACCACTTTACATATGTTCATGGTTAGGTTTTTTCCATACTTGGCAGGATCCCCTTTTAATATTTTCCTAAATCCTATAGTTCCCCCGCTAAAATATTTCCTAAGTCTTAAGCCTTTTTTTTGTGTGGCTATTGCTTGTTCACAAGACTACGGGTTGTTAGAAGGTTCTGACATGCGAACTAGTGACTGCTTGACATCTGTCCTAGCAGGCCCGACCTCTTGTTACCCTTTCTCATCTACGGCTGGTGCATGATCGCAAGGAATATTATTTCCCCTTGCGATCATGCACTTGTCATCCAATATTCCAAGCAATGAGTCTTCACTGGGTCCAATGCCAGGTTAGGCCACCGTGGACCTTTCTCATTGGTTTTTTTAGTGTACATGTGGCTGTTGTCAGATGACTGTGTGGATGGTTATCAAGTGGGACTTGTGTCAGACTTGAGTTATTTGGCATCTTCTTATTGGTTGGAGGGCTTGCTAATTCAGACTTGTCAGTGGGTTTTCTAGTCTCGAAGGGTTTTGACATCTATAGAATATCTATAGCTAGTGTAAGTTCTCATGGAAGTTATCAGAGCCATGAGATCTTACACCAGCCATCAATTTTTCTTCTCTCAGATAGCTCATGAGGGTGGGTCCTTTGGCAGGTGGTGCTGACTTGGGTGAGTTCGCATTGGTCCAGGTGGGATGAGGTGAACTATGTCAATGGGTCCATGTATTTTCAAGGATGTTGACATGCTAAAAGATCTATGGTTGGCACGTGATCGCAAGGAATATTCTTCTCCCTTGCGATCATGTGTCCACCGTTGATATTCACTAAAGGGGGAAGCTTTGTGGTGGGTCTTGGGTACTTCGTGGCACTGAGTTGCTCACTTTTGATAGGTCGTTGGTGTGGTAAGGTGGTGGTTGACTTGTCATAGGTTCCCATGGACATTTTTAAAAGTTATTATGAGTTTCTTGATCTACCTAGAAAAGGAAAAGATCTACGGTTGTGTTTTAAAATTTTTTACGAGACCATTGCAGTTTGAATTTGAATTTCTTGAGACATTTCCAGCGATACAAAGGACTATTTTTAATTGCTTTTGAGGCCAGATTTGATTTGGTTTGGTGGCATTGGCTATTACAGTGTGGTCTAGGGTGTTCCATGATCGTTTGCAAGGGTCTGTACTGTGTTCTTTGTGCTCGAAAAGTGTTTGCAGGTGGCTGATTTGACTGGTTTTCATGGCAATTCCTTGGTTTATTGTGCTGATCTTGCAAATTTTCATGATGGCAGATCTGTCTGAGATTCATTTTCTCTGAGTTACCTATGTTTCTTCCCCTACAATAAATTTTGATTTAATTTTGGTTGGTTGGGTAGTTGAAACCCTAACCCTAGTCACTCGAAGTTTGATGCATCCTCTTTGAGGATTCCAAGGTGACTAGGGGTTTAAGTAGTTAGTTTTTTGATAGAGTAAGGGTTCTGAAATCTTGGTTCCTAAGGGTTCCTTTTTGGTTCCATGAAAGTTTCTATCTTGCAGATTTTCTCCTTCTCTCTGCATATAGGGTGTTCTTTCTTCCTTTGTTGGTTCAGAGAATATAATACATATTGTAATTGATTTGTCTTATGTATGAGGACTCAATTTATTCTTACTGTTACCAAACTATCTCCATTTGAATTTTGAATTCATTAATCATCCATCAAGGGTGTTTGATTTTTCTATTTACATTTCCTATGTGTTTGCAAGTGGAGTTTTCTTCGCAGAGATAACTGGTTTAGGATTAGTTTTCATATATGTATGAGCTGAGGTGTCAAAGATATGTCATGCTTGTCTTCTAGTGGATGCCGGTAAATGTATTATCTATTTATAGGTCTCTTCTAAGGGGAGGGTTAAAAACCTTTGGATGGGTGATAACATACTTGAATACACAGGTGGGTTGTTGAAGTGAGGTTTGGTCATGGTGTGTGATTGATGTTAGGCATCAACACATTGAATTTATTGCTTTCTTGTTTCATAGTTGTCTATTACAATAGGGTATTTGACTCTATGGCCCTTTGGATAAGGCATTGGTCTATGGGAGACTTAGGGTATCTCAGGAAACCTTTCAAACCCATCATTAAATCATTTACATTCAGTTCCACCCTTTCCCTTTCATGTTGTTAGTACAGGTCTCTGGTTTTCATACCCATTCTATGCAAGTAGGGCTATTGCATGAAATTTTGGTTTCATTGAGGTACAGGATACCTATAGGGGTTTGAAAACCATTTCACAGTTAGTTACTTATGTATGGTGAAAATGTGCCCTCACAAATCAATCCATAGCTCTCTATGCATGGAGTTGCAAGATTTGTAAAATTGCTCTTAGCTAGAGCTATAAACTCATGATCTTGCTAGTCAACCATACAATGAGAGATTCACAATGAAAACAAGGGAAATAATGTCAATATCTCCAATGAAATCAATATGAATGCAATTCAATACAAAATTAATCTAAGATGAGCATGCAAGTATGAAAATTAGGTTATGAAAATAGAAATGAAAGAGTTACAAACCCTCTAATTAGACTATGTGAGATTAATCTAAAACATGAAAGGAAATGATACCATGATGATTCAACTATGATGCAAGCTAGGATGTGATGTAGATGCAAGATGAATGCCAATGATGCTCCAAATCTTCAAAACTTGATGCAAGAATGTCTCCAAAAGCTTCAAGATGACTTAGAAAACCTGTAGCATAACAATAGCATAAAATTCAAGTGTATGAAAATGAAGAAGAAAGCTCTTCTTTTATAGAAAATGAGAAATCAATGGACGATCGAGATTAAGAGGCAAAAGACTTAATCAATGATGGAAAAAAATGGAAGCTTGATCCTTGTGCACAAATATCCTTCAATAAGAAAATTAGAAGCATTTACTTTATGTTGAGCATTTACTTTATGTCCATGTGAGACAAAAAGTACTTTTATTTTATTTTTTATTTTATTTTTCTTTATAAATAAGAATTAAATGCTTTATTTGTGCAACATAGGATAAGAAGAAAAGTGGGGATTTTTAATTTAAATAAAAGGGGAGGAAATTCCTTTTAATTAAATAAAGGCTTAGGATAAAGTGATTTTATTATTTAATTAAAAGAGATTTTTAATTAATTAAAAGGGAGCATGTTCTCTTAATTAAATAAGATTTTTATTTTTATTTTTTCTTTTAAATTAAATAAGGCTCAAACCTTAAGAAATATTAAATTGATTATGATTTGATCAAGAAAATTGATATAATTGATATTGTTGATTTTTGAAAATATTGATTCAGGGATTTGATAAATTGTTGAATGGGGGCCCAAAGTCTAGGCGACCATTTTAGGGTGCATACATTTGCCCCTCTTTGACTAATGTGTGATCATTTTGAGAACACATGCAATCAAAGAAGAATTGAAATGTGAGATTGATTTGGGATCACAAAACAACCCAGATGTGTGTTCATTTTGTGAACACATCAGGACAAAGATAAGCAAAAGTTGAAAGACAAGACCAACACCGTCACTGCTAGGTGCAAATCAAGCCTTAGACAAAACTATCGCCCTCACTGATAGGCAATAATCAAGTCTAAAAAAATAGGAGATAAAAATTGAAAGACAAAATCACCACTGTCGCAGCTAGGTGATAATCAAGTCTAAAAATAAGAATCTCAAGCTGAGCTGAATGATAAAGATGAATCAAAGATTAAAGCTGATAGGCACTGCCCCCTCAGAATCAAAATCAAAATTAGATAGAGGAGAAGTAGCAAATTGATAAACCTGATCAAGTCACAATAAATCATAATCAAAGGATGGAGCATGATAGGATAACCATCAAACAGTGAAGATATGCCCCAGGTTGACGAGGTTTGACTGGGAAAGATATAGGATAAAAATTAAGTCAAACCTTAGAGAAAGGAAGCGAAAGGGGTGAATGAAAGACTAGAAGTTTAGAAGACATGGAAATGAAGAAATTTTATCAAAGATCGAAGAATTATGCCTCAAAAGGTCAGTCAACTACGTAGAAGAATAAGAAAGCTTGGAAACACGACTCGGATTTCAATTTTGAGTTCGAAAATGGATAGAAAATGATTTGATATGAAAGACCAGAAATGAAAGATATGATCAAGAAGAATCAGAAAATGAGCATAGTTGACCAACTAGTCTGTAGATGATAAAAATGAGAGCTCTCTCCATATGCAAGATGCAAAAACTAAACTATGATGAACCTAAGAATGCAAGCTACTATGAAAGTGGTTGACTTGCAAGGTCACAATGCCTATAGACATCTAATTATCATCATCGAGCGTTATTGGTAGCATCGCAAGATCATACAATGCACACTAGCATAACTATGTGGATATGAATATGATCTTGATCAGATAGAAATGTGGAAATCCCACCTAGGCATCAAAGACATATAGGTCAAGATGACTAGTGTAGTGAGATTACCTAAGTTTGATATGGCGAGATTATGCTTGTATCAAGACACATGAAAGTCAGGATAACTAGAAACATGCACTCGCAAAATAGTCAAGGATAATACCTTGTCAATCCCTAGTGTCAAGTAGGACCAGCATAAATGCTCATGACAGTTAGGATCAACAAAATATACCCATAAGCAGATAAAGAAAGAAAACATGTTCTCATACCCTCAGTCTTCTAGCTATGCATCATCAAAAACTTCTCAGGGAGAGACCACTCATCAAAGAAATCCTCATAGAAAGCACACAAAGAAAAATAAAGTCAACATATCTCAAGCGAGTTGATTGTTTAAGTGCGTGTGTGTTGGTCATAGAGTCAAACTCTGGTTATCACATCTATCAATGAGAAATATCACATCATACTTAGACTATTGGGTAAGACATCTGATAAGTGTTAAGAAACACTCGACGCAAGGGTAGTGTTGAAAAACACTATTTGGGGTGGTGTTGAAAAACACCTATTGTGAAATGCCCCAAGAGACAAGTGCACTCAAAGGACCTATGCTAATAGTTATGCCCCCTAGACAAAGGTAAAGACCAATTTCAAACTATGCCAAATAAGGTCAAGACATGATGGAGAAAGGTGGCTAAGTGTTGAGGATACATGCTAACAAATAGGGGTTCAAAGGCCTCAAGTAGCGCCTGTTTCCAGGTTTTCACCACTTGGAGATTTATTGCAATTTTTTCTTTTTTCTTTTTTTTTTAAAAAAAAAATATTTTTACTACCAAGGTGCCTGTTTCCAAGTTTTCACCAAGGCACTTTTTCTATATTTTTTTTTTTAATTTTTTAATTTTTTTAATATTTTTGTATTTTTTCAAGACTTTTTATATTTTTTAGAATTTTTCAACATCATATATGAATTTTTAGCATAGGATAAGTCACAAAAGCATAATGCAAAAGAAGGAAGGGATGCAGTCCAAAGGAGTAGACATATCAAGAGGCTTCATAGCATCGTGTTTTACTCTTTTTTATTAGATCAAGACCAAAGGGGAAAAGGATAGTGAAAGGCTAGAATGAATGAAGGAAAATAAATATGAAGGCTAAACATGAATAGAATGAAAGCAAGATCATCGTAAGATAGCTCACAAGATAGCCAAATGTTTGTGTATAGTTCAACATTGTCAAGATCAAAGAGAGAGGATGGAATGGATGAAAAATGTAGAAGAACTACGCATGATGCCTGATTGCCAAGTTTTAATCACGGTACTTATCCAAAGTGCCACAAGGGAGTGGTTTTCACCATAGGGTGAATTTATTTTTCTTTACTTTTGCTACCAAGGTGCCTGTTTCTAAGTTTTCACCAAGGTACATTTTCTATTTTTTCATCATTTTTTTGTTTTCTTTTTAAATTTTTTCTATTTTTTAAATTTTTTAATTTTTTATTTTTTCTATTTTGTTTTTGAAATTTTATTTTTTAGAAGGCAAGCTTTTTAGATAATGCTCCTTGAAAGGATAAACCATGATATGTCAAGGATTCAAAATGATATGCTCAAAGATGCTGATAGGGAAAGGAAGATGGAAGAGAAAAATGGAGGATAAGGTTTTATGTAAAGTGAGTGAGGTTGGAAGATAGGAGGAATAGGAAAATGAGGAAAAATGATAGAAGGTAGAAGGATAATGAATGAAAAGATTGTGAAAGGGTAGATGGAAAGGATGGCAAGATCAACATCAACACACACTTTGAAGGGTGGTGAGAGAGTGGAGGAAATGTGAATGAAGGAATACGAGAAGGAATATGGTGAATGTTTAGCAGAGGTTGCAGTTCAGGTGCATGAAATGGAAGAATGTTTTTGGAAGAAGATGAAGTGGAAGCCTTTGGAAGCTTGAATGCCAACTTCACTTTTTGTTCAATATTAGACTCTTTCAAGAGAGACTTTGGAATCCATATAGCCTTAGGATTTTTATTTCCTTTTGATGATTTAGAGAGAATATCTTCAATGATAGATTTTGGAACCCATACTTATCTTGTAGTTTTCTTCTTAGATATCTCTTTTGACTTTATGTATCCATGTCAGTTAGAGGAAACATGGTGATTTTTCTTTTTTTATGGATTCTTGTATTGCTTATTTTTCTTGTATTGAACATTGAAGTTACTTCCAAAAGACTTGGGACTTATGGAAGAAGGAGGATATGACCAGTTTAGATGGGTGGGTGGATGAAAAAGATTCAAAGGTATGTATCTATGTTGATCTTGAGGAAAGATAGGAGATGGAGGGACGTAAAGACCCAAGATGGATGATGAATTAGGAGAGTTAGGAGGGGAAAGTGAAGGTACATAGGGGCCCAAGATAGAAGGAAGACATGAAGCCCTTAGTATTGGTGGAGGAGGTCCAAGGATAGATGTGAAAGATGCAAAAGGATAATCAATAAGTTCATTAACATCTATATGACAACCAAGGACATCAGCATCTTTAGAATGAGCATTAGAATTTTCAACAGGATCATGCACATCTTGAATAGGAGCACCTTCTTTGATAGGATTGTTCAAAGCTTGCAAAGACTTAGGAAGAGTAGAAAGTGGAAGTGAACATGGAGCGGTAGAACAAGAAGGTGGGAGACTTTGATCTTGACAAGTAGCTTTGGATAACGTACGTGTATCATTTTGCTTTGGATTTTCAATAGGCTTAACATTGGAATTAATGATACCATTTTTAATAACCTTAATGGAAGTATCATCTTTGGAAAGTGCAAGTGTAGTAAGATTATTTTCTTTATCAATAAGTTCAATGATGTAAGTAGTAGCTTGATCTTGCTTAGGATAAGATTTAAGACATGGTGGAATAGATGAGGAAGGGTGCAAAGGATCAAAAGAACCATGGAACAAATGAGAGACATCATGAATAGGATTGGATGACATGGAGGGTTCTTGATCTTGATCTTTCTTTATGTTATTTTCTTTATCATTTTTAGAGTCCTCTTGACATGGAGCCACTTCTAAGGACAAGGAAGCATGTTGGGATTGCATGAAAGACTTCGGAAAAGATGGTGAAGGACCAGCTAAAGTAGGCATTATAGAGCATAGATGCTTAGGCTCACTAGGTGTAGCATTATTGAAAGTATTTGCAGCCAAGTGAAGGTTAGCTTCAGTTTCTTTAAAAGATAGCCCTTGAGGATAACTATAGGGAACCGCATGAAAAGCCTTAGGATCTTTGTTGGATGAAGGATTTGTGATAGATTCAGAAGCTTTAGGAAATGTATGGGTATTGGAGGAAGTAGGGGATGGAAGGGAACTATCACAAGACAAAGTTTTAGCATTAACATGATCTTGCTTGAGAGTGCAATCTTTATTTTCAGCATGAATGTTCTTAGAGGAAGGATTCTTATAATATTTACATTTCAAATCAGCACGGTACATTTTATATTCCTCAACAGTAGTAGTTGGATTATAATCAAGGTATTGTTCACAAAACTCATCAAAGTTTCTTTCAAAATCTAAATCATATGGATCACCATCATGATCTTTCCAATATGAGGACCCATTTTCAGTAAGCACAAGGACATGACTAGGAGGACTCTTAGGAATAGAGATGTCATAGGTATCACTACATTGTCCATCATCATAGTCATCATAGGTGGGTGCGTCACTCTTCATGGAAGAGGTATCATAAGGAATATCATGTTGCTCTTTATGGTATGTCTTCTGAAGAGAAGTAAGACTCTTGGGAAAAGTAGAAGAAGAATGAGATCGTGAAGAAGAGGAAATTGAAGACTTAGTGTAGGAAGAGGACTTGGATAATGAGGAATTTGAATAATGTTTAGAAGAGTCATGATAAGATTTGGAAGATGAAGAATGTGAATAGTGTTTAGAAGAATTGTGATAAGATTTAGAATGTGAGGAATGATGAGAAGATTTAAAAGATGAAGAATATTTGGATGAGATCATGAGTATGATTCTAGCAAAGGCATCTAATTTAATCACCTTTTCTTTTATTTTTTCTATAAGTTTATCACCCATGTGATATTTGGAAGGACTATTGGAGGAATAAAGATATTCTTCAAATTGAGCAATGAGTTCAAGATCATCTATTCTCAAGAGAGATTGCTTAACAAGATAGTTGAAATTCATGGTTCTAGAAGAGGAGGAATCAAGCATGGAAGAAATGAATAGATGAATAGAAGAAGGTAGACTAGATAGTAAGAGGAAAAGAAATCAAGAAGAAGAAGAATTTCCCATTGGAATAGAAGAGTTCAGAAGAACATGGGAAATGGAGAGGAAAGAAGACTAAGAGTCATCTTATACAATTGATACCATAACATTCATTGAGATGTTGAGCAACATGACAGCACCTAAGATCTAACCTGGACTGACCAAGGAAGACCAAGCTTCTAAGGAGAACTCACTATAGTAGGATGAAACTTAGTTTCAATATTTCAATTAGATCTTTCAAAATATTTCACAATGATGATCAAGCACATAGAATAGCAACCAGGGAGTTCAAGCAAACAGTCTTCAAGCAATGGGCAAGGGACAAAGCAACCTTGTACATGAACAGAGATAGTGACTTAGTATTCTACTCTTTAAAGATTTTACTTGTGTATGTTCTTGACAATGTTTTAGCAGGCACTTAGAACACAACAACACCTTAACAAGTTGTCTACAAAGATATACGTGGCTTTCTAAAAAGAGTCCTTGATATACACAAGGTACGTGAGGCCCAAATCTGTAGATGAGAAGAATCTAAAATCACACAGCCGGGGGGAGACGGTAACCCAAATCTCCTCCTTCACTTCTCAAAGGTATAAAGTTCTTTGAGGCTTAGCCAAGAGTGATATCAAACTCAATTCCCAAGAGAGGTGTCTTTTGATTCACCACCCACTATTTATACTCCCTCAGAACACAAGAGTTAAGGTCATCCCTTGAGGTGGTGTGTCCCCAAGCAGGCCTTCTAGAAATAAAAACTAAGTAATTCACTATCAAAAGTATTTAGAGCACTAAAGGTGAAACACTTAACTCTTTAAGTAAATGTGAAGTGAGTCCAAAAGTGGAACATTTAACTCTTCAAGTGAATGTGAAGCGAGTCCAAAAGTGGAACATTTAAATCCTCACACAAACTCAAAGTGAGTCCAAAAGTGGAACATTTAACTCTTCACACAAACTCAAAGTGAGTCCACACCTTAGAAAACTAATGAGATCAACAAAGCATAAAAAGGGGAAAACTTTGTGGAACACTTAACACTCTTTTCAAGTAGACCCCTCCCATATGTATGAATGCTGAGCTTGCATCCAAACGGTGGTAATGAGGGGCGATTAGAAATAAGTGAGTCCAACACCCAATTTAGCTAACAAAATCAATCAAAAGTAATCTAAAGTTGCTTATCAATACTACTCACAAATGACAAAGGGTTGAATCAATGAAATATTTAACTTTCCAAGCAAACATAGAGTGAGTCCACAAAGTGGTGCATTTAACTCCCTATGTAAACAAGGAATGAATCCATGCCTGCAATCTCTCAATGAGATATTTGATATTGGAACCAAGAATTACTTAAGGTTTAAACACAAACATTCACTTACACAAACTTTTATGAAAGCAAATCTATGTTCATTCATTTCCCATTAAGAGCATCAATTGAAATGTGTTCTATGAAAGCATGTAAAACACTCAAGCCAAACACATGAGAGGTTCAATTTTAATTCCAAAATCCAAATGTTGTAGAGATGGAACAAAGTACCTCAAGTCCAACGCTTTGTTTTAAGCATTTTCCATGAAAGCAAGAGCACCTTCAAATGAACAAGACAAGAAACAAGCAAACAAGATATGCAATGTATATCCAACTTATGAAAACCCTAGGGTTAGATCTGAAAATCAATTGTTAGGAGCAATGATAACTAGCAAATAATCTAAATGATAACTCATATCATGCATTTGAACAATGAAAAATAAGTGCATACCTATCACATATTTTTTTTTTTTTGCATTTGACCTAGTCAACAAAATCTAATTTTTACTACATGAATTCGGACCCTAAACCCAAAATGAAAAAAAATGACCTGTATCCAAAAATAGAGAACTTTTCAAAAATGTAAAAATTTTAGAAAAATCTTTTCATTTGTGCCCTAGAGGCCCATTTTACCAAAACATACTAGTTTTTATAAATTGACCAAATGAGCTATGATATAATTTCTAAATTAAAAACATAGTGAATGGACCCCATATAAAATTCCAAGACCTTTCCAGAAATGTAAAAATTTCTAAAAATATGTTGATTTACGCCAAAAATCTATTTTTTTATGAAAAATTAAAAAAAAATCATAAAAAATACAAATCACCTCTGAAAATTCTAAAAATTCTTTTGGAGCTTCTTTGATATGTTGCCAACCTGAAAAAACATTTTCAGACCAAAACACCAAGCCATTTGGGAGCTATGATCAAATCTTTCAAATCTAGGGTTTTTCATCTCCAAACAAATCTGCACAAGGGTTAGCTCCAAAAATAATCAAAACCAGCATGCAAGAGGTGGGTTTCCCCATGTTGGGTGCCAAAAATGTATGGTGAAAATGTGACCACACTTGTATGAATCCTTACATGCAAGAAAACTCAATAATGAGCCCTCACAAATCGATCCATAGCTCTCTATGCATGGAGTTGCAAGATTTGTAAAATTGCTCTTAGCTAGAGCTATAAACTCATGACCTTGCTAGTCAACCATACAATGAGAGATTCATAATGAAAATAAGGGCAAGAATGTCAATATATCCAATGAAATCAATATGAATACAATGCAATGCAAAATTAATCTAAGATGACCATGCAAGTATGCAAATTAGGTTATGAAAATATAAATGAAAGAGTTACAAACCTTCTAATTAGACTATGTGAGATTAATCTAAAACATGAAAGGAAATGATACCATGATGATTCAACTATGATGCAAGCTAGGATGTGATATAGATGCAAGATGAATGCCAATGATGATCTAAATCTTCAAAACTTGATGCAAGAATGCCTCCAAAATTTTCAAGATGACTTAGAAAACATGTAGCATAACAATAGCATAAAATTCAAGTGTATGAAAATGAAGAAGAGAGCTCTTCTTTTATAGAGAATGAGAAATCAATGGACAATCAAGATTAAGAGGCAAAAGACTTAATCAACGATGGAGAAAAATGGAAGCTTGATCCTTGTGCACAAATATCCTCCAATAAGAAAATTACAAGCATTTACTTTATGTTGAGCATTTACTTTATGTCCATGTGAGACAAAAAATACTTTTCTTTTATTTTTTATTTTATTTTTCTTTATAGATAAGAATTAAATGCTTTATTTGTGCAACATAAGATAAGAAGAAAGTGGAGATTTTGTATTTCAATAAAAGGGGAGGAAATTCCTTTTAATTAAATAAAGGCTTAGGATAAAGTGATTTTATTATTTAATTAAAAGAGATTTTTAATTAATTAAAAGGGAGCATGTTCTCTTAATTAAATAAGATTTTTATTTTTATTTTTTCTTTTAAATTAAATAAGGCTCAAACCTTAGGAAATATTGAATTGATTATGATATGATCAAGAAATTTGATATAATTGATATTGTTGATTTTTGAAAATATTGATTCAGGGATTTGATAAATTGCTGAATGGGAGCCCAAAGTCTAGGTGACCATTTTAGGGTGCATACAACCTGCAGGTCTGTAGTGTGATTCAAGTTGTATGTGTGTGCAGATGAGGTATACCCACCTGAGTGATGTGGAGCTCAAAGTGTAGAAGGATCTCTCTTTGATCCTTGTCAGTTGGCTTTTTTCCTTGTCAGATTTGGAGTGTTGAGTGAATGTGACACTAGCCCTGTCAATCCTAATGTCAATCTAACCTTTTAGGAAAAAGAGCACCAACACGGTATATGCTAAACCGAGTGAGGAGTTGCTAGTTGGTAACTATTAGTAAGGTTAACCGAGTGCCACTATTAACCGAGTGTAATTTTCATGTGTTAACTAAGCTTATGTTATTTTGTGGTATACACTGAGAGTGACAGTTGTCACTAAGTCATGTTAGGTCATGCATTTATTGAAAAAAGGTTTGAGCGGGAAGTTGAAAATGCTATAAATACACAAAGGACATAGTTTATTTTTTCACTGCAATCATGAAGAGATAAGAGTCTACAGAGAGAATTCGAGAAGAAGATTTTCAGAGTGATTGAACAAATATTTGAAGGATTCTGAGCTATTTTTACTGTTGTTACAAGTAAGTGTTATCCTCACTGAGCTGTTTATTTGATATTTTATGAAATCCTAAAAGAAAAATAATGGCGTCTGCATCTAAGATTAACAAATCCAAGAATGTAGATAAGGAGAAAGTTAGATTGAAGACATACACACATACATTCACTGTAAGGTTGGTGATTTTGAGCTCATTTCTATATTTCAAGAGCTAAGTATTAATGGGAAATTAAAGGATGATCATGAGCATTTGAGAGTCAATGGTTTGATAAATGCCCTACATTTTCTAAAGGATTTCATGAATGAGTGGATATGAATTATTTTGAGTCATTTTCATCATGGGAAACTATGGCTAGATCATGAGCCTATGAAGATCATGAATGATATCATACATGCAGTAACAGGTTACCCTACCATGAACAAAGTCACAGCACTAAGGAGTGCACTGAGAATCGAGCTAGAGAAAGCTACTGGAGTAGAATGGGATGGTAGAGTACTGAAAGTTAACACAATCATAGATCCCAAAACCAAGTTTGGAGCTTATGTAATTGGGTCAAAAAAATTCAATCAAGGAGACCCAATAGTGTACCATGTGGAGTGGTAGATATTGCATTCAAGATAGTGAAAAGGGGATTTCAGCTAGACCTCACTGAGTTGTTGTTCAAACAAGTTGAGGAAAACATGAAAATAATTAGGTCAACAAAATCCAATACATGTAAGTTTGGATCACTATTACTTTGCATATTATTTTATGTGCAGAACATTTTCCCCTCCATCTGTAATATTGACTGGACTACCGACAATCCTGTGACACAACAAATAAATGATTTGATAAAGAGTTTGGGTGATAATTTTGAGATCATTTTGAATAAAGGACAGGATGAATGCTAGGAGTATAATACCGAGACAATGGGTAGAATAATATGAACATGACATCTATTTTCTAGTGGATATAGATTATACACTGATAAAAGTAGTTGAACCGAGAGAAAAGTGGTTAGCCCCAATGGGATACAAGATTGATATTGACTAAGCTTCAAGGTCAATTAAGGATTTATTGGAAGAGCCTGAGGATCCAAAAGCTAGTAGGTTTGGAGCCTATGAGGAAGTGAAAAAAAGAATTAAAATGGATCTATTTATTAGGAATACAACAAAGAAATCAATAAAAATGATAAACAAACTACCTAAACAATTTAGAGAAGATGTAGATGATGCCTAGGCATATAAAGACATTCTGGTTGAAGAAGCAATCGAGGGTTAGTTACTTCTTTCTCACATAGCATATGATGAAGAGTAAATCAAGTCTGACAAAGATGTAGAATCTACATCGGTTAAGCCCACTCCTAAGAAGAAGCAAGCAGTAGTTCAAACTGTATGCACCCTAACATGGTCGCCTAGACTTTGGGCCCCCATTTAGCAATTTATCAAATCTCTGAATCAATATTTTCAAAAATCAGCATTTTATCAATTATATCAATTTCCTTGATCAAATCCTATTTTATCATTTTTTGATTATTTGCTTTGGGCTAACCATTTTATCCTAAAGTCTTTATTTATTTAAAAGGAATATTTCCTCCCCTTTTAATAAATAAAAAGCCCCCACTTTTCCTCTTATCCTAAGTTGCACAAATAAAACATTATTCTTATTTTATAAAAAGAAGAAAAATATTTTGTCTTATATGGACACAAAAGTCAACTCTTAATCTCCATGGTCCATTCCTTTTTATTTCTTATAAAAGAAGAGCTATCTTCCTCATTTTCATATGCAATTTTGAATACTAATGTTATGCTGCAGGTTTTCTAGGTCATTTGGAGCTTTTTGAAAACATTCTTACATTCAAGCTTTGAAGACATTGTTATTGCATTTCATTTAGTTTGCTTTCATAGTTGCATAATCATGGCATTCTTAGTATAGATTTCCTTTATGCAATAGATTAATCTCACATAGTTTAATTAGGAGGGATTGTAAGACTTGTACTTTTCTTTCATAGTCTAGTTTGCACCTTCCTTTCATAGATTAGATTTCCTTTCAAGCATTGCATTGTTATCATTTAGTTTAGCTTGCATTTTCATTCTTAGTTTGCTTCCATTGCATTGCATTTCATCTTGATTTCATTGGGGATATTGGCACTCTTTCCCTTGTCTTCACTTGAATCTATCATTGTGTGGTTGACTAGCAAGGTCATTAGCTTCATAGCTCTAGCTGAGAGAAAATCTATAATCTTGCAACTCCATGCATAAAGAGCTATGGATCGATTTGTGAGGACTCATTCTTGAGTTTCCTTGCATGCAATGATTCATAGAAGTGTGAAAAAATTTTAGCACACATTTTTGGCACCCACCATGGGGCAACCCACTTGTACATGCTAATTTTTTATTATTTTTGTTGCTAACCTCTGTGCAGATTTGTTTGGAGATGGAAAATCTTAGATTTTGAAAGATTTGATCATATCTCCCAAACAGCTTGGTTTTTTGGTCTAATTTTTTTTTTTTAGGTTGGAGACATATCAGAGAAGCTCCAAAAAAAAATTCAAAACTTTTTGAGTTATTTTTTATTTTTTATAATTTTTTCTTAATTTTTCATAAAAAATTAATTTTTGGCTCAAATTAGCATATTTTTTTGAAATTTTTACATTTTCAAATTTTTTTTCAAATTTTACAGGGGTTCCATTCTTTGTGATTTGAATTTGGATGCAATATCATAGCTCAAATAATTGATTTACAAAAACTGATCTATTTTGGTAAAATGAGTCTCTAGGGCACAAATGAACAGATTTTTTTAAAATTTTTACATTTTTGGAAATATCTCTATTTTTTAGTGGGTGTTTGTATTTTGAATTTCTATTTTTTTTGCCGAAATCATATCAAATCATATCAAAAAAATTAGATCTTGTTGACTAGGTCAAATGCAAAAAAAATAAAATTTTGTGATGGGTATGCACTTATTTTTCATTGTTCAATGCATGATATGAGTTATCATTTGGATTATTTGTTGGTTGTCATTTTTCTTAACAATTTATTTTCAGATCTGACCTTAGGGTTTTCATAAGTTGGATATACATTGCATATCTTATTTACTTGTTTTCTTATTTTGTTCATTTGAAGGTTCATGGCTTGCTTTCATGGAAAATGCTTAAAACAAACAAAAAAAAGGTAAAATTTACTAAACGCGTTGCATTGGACTTGAGGTATTTTGTTACATCTCTACAACATTTAGATTTTGGGATTAAAAATGAATCTCTCATGTGTTTGTCTTGAGTGTTTACATGCTTTCATAGAACACATTTCAATTGATGCTATTAATGGGAAATGAATGAACATAGATTTTCTTTCATACAAGTTTGTGTAAGTGAATGCTTGTGTTTAAACCTTAAGTAATTCTTGCTTCCAATATCAAATATCTCATTGAGTGATTGAGGGCATGGATTCATTCCTTATTTACATAGGGAGTTAAATGCACCACTTTGTGGACTCACTCTATGTTTGCATGGAAAGTTAAATATTCCATTGATTCAACCCTTTGTCATTTGTGAGTAGTATTGATAAGCAACTTTAGATTACTTTTGATTGATCTTGTTAACTAAATTGGGTATTGGACTCGCTTATTTCTAATCACCCCTCATTACCACCCTTTGGATGCAAGGTCAACATTCATACATAGGGGAGGGGTCTACTTGAAAAGAGCGTTAAGTGTTCCACAAAGTTTCCCCCTTTTTATGCTTTGTTGATCTCATTAGTTTTCTAAGGTGTGGACTCACTTTGAGTTTGTGTGAGGAGTTAAATGTTCCACTTTTGGACTCACTTCACATTTACTTGAAGAGTTAAGTGTTCCACCTTTAGTGCTTTAAATACTTTTGATAGTGAATTACTTAATTTTATTTTTAGAAGGCCTGCTTGGGGACACACCACCTCAAGGGATGACCTTAACTCTTGTGTTCCGGTGGGCAGTGAATCGAAAGACACCTCTCTTGGGAATTAAGTTTGATATCACTCTTTGATAAGCCTCCAAGAACTTTATACCTTTGAGAAGTGAAGGAGGAGATTTGGGTTACCGTCTCCCTCCGGCTGTGTGATTTTGGATTCTTCTCATCTATGGATTTAGGCCTCACGTACCTTGCATCTATCGAGGACTCCTTTTAGAAAGCCACATATATCCTTGTAGATAGCTTGTTAAGGTGTTGTTGTGTTTTATGTGCCTGCTAAAACATTTTCAAGAACATACACAAGTAGAATCTTTAAGGAGTAGCATACTAAGTCACTATCTCTATTCATGCGCAAGGTTGCTTTGTCCCTTGCCCATTGCTTGAAGACTGTTTGCTTGAACTCCCTGGTTGCTATTCTATGTGCTTGATCATCATTGAAAAATCTTTTGAAAGATCTAATTGGAATATTGAAACTGAGTTGGACCATCTTGCTATAGTGAGTTCTCCTTAGAAGCTTGGTCTTCCTTGGTCAGTCCAGATCTCAGATCCTAGGTGTTGTCATGTTGCTCAACATCTCAATGAATGTTATGGTATCAATTGCATAAGATGAATCTTAGTCTTCTTCTTTCTTCTCCATTTTCCATGTTCTTCTAAAGTATTATATTCCCATGGGAAATTCTTCTTCCTCTTCTTCTTGATTCTTTTCCTCTTATTATCTAGTCTATTTTCTTCTATTTTATCTCTTCTGTTGCTCCTATGCTTGATTATTTCTCTTCTAGAACCATGAATCTCAAATATCTAGTTTTGGAACTTTTATTAAGAATAGATGATCTTGAGCTCATTGACATATTCGAAAAGTGTTATTCTTCCAAAATTCTCATGAGTGACGAATTTATGACAAAAATGAAAGAAAAATTAATTAAATCAGATGCATTTGCTAGAATCATACTCATGATCTCATCCAAATATTCTTCATCTTCTAAATATTCTCATCATTCCTCACATTCTAAATCTTATCATGATTCTTCTAAACATTATTCACATTCTTCATCTTTTAAATCTTATCACGATTCTTCTAAACATTATTCACATTCTTCATCTTCTAAATCTTATTACAATTCTTCTAAACACTATTCACATTCTTTAAATCTTCCAAATCTTATCATGACTCTTCTAAACATTATTCAAATTCCTCATTATCCAAGTCCTCTTCCTACACTAAGTCTTCAATTTCCTCTTCTTCATGATCTCATTCTTCTTCTACTTCTTCAAAGAGTCTTACTTTTCTTCACAAGACATACCATAATGAGAAAAGTGATAGTCCTTATGATATATCTTCCATGAAGAGTGACACACCCACCTATGATGACTATGATGACTATGATGACTATGATGATGGACAATGTAGTGATACCTATGACAACTCTATTCCTAAGAGTCCTCCTAGTCGTGTCCTTGTGCTTACTGGAAATGGGTCCTCATATTGGAAAGATCATGATGGTGATCTATGTGATTCGGATTTTGAAAGAAACTTTGATGAGTTTTGTGAACAATACCTTGATTATAATCCAGCTACTACTGTTGAGGAATATAAAATGCACCATGCTGATTTGAAACGTAAATATTATAAGAATCCTTCCTCTAAGAACATTCATGCTGAAAATAAAGATGACACTCTCAAGCAAGATCATGTTAATGTTGAACCTTTGTCTTGTGACGGTTCCCTTCCATCCCCTACTTCCTCCAATACTCATACATTTCCTAAAGCTTCCAATTCTTCCAAATCTTTCACAAATCCTTCATCCAACAAATATCCTAATGATTTTCATGCAGTTCCCTATAGTTATCCTCGAGGGATACCTCTTAAAGAAACTCAAGCTAACCTTCACTTGGCTAAAAATACTTTCAATAATGCTAAACCTAAAGAGCCTAAGCCTTTATGCACTATAATGCCTATTTCAGCTAGTCCTTTACCATCTCTTCCAAAGTCCTCCATACAACTCCAACCTGCTTCCTTGTCCTTAGAAGTGGATCCATGTCAAGAGGACTCTTAAAATGATGAAGAAAATAATATAAAAAAATATCAAGATCAAGAACCCTCCATGTCATTTAATCCTTTTCATGACGTCTCTAATTTGTTTCATGGTTCTTTTGATCCTCTATGCTCTTCCGCATTCATTCCACCATGTCTTAAATCTTCTCCTAAGCAAGATCAAGCTACTACTCACACCATTGAGCTTATTGACAATCAAGATGACCTTACTTCCATTGAGGTTATTGAAAATAGTGTTGTTACTTCCAATGTTAAGCCTATTGAAAATCAAGAAAAAAATGATGCGCTTATGCTATCCAAAGCTCCTTGTCAAGATCAAAGTCTTCCATCTTCTTGTTCTAACACTCCATGTTCACCTCCACTTTCTACTCTTCCTAAGTCTTTGCAAGCTTTGAAAATTCCTATCGAAGAAGTTTCTCCTATTCAAGATTTTCACGATCCTATTGAAAATCTTAATGCTCACTCTAAAGATGTTGATGTCCTTGCATGTCATATAAATGCTGATGAATTGGTTGATTATCCTTTTACATCTTCCACATCCATCCTTGGACCTCCTCCACCAATACTAAGGGCTTCATGTCTTCCTTCCATCTTGGGTCCTTATGTCCCTTCACTTTCCCCTCCTAACTCTCCTAATTCATCATCCATCTTGGGTCCTTACATCCCTCCATCTCCTATCTTTCCTCAAGATCAACACAGATGCATACCCTTGAATCCTTTTCATCCATCCACCCATCTAAACTAGTCATATCATCCTTCTTCTTCCACAAGTCCCAAGTCTTTTGGAAGTAACTTGAATGTTCAATACAAGAAAAAGAAGCAATACAAGAATCCATCAAAAAAAGAAGATCACCATATCTCCTCTAATCGACATGGAGGCATAAAGTCAAAAGAGATATCTAAGAAGAAAACTACAAGACAAGTATGGGTTCCAAAATCCATCATTGAAGATATTCTCTCTAAATCATCAAAAAAAAATGAAAAGCCTATGGCTATATGGATTCTAAAGTCTCTCTTAAAAGAGTCTAATATTGAACAAAAATTGAAGTTGACATTCAAGCTTCCAAAAGCTTCCACTTCATCTTCTTCCAAAAACATTCTTCCATTCCATGTGTCTAAATTGCAACCTCTACTAAACATTCACCATATTCCTTCTCGTATTCCTTCATTCACATTTCCTCCATCCTCTCACCACCCTTCAAGGTGTGTGTTGACATTGATCTTGCCTTCCTTTCCATCTACCCTTTCACAATCCTTCCATTCATTATCCTTCTACCTTCTATCCTTTTTCCTCATTTACCTATTCCTCTTATCTTCCAACCTCACTCGCTTTACATAAAACTTTATCCTCCATTTTTTTCTTCCATCTTCCTTTCCCTATCAGCATCTTTGAGCATATCATTTTGAATCCTTGGCATATAATGGTTTATCCTTTCAAGGAGCATTATCTAAAAAGCTTGCCTTCTTCCAAAAAATAAAATAAAAAAAAAAGAAAAATTTAAAAAAATAGAAAAAATGAAAAAATGAAAAAAAAATGAAAAAATGAAAAAATTGAAAATGTGCCTTGGTGAAAACCTAGAAAAAGGCACCTTGGTAGAAAAAGTAAAGAGAAATAAATTCATCCTATGGTGAAAACCACTCTCTTGTGGTGCCTTGGATAAGTACCGTGATGAAAACTTGGCAATCAGGCATCATGCGTAGTTCTTCTACATATTTCATCCATTCCATATCTCTTTGATCTTGACAAGGTTGACCTATACATAAATATTTGGCTATTTTACATTGATCTTTCTTTCATTTCATTCATGTTTAGCCTTCATATTTATTTTTCCTCCATTCATTCTAGCCTTTCGCTATCCTCCTTTTCCCCTTTGATCTTGATCTAATAAAAAAGAGTAAAACACGATGCTATGAAGCCTCTTGACATGTCTACTCCTTTGGACTGCATCCTTTCGTTCTGTTGCATTACACTTTTGTGACTTATCATATGCTAGTCTTTCATTTCTTGTCCAAATGTGTTTTACATGACAATTCTTCCCCTAGCTTGGGTACTCTTGAGGAGTTTTCCTTTGAGGATTTCTTCCTTTCATTCTCCTTCATTCTCTCATTTTTCATCTCTTCCACTAGCTTGCTAATCCCTCTTGTCCTCCACCTTGCTAGAAATTGGAACCTCACGATGTGATCTTGCTTGGGAGCTTGATGCCCGTTCTATCTTGGGGCATCCTTTGTACATATTTATATGATCTTGAAAAAAAATTTAAAAAATTCATATATCATGTTGAAAAAATCCTAAAAAGCATATAAAATCTTGAAAAAAAAATAAAAAAATCAAAAAATGTAAAATCTTAAAAAAAAAAGAAAAAAAAAAGTGCCCTTGTGAAAACCTAGAAACAGGCGCCTTGGTAGCAAAAATACAAAAAAATTTAAAAATAAAAAAAATTCTTCCAAGTGGTGAAAACCTAGAAACAGGTGCTACTTGAGGCCTTTGCACCCTTGTCTTTTAGCATGCATCCTCAACTCTTAGCCTTTCTCCATCATGTCTTGACCTTGTTGCATTGGTTTGGAATTGGTCTTTGTCTTTGTCTAGGGGGCATCACTATGTTAGCTTTGGTCTCTAGGATGCGCTAATCTTTAGGACATCTTGCAAATGGTGTTTTTCAACACCACCCAAATTGTGTTTTTAACACTTTCCTAGCATTGAGTGTTTCTCAACACTTATCAGATGTTTTACCCACCAGTCTAAGTATGATGTGATATTTCTCACTAAGAAAATTTGATGCTCGAAGTTTGACTCTATGACCAACACACACGCACTTAAACGCTCGATTCATTGAGACTTGTTTGGTTTTGTTTTCTTTGTGTGCTATCTATGAAGATTTCTTTGATGAGTGGTCTCTCCCTAAGAAGTTTTTGATGATGCATAGCTAGAAGACTGAGGGTATGAGAACATGTTTTATTTCTTTATCTGCTTGTGAGTATATTTCATTGATGCTAACTATCATGAGCATTTATGCTGGTCTTACTTGACACTAGGGATGGATAAGGTATTATCCTTGACTATTTTTCAAGTGCATACTTATAGTCATCTTGACTTCCTTGTGTCTCGATGTGAGTATAATCTTGCCATATCAAACTTAGGGAACCTCACTACACTAGTCATCTTGACCTACATGTCTTTGGTGCCTAGGTGGGATTCCCACATTCCTATCTAATATAGATCATATTCATATACCCATAGTTATACTAGTGTGTATTGTATGATCTTATGATGCTACCAATAATGCTCGATGATGATAATTAGATGTCTATAAGCGTTGTGACCTTGCAAGTCAACCACTTTTCATAGTAGCTTGCATTTTTAGGGTCATGTTACATTAGTTTTGCATCTTGCATATGGAGAGAGCTCTTCTTTTATCTTTCGTGGACTAGTTGGTCAACTGTGCTCACCTTTCCTTTTCTCGATCATTTCTTTTGCTTCTTGTCTATAATATTTTAACTTTTTGACCTAATTTCCAAAGTACCTCAGAATTGCATGAAAATTGCACCCCTAGCTAATTTCAGCATCCTAGATCTGTTTTCAGACTCGAAATCAAAATTCAAGTTAATCTTGATAGTCAAAATTGCATTTCAAAATTTTCACCCTCTTCTGTGCAATTGGCTGACCATTTGAAGCTTGATCCTTTGATCTTTGATGAGGCATCTTCATTTCTTCACCCCCATCTCTTTCAAAACTCCTAGTCTATCATTCATTATCACTCACTTCATTTCTCTAAGGTTTGACTTAATTTTTATCCTATATCTTTCCTAGTCAAACCTAGTCAACCTGGGGCATGTTTTCATTGCTTGATGGTTATACTGTTATCCTCATCTTTGATTA
Source organism: Chamaecyparis obtusa (assembly GCA_027943335.1). Classification (NCBI taxonomy): domain Eukaryota; kingdom Viridiplantae; phylum Streptophyta; class Pinopsida; order Cupressales; family Cupressaceae; genus Chamaecyparis; species Chamaecyparis obtusa. The sequence continues at coordinate 89,354 of BSBK01003445.1, forward strand.
TGATTTCTAGTGCTTTGATCAAGTTTATCAATTTCCTATTCTCCTCTACCTGATTTTGATTTTGATTCCAAGGGGGCAGTACCTATTAGCTTTAATCTTCGATTCAACTTTATCATTCAGCTCAGCTTGAGATTCTTATTTGGAGACTTGATTATCACCTAGCAATGATGGTGGTGATTTTGTCTTTTAATTTTTATCTCCTTTTTTTTAGACTTGATTATTGCCTAGCAGCGACGGTGATAGTTTTGTCTAAGACTTGATTTGCACCTAGCAGCAACAGTGTTGGTCTTCTCTTTCAACTTTTTCTTATTTTTGTACTGATGTGTTCCCAAAATGAACACACATCTAGGTTGTTCTATGATCCCAGATCGATCTCACATTTTAATTTATTCTTTGACTGCATGTGTTCTTGAAATGATCACACATTAGTCAAAGAGGGGCAAATGTATGCACCCTAAAATGGTCACCTAGACTTTGGGCCCCCATTTAGCAATTTATCAAATCCCTGAATCAATCTTTTTAAAAATTAGCATTTTATCAATTATATCAATTCCCTTGATCAAATCCTATTTTATCATTTTTTGATTATTTGCCTTGGACTTACCATTTTATCCTAAAGTCTTTATTTATTTAAAAGGAATATTTCCTCCCCTTTTAATAAATAAAAAGCCCTCACTTTTCCTCTTATCCTAAGTTGCACAAATAAATCATTATTCTTATTTTATAAAAAGAAGAAAAACACTTTTTGTCTTATATGGACACAAAAGTCAACTCTTATTTTCTCATTGGAGGATATTTGTGCAGATGGATTGCTCTTCTTTGATGCTCCACTGTTGATTAAATCTTTTGTCTCTTAATCTCCATGGTCCATTCCTTTTTATTTCCTATAAAAGAAGAGCTCTCTTCCTCATTTTCATATGCAATTTTGAATACTAATGTTATGCTGTAGGTTTTCTAGGTCATTTGGAGCTCTTTGAAGACATTCTTACATTCAAGGTTTGAAGACATTGTTATTGCATTTCATTTAGTTTTCTTTCATAGTTGCATAATCATGGCATTCTTAGTATAGATTTCCTTTATACAATAGATTAATCTCACATAGTTTAATTAGGAGGGATTGTAAGACTTGTACTTTCCTTTCATAGTCTAGTTTGCACCTTCCTTTCATAGATTAGATTTCCTTTCAAGCATTACATTGTTATCATTTAGTTTAGCTTGCATTTTCATTCTTAGTTTCCTTGCATTGCATTGCATTTTATCTTGATTTCATTGGGGATATTGGCACTCTTTCCCTTGTCTTCACTTGAATCTATCATTGTGTGGTTGACTAGCAAGGTCATTAGCTTCATAGCTCTAGCTGAGAGAAAATCCATAATCTTGCAACTCCATGCATAGAGAGCTATGGATCGATTTGTGAGGGCTCATTCTTGAGTTTCCTTGCATGCAATGATTCATAGAAGTGTGACAACATTTTAGCACACACAAACAAGAGCACAAACAAGGTCAAGCAATGCAATTTCACCACCATAGAAGAAAGGAGTTGTAAATATTTTTAGGCCTACACCAACTAATACTTATCATAAGAAGAGAGGTACACAGGCTACCTCTGAAGAACCAAAGAAAAGAAGGAAGATAATATGAGGAAAAGATGATATTGATGATGAAGAAGAGAATAACATAAATTAACTCAAGGTTGTTATGAATAAGGATCATTTGATTGATGAGGTTGCAGAAGCTATAGTAGACACTGGAGGTCTTAGTAACCCAAAGATAAGTCAGTTTAAACATTTTTCAACTGAGGACTAGAACAAGATAGAGTAGGGAGTAATTTAGATGATGATTAAATTTGAAAAGGTACCAATAGATTTTTCAAAGTTTGTACCAAAAATTTTATATGATGAAATATCAACTAGATGGACTTATGCTTTATGGAATGAGAAGAAAATGAGGGAACATTACCTAGTATTGGTGATGCCAACATTGACAGTCCTTGAGGTTGATGAGGTGATGAAGTAGTACGCCAAAAGATTTTTGGTAAAAAGCAGAGCATTGGCAATACTTGATGAAAATATGGAGGAATTTGATGAGAATAGTCAGTTGCTATGGACTTCTACTCTCCAAGCTTGAGCTAAAGCAGATAAGATGTCATTGGCCATAATACCAAAGAAGAATTCTAAGAGAAAAGGAAAATAAATCCATTCAGATTATGTAGATCTGGCCACTAAGGACCCCATTGTGTTATCAGATACTGAGGTGCCTGATACAAGTGTTGCCACTAACTACCAAGATGTGTACCAGGATGCACCCAAGTAGGTGATAATAACTGGAATCAATGATGGGTCAAATGATGTTTTTATTGAGGACATTACTAATGGTGATCCCGATGATATGAAAAATGATGAGGACATCATCGTTTCTAGAGCTACAATAGATGAAAAATTTCCCACCAAGCCAACAATAAGTTTTATACCGAGTAACCTTCCTATATTAGTTCAAGAAGTTGAACTCATATCACAAAAGGAACCCGAAGGATCAATCCTCAAGAAACATAAGGATAAAAAAGGGGAGAAAGGAACAAGCACACAAGGCATTACAGAGTCAAATGACACTAAGGAGAAAGAGACTAAAATACATGCATAGGAAGATCCTAAGCTTGCAGACACCACCAAAACCAACACCACCAACATTACATCAGAAGCCCCAACTCAATCAACCGAGACTCAAGTCACCAGGAAATAGAAGATGGATGATATAGTGTCAACCAAGAAAGACAAGACAAACTAAAAGGTAAAAGCTCTAGTTCCATTTGTTAAGTTATCTCCACAAGAGACCAAGATGAAGAAGGAGAAGAAACATGGAAAAGAGCCAGTTAGCTTGGATGATATAATAGAGATTCTAGAATGTGACCCAAGGACTTTGGACCCTGAGGAACTGAGAAAGTATGGATATTTATGTACAAGAAAGGCAGCACAAGAGAAACTCAAGAAGGAGAGTAAGAGGAAGAAGATTTTAGAGGATGTAAGAGACATTCTTCAATAGGTTGTTCCTGATGTCCAAATAAATGAAGATATACCTATTTTGGACCAACTTGCATCTCTTAAAATTCTTATAAATTGCCCAGACATAGATGTAGAGAAAAGGATAGAAGAGAGGGAAGAAGAAAAGAGGCAATTCAAACTTGTAGAGAACATCATCCAAGAAGTGGCTATCATTAAAGTGAAGCTTTCAGAGGTTATAACCAAGCTACAATCAATAACTCAGAAGATTATACAAATTTTGTTTAAGTTATGCATTATGGACACATTCACTTCCAAGATCAATGAAAAGATCAAGAAGCTAGATGTAGATATCTTGGCCAATGCAAATGCTTCTCTAACATAGCCAAATGCTTTCCATAAGCATATCCTTAAGGTACAAGAATTGAGGTAGTTGAGAGAAGACCTAAGGAAGCAGGAAGAAATCATAATTACCAAGACACCGAGCTACAAGCCGAGATGCTTCCTCACTTAAAAATCATGGAGAGACACTTGAAAAGGCTAAAGTATTAGTTACAACCCCGAAAATATATGTTTTGGAGAACATATTTGACATGCATACATGAGTCGGTCTTGAGCACATCTCTCTTACCAACTTGAAACAGGAATGGGAAAACCTCTTGGTTTCATTGTAGAAAACCCATAAGCGCATTTTTGATAAGTTGTAAGTACATTCTATTTTTCCATTAATTTCAAAAAGGGGGAATCATGTATTTGCTAATGTACTTCACTACATACTAAGAGCATGCATTGAGGGGGAGTTTTTGTAGAAGAGTTAGTAAATTTTTGGAAGCATATGTATATATGGAGTTAGAATTTTTTTTTGAGATTCGGTACATATACATTATGGTTTTGATACTAATGCCAAAGGGGGGAATTTTTATCTCTATTTGTGCACTAAGTGTTGTAATTATTATCAACTAAGATTATTTGGTAATCTAAGATCATGATGTTAGGAATAGTCCCAAGAGATAATTGAGAAGGGAGGGGGGGTGAATCAGTTATCTACAAGTTTCAATTCTTTATCCAATTAAGTATACTTAAACTTTAAGCATAAACATAATGAAAGAACACTTGAACACAACATCAATATTTTGGTTATGGGAAAACCCAAATAGGTAAAAACCCCTATGGGAATTAACACCCACAAATAAACTACACTAGTGTATAATGATCCTTGTTAGAAGATCTTACAACCTTGTTAGGAGTTGATCATTTAAATGCAATAAGTATAGTTACCTAGTCAAAGGTCAGACCCTGTTAGGAGTATTTTATGATTGACCCTATTAGGGGTGAAGACACACTATCCGAGAGCTCACTGCTCAAAGGGGCGAAGGCTACAACCTTCTGAATAATAGATACACACTATATCTGGATCTTAGTGAATTACAAGGTAGACCTTTTTTCTTGATCAATTCCAATGAATAGCACACTCTATCTTCTCTATCACATAGACCTCTTCTTGATGACACAATACTTTGCACTCTCTGCTCTGCTCTAATCTTTCATCTCTATGCCATACCTCTAGTGATCACAAATGACCAGCTATAAGTATCTTTACTCTAAATGATATATTCAAGTTGGCTTGTTAGAACCACCTTGAAATCATATTAGAGAAATAATAACACTCTTAGTCAGCTCTACTAAGTACGCAACACAAACTGGTACTTGTCTAAATAAATAAGTGTAGATGCACGCTACACACTGTCAGCTCTACCAAATTAACTGATACTTTCTCCTCATGTTGAATTACATCATGTTCTCTTAACCAAATATTTGTAACTCTTCTTCAATCACTAATCCTTGTATGCATACTGAAATGATAAGCGCAACTCTTGTACCAATATAATCTCTGTCGGCTCTTCTAGATAAACACGGGAAACTACAACTGGTGAATAGTGACTGCATAATTTCACTTCTACTACACATCAAACTTTTCATCCATGAATGCAACATCACTAACATGTCTCCATCACATATCAAAATGTGCAAGGCTACATGATAACTGTACAGACAATCACTCATAGAACACTGCATGTAACTCTGTCAGGAACACTGCTGACACAAGCTGCTACATAACTGTTTGTACTAATAATTAACCTCTACGTCCATGATATCATGTTGATAACATGTCCATGCTACATATACTAAAAGGTTACTATATAAGTCTTCCATTCATGCTACTTACCATATGTTGTCATCAATGAAAAACATACAGTCAGCACTAGATTGCTGGAAAATCTCTAACAGATGAGTTGGTAAAAGATGGAATAAGGAGCTATAGAAGCTAATTGGTTGAACTTACAAAGCCTTCATACCAATAAGTTACAAGGTAGAACCTAAAGCTAAAATAACACAAGTTTAACCAAGTATGTTTACCGAGCATCAGAGTATACCGAGCACTGAGTAAGTAAACACCGAGTATTATACACACCAAGAATTAGTTAATTCACCGAACAAAGAATGCAGTGTTTACCGAGTTGTTCAAGAAATGACATAGCAATCATTAAAGGCACATATCTATATGAAAATAGTTTACACAGATCTATAAAATTTTTACGAAGAGCAAGGCACATTTATTATGGATGTAATCATTAAATAATGTGATGATTCCTATGTAATAATTAGATCTAGGTTATCTTTGTACATTGTAGATCTTAGGTTTTCTAAGATGTTATAAACCTAATTAGGTCAAATTAAATTTCTATATAATTGTAATTGATTTCATTTTGACATGAGAGAATAAGAAGATATGACAAGGAGATCATGAAGGACTAGCCGCTTACAAGACATCAGAATTTAGACAAGGCTTTATATGAATGAGTAGTTATCAGAGATAGTATTCAATTTATCAGAGACATACAAGGCTACGGAGAAGAACATAGAGTAATATACTACACATCAATGTGAAATCTATTTAGTATTTCATAGATTTGATTCAGAAAAGTTGAAGTTTTTAATTGTAGATATGTTTTGTTATCTTTTAACCATTATAGTAGGATTGTAAATATCTTAATAGAGTAGACTTAACCGTCTATTTTAAATCTCCTAACTGAGTGCACACTTATTTGGTGATGCTAAAATCCTTCTACAAGGTAGATCTAATTGATCTTATTTTACTCCTAACATGGTAAGATCATCAGAAGTGATCACACTTGTAGCCTTAACCGTCATGCTTTATTTACCATAGTAGTGAATAATCTATGGGTGTCATCCCCACTGCATTTTTTACCTTCTAACAAGGGTTTCTACGTAACCAAAATACTTGTGTCATGTGTTATATTTCATGAATGAGTTATTGTTTGTTTTCATGCACTTTACATTTACAAGTTATTTGAATGTATGTTGCAAACAATAGAATCAGTTGGTTAGATAGACACTACTATTGTAAATTTTTAATTCAGTAAAAAATTTTGAGGGTATTGATTTGCCCCTCCCCTCTTAGTACTATATATTTCCTATTCCAATAGTACCATCATGAAATACAATAAAATATATGAAAATAAAGAGAAATAATGATGCCATATTATGTCTACTTAGTTGTAAAACTAATCATATAAGATATGGACTTCCAAGAAAGGAAGAGATTGTAAGGAGACTAATCTAATTAAGGAAATATATTCTGAACAAGAAGTCCATACATGGGAGGTTATCATGGTAAAAAATAGATGAAAAATAAAGAGATAATGGATCCTTTGAAGGAGAAAAAAGATGAGATATAAAGAATAACCCAATATATGTCCTGAGTGATAGATCTTTTATAATAAAACTACACTGTCAATAAAGCACAAAGTTGCAACTTAGGATGTAAATCTCCTCAAAAAGTGAACATCCTTGTGTAAAACAAAAAGTCCGTTCAAGAGAGGACATCATATTATAAAATATGTAGGCTCCCAAAATTTATTACATGTATTGGGAAGGAAGAGAAAAAGAGGAAGTACGCGTAATGCTTCCTAAGTGGTTATCATTTTTAATAGACATGTTTTCAAGAAGGCATAAGGTTGTAGCTCAGTATGTCAACCTCCTAAAAAATATAATATCCTTATGTAAAACAAAAAATGCATGCAAGAAAGGATGTCATCTTATAAAAGAAACAAATCAACAACTAAAGCTCAAAGCTCAAAGCTTGGAACAAGGATCTGGAAACCAATTATCAAAGTCTACTAGACAAAGCTCATAATAGGGGGTAAGGACTATACTCAAGATGTTTGCAATCTAGTAATACCTCTTACCAAGATTGAATGCATTGAAGATACTCTAGAGAAATTGCTAAAGTACTCTATGGAAAGTATGAAATCTTTGACAAGTAATCTCCATTGGATGGTTAACATTCTATAAAATAAAGAATGGGAAGCCATGCAGATGAATGAAAACACTAGGAAAGGACCTGGGGCTAGAAACTGAGCTAAGAAGAGTGAGGTCACTTCTTTCGGCAAGGAGATTGAAGACCTCAGGGAGAACTTGAAGCACATGACATAGCTAGAGAAGAAAACAAAAGATTCCATCCTGAAGCTAAGAGGATGGTACTCCCTATTTTGTTTTGTGGTTTTCATTAGTTTTATTTCCTGCTCTATTTTTTTGTTGGTTTTTTCTATTTTTCAGTGTCCCCCTTTTTTTTTTGTTGTTCTATCCATCTTTAACTGATTTTCTATATCTATTACTCTTTGGGTTTTAGGTCCCTGTAAAACCTATTTTTTCTTAATTTTCAAAACAAATAAACAACAAAATAAAATGGATCCTTTGAGATGAATAGGAGAGTAAAATAAGACCCTTTCCCCCAAGATAGGATACAAGGAAAAAGGACAATTGTGTTTCTCACAAATTGTGATTGCAACTAGAATTCTATCACCATAAATGACAATGAGCTTACAAAGAATAGGATAGCAATCTCACATAATGAGGAGCTACATAATAGGAATATATATGTTATTTAGAATGATCATGAAAAACATGCCATTCATTGTTCTGTAATTTAAATCATACCACAATCAATAAATTATTGAATTTTATGCTTCAAATCAAAACATTCATTAGTGTTATGGCCATGAATTCGATGAAACACACAAATAGAAGAATTGTCTTATTTGTGTTTTCTATTTTTTCATTTTATTTTCAAAGAAATAGTAATTAATTTGTCCTTAATATGCTCAAATGAAATAGTCTCTTGTTGTTACAAGAAATTAGGAGAAGAATGTATATATTTAATTGGAAAGATGGATAGGTAAAAAACCTAGAGTTTCTTTTGAAAAATGTGATAGATTGATCATTATTATAAATTATTTGTTGTACATGTCCTATACAATGTCCATTAGGAAGATAAGAGTCTTTTTTATGTGGATTTGGATTGAAAGTTAAAGAAGCTCAATCAATATTCATCCATTAATCAGATGAAGGTGTTTGATTCTCAAAGTCAAGGGTCTTGTTCTTGATATAGAATGTTGGTGTAAAGTCTAAGATTCCCCAATCATCATCCTGAAGAGTTGATGGTCCACCTATTTATATTGGAAAAATAATTGAATAAGGAAATGGAAATTGAATAGAATCCATTTGATTAGATTCCTTATATTCTACTGTTGCATTTGTAAAAGAGAGGACATAATAGACATTATCATCTGGAAGATTGTTATATATGTATAGTACTGCATGATAATCAAGATACATGATATTAAATTGATTAGGTTAATCAAGATCAAATGATTCTTTTGGGAAAGAAAGTGCATGAAGGATGCCAGCTTCTAATTCTAAGGTATGTTTAGGAGAAGAATAAACATAACTTATCAAGGCCTCATCTATAGAATAAATGTCAATGAAACTCATAAGAAGTACTTTATCAATAGGAGAAATAGTTATTTTATCATCCTCGTGTACTAAATGATCCTTATAAGGAATAATAATTGTAGAAGAAAGATCATCATTGTTATTGAAGATCTCTCTAATAAGAGGGAGATCTTTACAAGGAATAGCATAGTGATAACACCATTCTTATAGTTGGGATCAATTTTTGGATGGTGAACATTATGGGGATAGATGAAATAAATATCTAAATTATCATTGTATGCGTGAAATTGAACATCTTCAAGGTATTGAACAAAACTTGAAATTGAACAAGCAAATGAAGGTTAAAAATCCATTGAAAATGAAATGTAATAGCTATGGATGAAATATTTTGTATTTTTCGTTATTGTTTGGACAAAATGTAATACAATGTAATCTAAGGGTGAAAAAGATGAAACTTTCTTTTGTTATTTTTCACAATGAAAATATATTAAATGAAACAATGTGATTGATGTAAATAAGATCTAAACAAAAACTCAAAGGTAGAACCTATAGGTCTAGATGTCTACAATGTAACAAAATATTGATTATGTAACGCCCCACCAGGGAACTCAAGAGAGATTAAGCTATTACATGCTACTAAGTTTGGTGAACATTTTTTTTAAAAGTTAACATACAAGATAAACAATAGTGTGGAAGCAATTACCTTTTACTCACATTGAAACAACATCCAACACAAATTACAAATCTCGAAGGTTTCTTGATGTAGAATTACTTAGGAACAAAAATACAACTAAAGAAAGATAACAAAAGATTCCATAAAATAAATATTACAATCGCAACTTACATCAATGAATACAATCCTTGTAAGGAAACTTAGGTGCGGAAATAACTTCCTACACTAATCTCTTAAGGAAAGTATTGTGCAAATTCTTTTAAATCCTTACAATTTTAGATTTGTTAACTACTTTAACAATGATATTGCAGCCATTTACCATGCATACAGAAAATAGAGAATGACACAAAGATTTACCTTGGGGAAACCTTTTGGTAAAAATGCCAGCACTCCAAAACCTACACAATGTATTTATCAAAACTTTTGTAGTTTACAATATATTTGCAATGCAAGTTCTTTCAGAAGATTTCCAACTCTTGAAGACAAATCATGGCAGCATAAAAACATTCCAACAATACACAAACTTCACCTCTCTTCACAACCCTAAAAAATGATTATATCATGCGCCTCCCTTTTTAGGGCAACTTCCAAAGATAGTCATATTAGGGTTTTACCATTTTCTGAGAAAATAGTAACCCAAAATTTTTTTATCAGTTGCCACATGTCTTCACCCATCATTGAAACTTCTAGACATATCTCTTACATGTCATAGGAATCTGTCATAACCGTTTCAGCCATGATCTCCTTACACAATTCAAGATGTTGACACATCAAGTGGAGTGACACATCAACATGCCAACTAGACATGTACACTCACACTTAATTACATTATTTAAAAGAAATACATTTTACAAAACAAATAATAAGAATAGGAATTATCCAAGGTTGAGACACCTTATTCCTAACATTCTCCCACTTGTCGAACACCTTGTAAGAGCAACAGGAACTAACCGCTATAGGCCAAAAGGCCCATAGAATCTGAGCACCATATGAACTTCTCAGTGCCCACTAGTTTCATTAATACATCTACAAAATTCTTCATAGTATCTACCTTCTCCAAATTTACCTTTCCATCAATGTGCTTCTTTCTGGCATGAAAAGTTGGATTCTTTGCAAGGCAAATAGCACTCTGACTGTCACACCAAATAGTAATCTGTTCTACATCAACACCAACATCAGAACACAATCTCCTAAGCCAAATGGCTTCCTTACAAGCATGAGTAGGAACCATGTACTTAGATTCTATAGTGGATAAAGAAACCATAGGTTGTTGCTTACTCATCCAACTAATAGCACCACCAAACATAGTGAACACATAAGCATTGGTGGATCTCCTGCTATCAATATCACCTATCCAATCTGAATCCACAAACCCATGAATACAAACTAAATGCAGAGATCCAGAAGAGTTACCATGGTAACATATGGAGTAATCTGATGTACCCCTCAAATATCTAAATACTCACTTAATTGCATCCCAATGTACCCATCCAGGGTTAGCCATAAACCGAATCAGGACTCCCACTACTTGGGCAATGTCTGGTCTAGTACAGACCATAGCATACACAAGACTACTAACTACACTAGCATAAGGTACTCTACTCATGTCCTCCACCTCAATAGGAGATTTTGGACAATCATCTGTAGATAACTTTTTTCCCATAGAAATAGGAACACATAGTGGTCTACAATCTACCATGCTAAACTTGTCCAACACAGACTTCACATACTTACTCTGACTCAACCAAAGTTTTCTGTTAGACCTATCTCTACTGATTTCCATACCCAAGATGTACCTTTCTGCCCCAAGATCTTTCATCTCAAACTGTGCTGACAACTGAGATTTAAAATCAGAAATCATACCATTACCCTTCCCAAACAACAACATATAATCAACATATAATGCAACAATAAGAAGGCGATCATTTTCAACTCTGAAATAAACACAATGATCCAATTTTGATCTTACAAATCCAATTGACAACACAAAGGCATCAAACTTAAGATAACACATCCTAGGAGATTGCTTCAAACCATATAGAGATTTTTTTAATCTGTAAACTAAGGATTCTTTACCTTTAACAATGTAGTGCTCAGGCTGTGACATATAAATCTCTTCCTCCACATCACCATGAAGGAAAGTTGTCTTCACATCCATCTGTTCTATCTCTAAATCATATGATGTAGCAAGAGATAATAGAAATCTAATGGATGTCAACTTTGCAACAGGAGAGAATATTTCACCATAATCTATTCCCTCCACTTGTGAATACTCCTTTGCAACCAATCTAGCTTTGTACCTTTCAACACTGCTATCTACATAGAATTTCTTCTTGAACACCCATTTACAACCAATAGATTTTCTCCCTTTAGAAAAAGGTACAAGGTCCCAAGTTTTTTTTTTTTCCAATGAAGCCATCTCATCATCCATAGCCTCAATCTAGGAACCTGCATCTTCCATGCCCAAAGCCTCTTTCACAGATCTAGGCTCATCAGTGTTAGTAATCAAATTAAAAGCACAACTAGAATCTAACATAGAATAACCAAAACTTTCTAGTTTCTTTCTTTCTCTCATGGATCTCCTCAAGGGCTGAGGTTGAGGTTGTTCTTCCTCTTCTTCCAAACTATCAGAGCTCTCCTCATCATTAGTCCCAACATGGTCTCTCTATTTAGTCTTCTCAGGGGTAGGAGGAAACTGAACAACATCTTTGTCCTTTTCTTTTTCAACTAGTTGTAGCACAATAGGAGAAGGTGTTAGCTCTCTGAAAATAACATTTCTACTATGCAACACCTTACTAGTCACAAGATTCCAAATCTTGTATCCTTTCACACCAGCACTGTATCCGATGAAAATACATTTGACAGCTTATTTTTCCAACTTAGATCTTTTCTCCTTTGGAACATTTGCATAAGCTTCACAACCAAACACATGAAGATGTCTAATTGAAGGCTTCTTACCAGACCACACCTCCATGGGTTTCTTACCAACAAGAGCTGATGTAGGAGATCTTTTAACTAGATAGCAAGTAGTGGCCACAGCTTTGGCCCAAAACCTTTGTTCTAAATTAGCTCCACTAAGCATACTCCTAGCCTTCTCCATTAGTGTCCTGTTCATTCTCTTTGAAACTCCATTTTGCTGTGGGGTATAAGGAGTTGTCTTATGCCTCTTGATACCTTGTTCTTTATAGAACTATTCAAACTTTGTGGAACAAAACTCACCACCATTATCAGTTCTCACACACTTGATTCTTTTACCAGTCTGATTCTCCATGAGCCTTAAATTCCTTAAACCGACTGAAAACTTGTGTCTCACTTTTTAGGAAATATATCCAAGTCCTTCTTCTATAATCATCTATAAAAGATACAAAATATACAGAACTAGAGATAGAAGGAACTTTTACAAGACCAAAAACATCAGAATGAATAAGATCCAAAAGTCTAGAAGACTTGTGATAACTGGAGTAGAACTGAACATGATTTTTCTTACCATAAACACAGTGTTCACAGAAATCAAACTCGAGATTACAATCATTTAGCCCCTCAGTGAGATTTTTAGTTTTCAAAGTCCTAAGACCCTTCTCACCAATGTGTCCAAATCTTGTATGCCACAACATTGTCTTTTCTGCAGGAAGCTTGCCTTCCAAAGTGTTTGCACCCTTAGGTACACTTACTGCACTGCCATTAGAACCCATTTCCACAGTCTTCTTTACTACTCGTTTAGATGGTAGGGATGAAGTGATAGCCGCTCTCTTCTTTGAAATAGAAGAATTATTGCACTGAGTAATGCATGCATCAAGCTGAAACAAAGTGCCTCTCCTAGTACCTCTAGCGAGTACCATAGAACCGCTCATCATCTTGCATCCATCTTTTGAAAAGACAAGTTGCACACCTACATCATTCAGCATACTTACAGATAATAGGTTTCATGCCAAACTTGGAATGTGCATAACTCTATTGATTGCCTTTACTCATCCATCAAGAAATCTGATAGTGACCCTTCCACATCCAACTATCTTTAGGTGAGAATCATCACCCAAGTACACCTTTCCAGCATTGAACTCTTCATATTTTGAGAAGTAGTTTTGATGAGAGATCATGTGAAAAGAAGCACCCAAGTCTACCAACCAAACATCATCAGATGCATGGGCTGCCAAAGCTACAATAAAAGCATCTCTATCTTCTTGAGATTTTTCAAAAGTTGAATATGAGCCTTTCTTCTTCTTCTTCGGTTCTTTGCAGTCCCTCTGAAAGTGCCAAGATTTATCACAGTTCCAACATTTCACCTTGGACTTTCCAGGAGTCTTAGAACTCCCACAGGATTTGGATCTGCCCTTCTTTCACTTGTTGTCATTCTACTTTCCTCTGTCATTGGATCTCTCATGAATAACAAGGGCTTCCTTAGACAAATCTGAAGTCTTTCTTCGCATATCCTTAGATAGCAGTGAAGACACCACATCATCCATACGGAATGTGACTATAGTACTTCTGAGAGCCATCACAAGATGGTCCCATGAATCTGGTAAGGAACAAAGCAGGGTCATACAATGATCCTCCTCCTTGATCTTGGCACCAAATGATGCTAATTGTGCAATTAATAAATTGAATGCATTGAGATGATCAGTTATGAATACACCTTCCTCCATTCTTAAAGAATACAACTTCTTTCTTAGGAATAACTTACTCACCAGAGATTTGGCCTGATACATAGACCCAAGCCATTTCCATAAAGAATTTGTAGTAGTCTCATCAAGAACATTCAAAAGAATGACATCTTCTAGATAGAGTCTAATGAGACCCTTAGCCTTCTGAGCCTTGATCTCCCAATCCACTTGAGATATCACCACAAGTTTCACATCAAGTAAAGAAGCCTCCCATAGATCACAGTCTTCAAGCATGTCTTCCATCTTGAGTTTCCACAACTCAAAATTAGTGCCATTGAATTTCTCCACCTCCATTCTACTATATGAGGAACTTGCCATCTCAATCTGCAAATAAGATTCAGAATGCTCTATACAAAACTCCCACTCAACTTGAGATTAGCTCAAAAAAACCCTACCCAACAACTAGGATCAAAATTTGATCAGGCTTTGATACCACTTGTAAGGAAACTCAAATGTGGAAATAGCTTCCTACACTAATCTCTTAAGGAAAGTATTGTGCAAATTCTTTTAAATCCTTACAATTTTAGATTTGTTAACTACTTTAACAATGATATTGCAGCCATATACCATGCATACAAAAAATAGAGAATGACACAAAGATTTACCTTGGGGAAACCTTTCGGTAAAAACCCTAGCACTCCAAAACCTGCACAATGTATTTATCAAAACTATTGCAGTTTACAATACACTTGCAATGCAAGTTCTTTCAAAAGATTTCAAACTCTTGAAGACAAATCACGACAGCATAAAAATTTTCCAACAATACATAAACTTTACCTCTCTTTGTAACCCTAAAAGATGCTTATATCATGCACTTCCCTTTTTAGGGCAACTTCCAAAGATAGCCGTATTAGGGTTTTACCATTCTCTGAGAAAATAGGAACCCAAATCTTTTTTATCAATTTCCACATGTCTTCACCCATCATTGAAACTTCCAAACATAGCTCTTACATGTCATAGGAATCCATCATAACCATTTCATCCATGATCTCCTTACACAATTCAAGATGCCAACACATCAAGTGGAGTGACACATCAACATGCCAACTAGACATGTACACTCACACTTAATTACATTATTTTCAAGAAATGCATTTTACAAAATAAATAATAAGAATACGAATTATCCAAGGTTGAGACACCTTATTCCTAACAATCCTCATGGACAACCATGATAACTAATACACTGACATCCACTACACATGTCGTAGGGTATGTAATAATAAATCTAACTATAAGTTCAATGACCTTATTAGGTATCACATGTGATACATTAATATACGATAGCAATAATGAAGATATGATAAGAAACCAAAAATGAAGAATCAAGAAGGCATCCAACTATAGAAGTATCAACAGCACTGGCACTAGGACATCGAATCTCAAATGGTAAAGAATCACTACCACTCATCTATGTAGGACCACAAAGGTCTACCCCACCGTGCTAAGGAGATAACCACAAACCCTAATCGAAGGACCAAAACCAAACAAGGATAAACCACTGAGTGAGGAATCCTAAAAGCTCTCTACTCAAGGTACACAATAATAAAGTGAAAGGTCCAACACACTAATCCAGAGGCATAAATAGAAACTCAGGAGATGACTTAGGCTACATGCTATGGGAGTGTCATCACATGTCTAACTACTTGAGTACCCTAGACTGGTCAGAAGGGACCCCGGACTCTCAAGCATTGAGTTACCCTGGAACTGACCACTCTGGGCCCCGGAACCTCAATATGATCGATGTGGGATTAGAATACTCTATCATAGGTATGAGCAATTCTAATCATAACCATACTCTAACTTATCTTCTTTAAATGATCTATAAATTTTTAATTACAAATTTATCACTTAATTACATAACCTACAATAAGTTTCCTAGGTCCTGACCACTTTGGGTCTCAGCCCCTATTGTAAGCCACTCCCCTAAGATGCACCTACTCAACCTCCCCTAGGCTCATAATCACATAAACATCAAAATAGGTATACCATCAGGTAATCCTAGAAGCAGTTTCACACATAGAAACCGAATGATCATAAAGATACCATAAATAGATAATTACCAACAAGAGCCCATCAGATTGAAACATAGAATAATCAGAATAAACACTCACATCATACATAATACTAAAATACAATCCAACTGATACATAACCATGCCTATGTTTCCCCCTAGGCTATCTAATACCCAACATCACACAATGTACAAGAAGACATAACTGGCATGAGCAATACCACGTTCATGGTATAAATAACTAAAATCAATCCATAAGCATTAAAATTCCATTTTGAGCATAATCAATTTCAAGTATATAAACAATGAATCCCACTAGGATAATCACAACATAATCAATACATTAATATCATAATTAGAGATTATTCCTTAGTATTGCCCTATGACTTTGACAAAAATAAAAGACCCAATTTTAGTGGACGCACTTCAATTTCAAAAGAACGATCCAAAAACAAATAAACATCTTATAAGAAAGACATACCCTAATGTAAACATAAATGTTCTATTCCTTTAATAGAACAATACTTAAAAGTTATTTAAGCATCCAAGATAGATTATTTAACCACACTAATCAAATAAATAAATTCTATATAAAGAGTATTTTTCTTTCTTCCAATATCATATTACAATCCTATAGTTAATTTTCCTTTAAAACTAACTATACTAAACATAGCAATATATATAAAATACAAACACATAAACTCAATAACAATTAGAAGAATTTATTAAGTTTTATTAATAATAAAATTAAATTGAACTAAACTATTTATTATCATAAATAAATATTAAACTAATATTAAACATTTAAAAAACAACCAGATAAAACTAATCCCAATATTACTTATTAATAAATAACAAAACATTTAATAAAATCTAAAAAAAATGTTGATAGTTAAAAATTTTAAAAAAATTGTGCATATAATAAAAAGTGCGCAAGTGGGGGGGTCAGTGGGGCCCATGTCCCCACTTGGCACTACCTTCAAGCAAAGGGGCGCAAGGCCAAGCCCTCATGCACACGGTACCAAGTATCGAGGACAGGGGGTGGGGTAAGGGGACAGGTGGTCCCCGCCCCACCTTAAAGCCATTAAATTTGTTTTTAAAAACTTTCTCATTAATAATTTAAAAAAAAAAAAATTACAAACACAAATTTCAAAAAACAATAATCTTGCATCAATGTAAAAATTTTAAACTTTGTTTAATATATATATATTTTTAAAGAAGACTAATTCATTTTTTGTTTCTTTTGATAGGTAATGAAAGGAAAAATTTAAATTGGATTATTTTCGAAAATGGAAAGAACAGTACAGAAGGGAGTTTTTCCAAAAATGGAAATTTTCCACTTTACACACATGGAATGTTTTTTTGTCTTTTCGTATTTTTTTTTCTACCATTGTTTGTTTGCAAACACATTTACATAAAACTAATGTATTTTTTTTTGTCAATAGTAAGCAAATGATTTTACTGTGGTAATATTTTTTTTTTTTACTGTCATTTTTTTTACAGAGATGATATTTTTTTTCCCAAAATGATAATTTTTCACCCAAATTGGATTTTTTACAACAACCCATTTATTTAATTCAGCCACACTATAGTACTAACTATATAGAGATTAATTTTTTTGTTTTCTATGTGTTCTAGGATGAATTTTCTCTGCAAATTCGGATAGCATAACCCTGTTATGCCAAGTTTACATAAAAATCTAGAATAACAAATCTATGAGTTTATTAAAACCCCAAATTGAAACTATTACTAATAACAGATCTAATCTATAAATTGAATCAAACATAGTAATTTACAAAAAGATTTACAAATGAAATCAAAGGAAAGTTCCTCAAACCCCTACCTCAATTCCAATGCTAGAAACTGAATTAGAAAGCCTATAGAATGTTGAAACTCCTAGATCTGACAACAGAAAAGCTCAACCTATAGATCTGAATCACAATGCATGCAAATCCCAAGTCCAGATGCAAACAATCTTCACCTAGAAATTCAAGCACACACACAAAAGCTCAAGAACACAAAGAAGTCTCAAAAATCTCCAAAAGCTCTCTCCAAAATTCTCCAAAAACTTGATTGATTCAAAATGAATGCTAATTCCCCCTAATAGGGATTCAACTCCACCAATCAAACAAAACCCTAGATGACTCACAAAGAACTCCTAATCAAACTCTCCCACTTTTGTTGAGAGAAATTACTAATTAATAATTAAAAAATAAATATAATTGTGCACAACTCAACTTAGTCTCCTAAAGACAAGTTGTCACCTTTTTCTAACAAATCACTTTCAAACTTAATAAAGCACATGTTAATAATAAAATCTATATTAAATAAATTAAATATTTAATACATCCTAGAATATGTGTTTAAATATTCAATTATTTAATAACATACCCAAACATAATTAATCCTAATTTCAATCAGATAATCAATTAATTCCAATTAATCAAATAATTGACTTTAGATAATTTTCCAAATTAAACATAGGAGCATAATTAAATCATTAAATTTAAATATAATCCTAACATTGATAATCATATAAAATCACCTACATAATCATAAATCAACTGAATCATGCATAGTAAAAATCAGCATAATAAATCAAGCAAACTGAAACCATGCAAAAACTAAAGAACGGGATCCAAGAATTCATGCCAACCAAGTGAATTTGGGTAGGGTAGTAAGACTGACACTTGTCCAATCCTAGGACAATTAGGCTTAGGTTAGGGTTTTGGGTCTATGTATTATCTCCCCTCTTTACCATTGAGATGAATGTTTGTGGGCACGCTCACTCCTACCAATTCAGGGAAGATGATGCCCTGTACCTATAAACCTATCATCACAAGACAAAGGATGTACATGCAATATATAACAAACAATGATAGGGTACAGTTAGACATGTGGACCTCGACTATGAAAGTAACTACGCCTCCATCCTCTACCAAAAAAACACGTCAAACAGATACAAACACATGATAACCATACACATGAAAGTATGGGATAAGTACATCATAATCAACATAAAACATGTAATCTAACATCATAAACCATCATCATCTAATCTACGCATACACTTGATAAATATATATATAATAATCCATATTCATCATGAATGAAACAATAATCGATCACATGGAAAGTGACCTAAAGAATTCGGTCATCATCTAAAACATAAAGCAAACTAAAAGCAACCTACGGGTGGATTCTATAGATTAACACAATTTATACAAAGTAGATCTACATGTCTAATTGTATGAAAAGAGTATCTAACACCAAAATAAGAATAGAAATGTTATAAGTTGTTTTCACCAAAATTTAATTTATAAAATGATGACCAATGGTAGATCACCAATTCCAACATACATTGCAATATACAAAACATCCAAAAAATTGAATCAGATTAGCACAACAAAAGCTGGAAGGGTGCCAATTTGTGATCTACACAATGTAGAAGAAGTTCTAATTTGCCACAATGTTGGATTGAGAAGAAGAAGACTAGATTGATGAATGCAAATCTCCTTCCTTGATTGTAAACTATTTTTCTTGACCTCCAATAGGGAAAATAGATAGATATATGGAAGGAAATTCCTTGAGTGTATGAAGGAAATGAAGACTTAAAATTCTTGGTGGGCTTGAATACTTAATAATGGATGCCTTCAAATGGATTCTTTCTTGCACTTGGATCTCCTAAATGCACAATGAGTGATAGCTCACATGTGTTTTCATGTAAATAATTGATGTGAAAATGAGAGAAAGAGGTATCCTATTATACACATTTCACAACTAAAATTTCATAGGTCGACGTCCCCAATTAAAGATCTAGGAGAACAACCCCCACATAAAGATTGAAGCCAAGTAAAGAAAAATGCTCTAGGACAAGGCTGACTTGGATGACCTTTTCCAAGAAAATAGAATTTTGCCTTGGAATTAGGAGAGTGTGCCAAAAAGAGGTGGTGAAAGCTAGAGCTAGCTAGGAAATCAAGGCAAATCTAAAAATCCAAAAATGAATGCATAGGACCTAGTTGGAAAATGAAATGTTTTAATTGATAGAAAAATGGGAATTCATGAATAGAAGTTAGAGCCAACCTCAAGTTTGAATAAGGATGAGGACATATATCTGATTTGAATATGAATTTAAGTGAAATATGTGGTCCTCCCTTAAGAAACACACTAAAGTAAGATGAAAATGGTCCCAAAATGATCAAAAATTAAGTGATTACCTTTTAGGATGGTATAGGTTGTAAGTGTCATAAATGGTCCTAAGGGGTTACAAGACACATTAATGGGTCCTAAGGGGTTTGAGGATACATTAATGGGTCCTAGGACCACTTATGGCCCCTTAGGACTCATTTGTGAATCCTAAGATCCCTTATGACACATTATTATGTTCTAAGGAGATGTAGGTTTTATAAGGCCTCCTAAGAGATCCTAAGAAATATTAATTTACTTTAAGAGGTGTTGGGACACATTAATGGGTCCTATGTGGTAATAAGTGGTCCTAGGATAGATTAATGTATCTTCAGACACTTTAGGATCCCTTATAATGTACAATGGGTTACAAGAATCATAAGATGTCCTAAGGGGTCCTAGGAAACATTAATAGGTCCTCATGGGTCATAACTGGTCCTAGGATACATTAAAACTTCCTAGGACTCCTTAGGACCCCTTTGTACATCCTAGGGCACATTAATGGGTCCTAATGGATCGTACATATTATAAGGGGTCCTAAGGTTTCCTAGGATACATTAACTGGTCTTAGGACCACTTATGATCGCTTAGGACCCATTAATGTGTCATACAACCCCTTATGACATGTTAGGACCTATTATGATACATAATGGGTCATATGTGTCATAAGGGGTTACATGACACATCAATGGGTCCTAAGGGATCATAAGTGGTCCTATTAAGGGGTCATAGTTGTCACAAGGGATACTAATAGGTCATAAAACACATTAATGTATCCTAAGGAGTCATAAATGGTCCTAGGATACATAATGGTTACTAAGGGGTCATGACTAGAATATATTAATGGGTCCTAGGATACATTAATATTTATTAGAACTCTTAATGTGGTCCTAAGTGGTAGTAGGATATATTAATGTATCCTAGGACCATTTATAAACCATTAGAACCTTGTAGGTCCCCTTAATATATCCTAGGATGAAATTATGGGTCCTAGGATACATTAATGTAGTCTTAAGGGGACATAAGCTACATTAATTAGTCATAAGGAGTAATAAGTTCTTATAGGATGCATTAATGTATCCTACAACCCCTTAGGAAAAAATATATATCACAAGGTATCATAGGTGTCATAGGGGGTCCTAAGGGGTCATATAACACATTAATGGATTCTAATGTGTAGTAGGTGTCATAAGGGGTCCTTGGATACATTAATGGATCCTAACAGGTGATAAGCATTCATAATGGGGCATATGATATATTAATGATTCTTAAGGGGTCATAAGTGGTCCTAAGACCCCTTAATGTATTCTATGAACACATAGGACCCATTAACGTATCCTACAATCCCTTAGGACATATTAATGGGTTCTACAACCCCTTAATGCATCTTAGGACCCATTAATGTGCTTCAGAATCCATTATGTATTACAAGGGGTCATAGATGTCATAAAGGGTCCTAGGATACATTATTTGGTCCTATTGGGTAATAAGTGGTCTTAGGATACATTAATGGGTCCTAAGGTGTGGTGCATGTCATAACAAGACCTAAGGGATTATAACAAGTTGTAGGATTCATTAATAGGTCCTAATGGGTCGTAGGTCTCATAAGGGGTCCTAAAGGTCTTAGGATAAGTAATGAGTAATAAGGGGTTCTAGGATACATAATTTATGCTAAGGGGTCCTAAAGAGTCCTAGAATAGATTAATGGGCTGAGGGAACATATATTTGTGCTAACTAGTTCTAAGGTATCTTGAGATATGTCAATGGATCTTCCAGGGTCATAGGTGTCATAAGGGGTGCTAAGAGGTCCTAGGATATATAATGGGTCCTAAAGGGTCCTCAAATGCATAATGTGTCTTAAGGGATAGTAATTAGGGCTATAGGTACACATATACTTAATTTCAAATATATAGATCCCAAAGCCTCTAGGATTTAAATTTTTTGTCTTAAGATCTAATTGATTGTTTAACAGACACTATCTACAACCTAGGGATGATGGATAGGGTTTATGGTTTAAGTTGAAGTGTCTTGACTAGTGGTTTATACTTTATGTAAAGAGGATTGAGGATTTAATATTAACTATAGGTTATTTATTTATTTTTTATATGATTAAAGTATATATGAATTTTATTCAAGGTGTTAAGTTTATTTAGGGTTTCTATTGTAAGTTATTTGTTTAGGGTTTCTTTTATAAGTTATTCATTTAGGGTTTCTATTCTAATTTATTTGTTTAAAGTTTATATTGTAGGTTTCTCATTTATTTTACTTTTTTATTTTATGTTGTTTGATCATGCACTCTATGTGGCTTCTATATTTTCACAATAAAAAATAATAAAGAAAAATAAAAATTAACTCTAGATGTACAAAATATATGAAATTTTGAATACAATATGAAATCTAATTTTTTTAAAAAATTGAACAAGAAAAGAAAATAAATGTCACATTTAAAAAAAATATTAATACAGTCACATGAAATGGGATTGCATATAGAACATGACATTGTTCCTAACATGGTGACATATGAAACATGGCCCCATCCAAATAGGGTCACATTTTGTAAATTTAGGTTCAAGGTCTCATAGAGCACACAACCCTAATTTGTCTTTAGCCTCGAGAACTAGAACCCTAATGCTACCCTATTTTAATTTTTTGGGAACTCATTTTGTGGAGCTACTTTTTGTGAAAATGACTAAGTGTAAAAGTGTTGGGATTATGGAAAGGTGAGCTACTGAGAGGGGAGGGGTGAATCAGTAACCTTAAAAACTTTTTGATCTTAATCCTTAAGACAATATATCCCATTAACCGACTATCATGTTAACAATTCATCCATCCATAACATAACTTAAAATAAGAAATACTTTCTAATCTAACATGTAAAAATTCATGAAACTTCATACCCAATACACAAGTGTTTTGGTATTACAGAAAACCTTGTAAGAAGGTAAAAAATGTGGTGGGGATGCCACCCACAAAGCTTCACTACTGCAATAATAAAGTTTTTCGATTAAGGCTATAATGTTGATCACTTATGATGATCTTATCCTATTAGGAGTAACAATAAAGACCTGTTAGGATCTGCCTAGTTGGAGGATTTAAGCAACACTATTAAGTGTGCACTATGTTAAGAGATTTACAAAAGACTTGTTAGGTCTACTCTATTAGGAGATTTTGTCTGCCACAATTGTTAGAAAGTAGCAGTAGATTGATCTATATGTAGCAACTAACTTTGATGGATTTTTGATCTGATAAGTACTTAACTGATATCACCTTTTGTGATAGATTTCTTCTCTGAATAGTGCTTGGTAGCCTCTAGTCCGATACTGATTCAATTCTAAATACTTGTAAAAAAACTTATCATCGCAACCCTGTCTAATCTTCAAATGTCTCCTATAGGTGGCTACTTCATGTGTGTTACTTGTAAAAATGACATCTTGACAATTATTATATCAAAAGGCTTTGACCTAATTAGGGTTATAGAATCATCTAGAAAACCTTAGATCTATGATCCAAATGAATAACCTAAAATAATATTACATAGGGATCATCAATAATTTAATGATTACATCTGCATTTAATCTTCACCTCAAACTATGTAAACTATTTTCTAGCTTGGTATAAATGGTTTTCCTTGTATTATGTGTCATTACATACTTCTATGTCATTCTTATATTACTTGGTATATACTCCATTCATGAATCAATAAAATACTAATGCTTGATATGTATGAATGCTTGATTATAACTGTATTCATTGCTTGGTAATCATTTGGCTCGGTGTATATGCTTGATCAAGGTTGTGCTTGGTTAACTTAACATTTTGCTTGTGCTCTGCTTGGTTACTATACTTAGTCTATTGACCGACTAGCATGTTTTCTTCCTTTACCAACTATATGTGTCTGTATCATCTTAAAATGGAAGCACTTCCATGTTAAGAGAATTTGACCCTCTGAGTAAGTGGTTTGGAGTCATGTTAAGAACCTTGATCAGATCTTTTCATGTATTTGGCTTTCTCCCCACTTTCCACTTCTTCTCCGCACTTGATTTCTTCATTCTAGGTAAAATTAGGGTTAAGGTCTTAACGACTTTCCTGATTTCCTTCTTCCATGGCTCCATTTTCTAGGTAGGCTTTAGAAATGAGACCTCCTAGTCCTTCATCACATCATTTTGGGGATTTTCTATCTGTTCTAGACACTGAGTCCTATTCAGACATCAATTTCTAAGTTTCTAGCATCTCTGGGATCTCTGTTGCAGAACCTGACAAAGTTAGGGTCTGAGGTCAAAGTCGACCTTGACCCTGACTAGGTTAGGGTCGACCTTGACCTTGACCTCTTCCTTATAGGATTTAAAAATCTCATTTTCCAGTAATTTATCTTTTGGGATAATTATTTCCCACTTCCGAGTCAGCTCTTTTGGGCCTCAAAATGGTAAATCCTTTAATGGTATTTAATCAAGGTATATTTTGTAAAGGTGAGGACCTAATTGGGATTTAATTCTTCAAGGTGGCCCATCTAGAGGAGTGTTCCCTAGATCACTATAAAATGAGGCCTTCCTCTCTCATTTTCACATCAAGTTTTCATGCTCAAGCTCTCAAGCTCTCAAGGCGATCAATCAATCCACACTCAAGAAAGTCTTCAAGCATTCAAGTGTTCAAGAATTCATCCATTAAGGAGTTCCATTGTTAGCTATTGAAGGATTCAATCTCCTTGGAGCCCCCTTGAAGATCCATCCTTCTCCATTCATTCAAACCTTTTCATATGCAAAGATCAAATCAAGATTGGTGTTGAAGATCAAAATACCATTGATTGGAGACATCCTACATTCATTGAAGCATTCTTACTTATGGATTTGAGGATTTGAATCCTCTATAAGGACTTCAACATAAGCAAGGTAAATTTTTTCAATTACTTTGTTTATGCACAATACAATTTCAATTTAATTTCAAGGTTAATTCCTAAATTGGGGTTTGACTAAGGCAAACCCCCCATACAACCAAAAACCCCCATTTTCTTGCAGGTACAGGTGTGAAATCTCAGATCTAAGAGTGAATTTAGATACTCTTTTCAGTAATCTTTCAGGATCTGCGAACAGAATTAAAATTGGACTTCAATTAAATAATGTGGTCTTTGACCTTTTAAAAGGTCAAAGTTGACCTATGTGAATTTGGAGAAAAGATTTATGGGTTTTGTCCACCTCGGCATTTCCATTATAGATTAAGTGATGAAATCTTTAGAAAGTTCATATAGAAGCCAAAATTTGGCATTTTCTAGATCTGCCCTAATTCAAGGTTAGTAATTGCACTTCAATTATTTCAGATTTCAAGCTTAATCCAACTATAGGGAAGTATAGGGTTTCTCTCTCTCTTTCATATTCCTCATAGATTGATTTGATTGTGTATTAACCTCTTGGTTGATCAAATTGGATCTCTCCTTTGGGAATTTGGATTTAGGAGTGAATCTTACATTTTCCCCACACACATACACAAATAGAGGTGATTCCAAATCACTCCTATTCATTTTGGTGAACCTGACTAGCTTACTCTCTTTCTTTTTTGGTGCTAGATTTTATTTTATCTTGTTAGTATTAGATTTGTCCTTTGTGATTGATCTTTTATGCTAATTACATTTCATATTCATCCTTTATGTGTTCTTAGTTTAGTTCATTTGCATTATATTGGTTTATGAGCTTTACTACCACTAGTCCTACTTATAACATTTTGGTTAGAAGAAGTCATAGACTCATGGGTGCATTTGAGCCTGAATCTTCTCCTTTCCTTAGGATCTCCAATGATAACTTGATTCTTCATGATTCTAATCCTACTATGGAGCCAAACTCTTCTCACTCATCTCATGATGAGGATGATGCTTTAAGGGTTCCTCCTAAACAAGTCCAAAAACTTTCCACTAAACTTGATAAAATGGGTAATTGGCTTCTTCAAGAAAACCATGGTCAAGATTCTATTCAAGCTATAGAGGCTCTTAAGAAATTTCTCCATGATAGTGATCAAGGTGTTAACCTCTTGCGTGGTATTAATCATCTTGTGCATTCCAATGTTAAAACTTTAACTCAAGAGGCTCAAGATTTAGGTTTCACTACTCCTATAACTAGTGTTGAACCTCCTTCTAATCCTTTACCTAGTATTCCTATCTATACTCCTCCTTTGGTGACTATGACAGTTCCCTCTATTCCTGTGAGTGTTCCTCCTATGTCCCTTCCTACATCACAACCTTCATATCATAGTGTTCCTTTCACTTATTCCACTATGCTTCCAACTGTAGTTCCTAGTGTTCCTCCAGTTGTGTCTTCTATTCTTGCAGCTTCTTACACTTTACCTAGTGTGTCTAATGTTGCTACTCCTCCTATTTCCTCTACTGATTCCACCATCATTAGTTTGGCTCAAACTATATCTTCCTTACAACAACAACTTGCTTCCTTAACTCAAAACAAGTTTAGTATTCCTACATGTGACATGGGAAGTCCTTTGTCTAGGGATATTATCCAAACTCCTGTTCCTCAACAAATCGATATGCCTCATCTTGAGAATTATAATGGAAAGGGAGATCTTGTTCATCATTTTAAAAAATTCCAAATCCTTTGTAGTGATTATGCTCATGACCATAGGATTTTAGCCAAACTATTTTCTCTAACCTTTCGCGACAAGGCTTTACAATGGTATTGTTCCTTGCCTCCTTATTCAATTGATTCCTTTCCACAACTTGCTAATGCCTTTATTCAAAAATTTCAAAACAATATTGGCCCGCAAGTGTCTTTGATTGATTTAATGCATTGTAAACAAAGTGCTAAAGAAAAATTGACTGAATTTATTGGTAGATTTAAGAATTTGCATGCTCAGATTTCCTATCATGTTCCTGATATTGATATACAACATATGTTTATTTCAAATTTGAAAAAGGATATTAGAGATAAGATTCTTCTTACTGAATTTACCTCTTTTCAACAACTTTGTGCAATGCTTCATCATTATCAATTACAAGTGAGTCAGTTTGAGAGCAACACTCCAATGGCTCTTGTTCTAGTTTATAAGAGTGATGCTCCTCCTAATCCAAATAAGTTTCAAAAATTCAATAATTATGTCAAGATAAACAAACAAGCGAATGCAGTTACTAATCAGGTTGTTGTTGCATCTCATAATGTCACTTCTGCATCCACAACTTTTTTATTAAATTGTACATTTACTCCTCTTTTTGAAACTTTACATGCTATTATGAATAGGCTGTTAGCTACTAATATGATTACTTTACCTCCTATCCGACCTCTTCTACCTACTATGATTGCATCTAAATCTTTTGATCAAAATGCTTTTTGTCAATATCATCTTCAGAATGGTCATGATACTGAGAGATGTTATTCTTTAAAACATAAGGTCCAAGATCTCATTGATGCTAAAGCTTTATCTATTGATAATCTAGATAGTGGTGGGAATCAATTTGTCTTTCCTCCTAATCAGAACCTTCAAATCTATACGAATCATTTACCTACGCATGATACTAATACTATTTCCCAACCATCTACTATGGAAATTGTATATGATTCAAAGGTGGATGATCTTAATCATATCATTAATCAAATGGAGCATGTAGCTAAGCCTATATCTCCACCTCAACCTTTAGCTCAAGTTCTATCTCAAACTCAAGTTAAACCTAAACCTAAAGTGAAACCTCAACCTAAACCTCGACAACAATTTAAGGATAAAAGGCCTCAGGAACTTTTGATTACCTTTGATGATTCTGAGATTATTAAGGCTCCTGATGGTCCCCTTTACATTGTTTCTAGGGTTTCTTAGATACCTACTCATGGTTGTCTTGTTGATCGTACCTCCTTAGTCAATGTTATCACTAAAGAAAATCTTTTTATGAAAATCTTACAATGTGACTTCTATGATACATCAGATGTGTGGATTCAAACTTGTAATGGTTTTCTTTATCCCTCATTTGGTTCTATTACTTTACCGGTTGAACTTTTTGGAAAACTTGTGAACACTACCTTTGTTGTGGTTCCTAATTCTGATCAATTTCAAGTTAAGCTAGGTTTGCCTTGGTTAACTTCCATGCATGTTTTTGCTTCACCTATACATAAGTGTCTTATGTTCATTCATGATGGCAAAGTGAAGATGATCAATCATAGTTTATATCAACCTTCTAGGCCTAGAGATTATGCTACTCTGGATTTCTTTTGGCCTTCCTTACCTAATTGATGTCCTCCTCACCCTGATAATATTTTTCAATCGTATCAATCTTATAAACATCATAAGATTCTTCAATTAAGCATACCTCCTATGGATCTTAATCATGGTCTTTTACCTACACCTTTGATACCTCCTTCAACTATGGCTTCTTATTTTGTTAATCAAGTTCCTCCTACTAAATCTATCAAAGATCCTGTGATTGCTCCTCCTATGGTTGATAATCCTATTGATCTTCCTAAAGAACCTGTGAAGGATCCTATGATTGTTCCTCCTAGTTCTCAACCTATTTCAATTAAATCAAAACATAATCGATCTACTAATGAATGTCGTAAAAAGCATCGTGCTCATGCTAAAGCTAAAAGATCTCTACTTTCTACAGATACACCTATGCATAATGTTGTTACTAATAATGATGTTCACATGCATGATTATGATGATTCTATTCATATCCTAGATCCTATTTTGATTAATTTGGATGACAAAGATACTCCTGATGATATTGATAATGTTACTGATGAATATGAGACTATTGACATTGACATTGATTTGCTGAATATGCTTTCATCTCAATTAAATCTCATACTTAGTATCAAACATTGTGATTCTCAAGAGGATCCTTGTTTGGAACTGGCTATCATTCCTACTATATTGGATATAGTCCCTCTTGCGAGTTACCCACCTACCCTAAATGATATACAATGAGATGGGGAAAGTAGGCAGCATGCTTGATTAGCTTGTCCTTCATGGTAGCTTTGTTGTGTGTTTGCCTGCTGTACTATGCTTCTCCTGTAATGTATTTGCTAAATGTTGTTAGATTCTTTTATACAATCCTTGTTACTTAGTTGGTACAAGGTGATGAAGGAATAAAAACTGTTGTTCAAATGCTTCTGTCTGTATCTCTATTCTTCTATGTGTTGTTTAATGTTATGTTATAAGTATGCTATTGTTTGTAAATGTTTCCTTGTGTAATCTAGTTGGATTCGAGATATGGTAGCACTAAATCTTTTTGGTCTCCATGTCATGGTCCGAAAAGATTCTCCTTCGTATATCTTATGTGATCTTTCCTCCTTTGTGATTGTAGTTCTACTTTCTTTGGGGAATGATGTCAATTCATTTGCAATAATATCATATATATATTATCTTATGATCATACTAACCCCATGGTAGGTAGATCCCTTCTTTGTTCTCTGTATGTTTCTATGTTATTTCCCTTGATTTGTCTTCATCTGGGGGCATCTCGATGTGGAAATGTAATCAATGGAGTTGTTTATGTTTCCATTAAAGCCATTGCTCCTGTTAAAGTGTCAGTAATGAATTTAACATGGGGGCATACACTCTACTCACTTATTACACACACACACTTATGAAAAATTCAAAACATGCTAAATCTTCTAAAGGTAACGCACATAAGTTGCTAAATCTTGAGGAAGACACGCACTTTAAATTTACTTTTCAATCTTTCTTTTTGGATTAAGAACTAATCCTTAAAGTATGGATTTATAGTAGGATCTCTTGATCCCTCCAATTTCAAATACACATATATTGTGATCCCTTAAGGTCGGAAGTGTCCTTAAGATTGGATCTCTTTTGTTTTTTATTTATTCTTATGGAATAGGATATTCTTAAGGATAAATCCTTGATGGGTTGACTAGTGAGTAGCCACATTCACTAGGCGGTTCAATTCCATCTTTTTGGTTGCACCTTTTTCTTGTGTGGTTCACAATGGGACATAAGTTCTCATTGGGAAAGGTAATCACACTTTTTCTTTCTTTCTTTAGAGATGTCTCTCTTATCTATGATTTAAGAGTTGATGAAGACTTGAGTCCCTGGGGGCTTGGGATTTCTCTTTGTCCATTAGATTATGATAAGATTATCTTGTTATTTTTATCTCCTTTACCAAGAGTTTGCATCGAGTCCATACTCTTGCTAAAGTGGGGGCTTAATGTATCGTATTAAAATGGAAGCACTTCCATGTTAAGAACATTTATCCCTTTGAGTAAGTGGTTTGGGGTCATGTTAAGCACCTTAATTGGATCTTTTCATGTATTTGGCTTTCTCCCCACTTTCCACTTCTTCTCTGCACTTGATTTCTTCATTCTAGGTGAAATTAGGGTTAAGGTCTTAAGGACTTTCCTGATTTCCTTCTTCCATGGCTCCATTTTCTAGGTAGGCTTCAAAAATGAGACCTCCTAGTCCTTCATCACATCATTCTAGAGATTTTCTATCTAGTCCAAACACTAGGTCCTGTTTAGACATCAATTTCTAAGTTTCTAGCATCTCTGGGATCTCTGTTACAGAACCTGACAAAGTTAGGGTCTGAGGTCAAAGTTGACCTCAACCCTAGCTAGGTTAGGGTTGACCTCAACCCTAACCAGGTTAGGGTCGACCTCACCCTTGACCTCTTCTTGCCAAGATTTCAAAATCTCATTTGCCAGTAATTTATCTTTCAGGATAATTATTTCCCGCTTCTGGGTCGGCTATTT
Organism: Chamaecyparis obtusa; assembly: GCA_027943335.1. Taxonomy (NCBI): domain Eukaryota; kingdom Viridiplantae; phylum Streptophyta; class Pinopsida; order Cupressales; family Cupressaceae; genus Chamaecyparis; species Chamaecyparis obtusa. The sequence goes on from BSBK01003445.1 coordinate 120,385, forward strand.
CGAGCTCCGAAATGGTAAATCCTTTAATGGTATTTAATGAAGGTATATTTTCTAAAGGTGACGACCTAATTGGGATTTAATTCTTCAAGGTGGCCCATCTAGAGGAGTGTGCCCTAGATCACTATAAAAGGAGGCCTTCGTCTCTCATTTTCACATCAAGTTTTCATGCTCAAGCTCTCAAGCTCTCAAGGTGATCAAGAAATCCACACTCAAGAAAGTCTTCAAGCATTCAAGTGTTCAAGTATTCATCCATCAAGGAGTGCCATTGTTAGATATTGAAGGATTCAATCTCCTTGGAGCCCCCTTGAAGATCAATCCTTCTCCATTCATTCAAACCTTCTCATATGCAAAGATCAAATCAAGATTGGTGTTGAAGATCAAAATACCATTGATTGGAGACATCCTACATTCATTGAAGCATTCTTACTTGTGGATTTGAGGATTTGAATCCTCTACAAGGACTTCAACATAAGCGAGGTGATTTGTTTCAATTACTTTGTTTATGCACAATACAATTTCAATTCAATTTCAAGGTTAATTCCTAAATTGGGGTTTGACTAAGGAAAACCCCCCATACAACCAAAAACCCCCATTTTCTTATAGGTACAGGTGTGAAATCTCAGATCTAAGAGCAAATTTGGATACCCTTTTTGGAAATCTTTTAGGATCTACAAACAGAATCAAAATTCGAGTTCAAATAAATGATGTTGTCTTTGACCTTTTAAAAGGTCAAAGTCGACTTGTGTGAATTTCGAGAAAAGATTTTTGGGTTTTGTTTGCCTCAGCATTTCCAGTCCAAAACAAGTGACGAAATCTTCAAAAAGTTCATACACAAGCCAAAATTCAGCATTTTCTAGATCTGCCCTAATTCAAGGTTAGTAATTGCACTTCAGTTATTTCAGATTTCAAGCTTAATCCAACTATAGGGAAGTATAGGGTTTTTCTCTCTCTTTCATATTCTTCATAGATTGATTCGATTGTGTATTAACCTCTTGGTTGATCAAATTGGATCTCTCCTTTGGGAATTTAGATTTAGGAGTGAATCTTACATTTTCCCCATACACATACACAAATAGAGGTGATTCCAAATTACTCATATTCAGTGTGATACTAATGATAACTTATAATATAACATTATCTCCATTTGGCATTAGTGATAAAAATAGATATGTATACCATAATCAAAATTTTCAAAAATTCAAAATTGTAGACTTCAAAATTGTAGAATCTCCCTGTCTATATGCCTCGGTAAGTAAGTATACTATATACACATTTTCCCCCTTTTTTGGTAATAATTCCAAAACTATCTATCCTTACAACTTATCAAAAATGTTCTGATGGGTTTTCTTTAAATTGGCCAAGATGTCTTCACCTTCCTCTTTTAGACTTTCTAGTGCAATCTTCTCTAGAGGAACTTGGGCATCCATGTCAAATATGTAATCTACTACTGATAACTCAGGAGTGGCAACTAGATCCTTTGATTTCTTCACATGTCATTGCATCAACTCAATGTGGGGTAACAACTGAGCCTGTAGCTCGATTGTTTGATCTTTGATCTTATCTTCTTCTCTCCTCAGTTCATTTATTAACCCATTTATATGCTTGACTTTTTCATAGTGTAGTTTAAATGCATGGGGTTCTATAATCAAGCTTTCTCCACTCTTCTACAGATCATCATCTAGTTTCTTAAGTTTTTTTGTCTTCCTATAGTGAATGAGTCTGTAGTACAAAGCATTTTCAAAATTGTGAGTATCTGTTGAATAAGACTTTCAATTTCACGTATAGTCTCAGATAGCTTCACCTTATGTATTTCCACTTCTTGGCTGATCTTCTCAGTTATCTTGAATTGTATCTTTTATTTTGATCTCTCTTCAATTTTCTTTTGTGCATCAATACTGGGAGAATTGATGTACCCGGTAAGTGATAAAATTTGGTCAATGATGGGAGTGGCCTCATCAACATTGACATTTGGTATAACTTGCATCAGGATTTCTCTCACATCCTCAAGCACCTATTTATGTTTACTTTCCTGCCTCACCTTATCCTTAACTTATTTTTTGGTACATAGTTCTCCATACCTTCTAAGAGCTTTGGGGTCCAATGTTCTAGAGTCACATGATGGTATTTATATTACTTGATCCAAGTTGGCCAGACCTTTTCCATGTTTCTTCTTCTTTTTCTTTTCTTGTTTGCTAGATCTGGGGGATTTCCCATAAGGAACTAGAGCCTTTTTCTCTATATTTGTCATTTATTTCTTATTTGAGACACTCTCTTCTTTTTATTTCTATTTTACAATTCCCTCAGTGTGAGGTCCTTAGGCTTTTGGCCTAGTGTTGGTACTAGAACCATCTACATTAGGTTCATTTTCAATTCCTTTGTCATGTTCCTATTTATTTACAATCTTGGTGTTTTCTTTTTCTCCTTCTTCACCCTTGTCTTTAGTTGTATCCATTGGTTTCTTGGGTTTAGTATCCTCAGGTTTCTTTGAGGTATGAATATCAATGGCTTGTACCAAAATTGGTAAGTTTTCTGGTATTTGTACACTAGCTAGCTCGGTAGTTTTTTCTTCCTCTTTATTTAAAATAGAAATAGTGACATCTTCATCTTCCTTTGTCTTATCATCAGGATCACCTTCAATGATATCTTCAATCAATTCTTCTTCATTCCTTATAAAAATTAGTAACTTCTCTGATGTATCCTCTTGTTCGATGTAGCCAGTAGAATAAAAATCATTTGCATAAGTTGTGTAATTTGGTTGCTGGATGTTTGATATGTGAATTGGCTCTTCTTTTTTTTTTGTGAAATAATATCAACATCATCAATGTGTACACCTTTACCTCTTCATGTGACACCTTTCTCCGAAATAATTGCAAGTACAGTTTTCTCTACTTTAGCTTTGGACTTCAAGATTTTAGTCTATTTCTCCTTACTCTCCTCAACAAATTCTTGGAGTTTACCTTGTAGGATATTCAATGATATTCCTTTCATAAAAAATGAATTTTTATATTCTTTCATCATTTGATCAATTTATTGAGCAGCTTAATTTGGCATTGCCAAAATTAATGATCTTTCTCTCATATTATTCTCGGTGTGCAAGGCATATGTCCACATTGCTGATACTTTATCATATAATTCCTTTGGAATAGAATTTGAAAATTCAACTGATAATATTTTAAATTTGATCATCAACCTGATGATAGCTTCTTCCAGTTTGTCTTGACCATCGGTAGTCATATTTACATATCTGTTTATTTTAGGGTGACCTAGTCCTCCCTTTTCTTTTTTTTCCTTTACAATTTCATCAATAGACTGTGATTTATTTACAAGTACCTTGAATTTTTTGTTATCCTCCTCATCTAAATCTATATCATCCTTATTCCTTAGTAATTTCCTTCTTTTCAGAGGTGGCTTGGTAGACACTCGAGTACCCCGTTTATTCTTATCCTTTCTCGTGTGGGAGCTTCTTCCTATTTCCTTTTATCTTATGTTTCTTTTACCAATTTTTCTTGTACCTCTTTATCAAACTTGGTCTCTTCCTCATTTTCACTGTTTAGATCAGTAATTATTCCTTGATTGCCTCTTCAACTAACTTCTCTTCTTCTTCTTCACCAAGTTGTTTTACTAAGGTTCCTATCATTTTATTTTTCTTTCTACCGATATTTACTCTGACCAAATCCATTTTGATTCTTTGTTTTGCCTCCCTAAAGGTGCCAAATCTTGTTGCATTCTTATCTTGAGGCTCTGCAAGAAGTGCCTTTATTGACCTAGTTTCTCATTCAATGTCAAGTTCATATCCCATTGGTGGAAACCATGCAATCCTCAGTTCATCTACCTTTATGAGAGTGGAGTCGGTATCCACTAGGAAACAAATCTCATTCTTATACTTCACCAATTGTGCTGGAATCTTGCTTCGTTTATGCATTCTCTCCTTAAATTTCCCAAAATAGTTATCCATGATAGGTGAAAATTTATGACCTAGACTATTAATAAATTCATCAATCTGCATGACGACTAGTTTATTTATATCCCATTGAACATCATCAATTGATGGAAATAAATTTTGCAAGTAGAAAAATATACATACTAGCAATGATCCAAACTTGCAAGTGTTGGATTTAGCAACTCAGATTATCCTCATATTTTCTTTAATTTGCCTCAACATCAACTCGGCTAGGTCTAGCTACAGTCCTTTCTTCCCAATATTATATGCTATCCCAACAATACCGCAAGGAACATTGTTTGGTCTACTAGATTGGAATAACTTGTAGGCAATCACATATGCTCCAAATATAATCTTGAGATCATCAATGGTGTTGATCAACATACGTCTACCATCCTAATCAGCTCCAGTTAGCTTCTCTATATCTCTCTCTAGTGAGTGCCTTAGGGATTTATCTTTATTACTTAATGGGTAACTCATGACCATGTGAATAACATCCTTTGTGATTTTTACTAGTTCATCCAGCCACATTTTACCCTCATGTACTCGGCTAAGTACTATCATGATCCACTCAATTTTGTATACTTTCGAGAAGTGAAGGGCATTGGTTAAACCTTTGATTTCCAGATGTGTATGTTCATCCTTCAGTTTCCAATCTATGCAAAGTTCCTAGGAAGTGGATTTCAACTCAAAATTACTAATTTTAGTAATCTTGCAATGAATGTAGGACCGATTGTCCTTTACCAATAAAACCCTAGGCAGTATTCATAAGAAAGTGCCTTTCTCATCGATCTATGAAGTGACCTTGGGGTGTAGTTTGTAGTTAGTTTCCTTATACCTCACACTCTTGATTGTGTTATCTCTATTTGAGCATTAGAGGTTGTCTTTAGTATAAAATTAGATCAGTTGGTTATCAAAGATGATCAATTGGTAAAAGATGATACAACAAGATACATTATGCTAGTCGGTTGAACAAACAAGCCTTCACATTGAATGTTCACAAGGAAGAATCGAGAGCTAAAAGGAAATAGGTTTAATTAGGCACTGGAGCATGTTTACCAATCATCAGAGTAAACCGAGCACCAAGCATCAGTAAACACTGAGAAGCATACACACTGAGCACCAATGTATTCACCAAACATAAATGGTTGTGTTTACCGAGTTATCCAGGAAATGACATATTATTCAAGAATGACACATTTATCTATGTAAATGGTTACACAGATTCATAAAAATTTTTACCAAGATTGAGGGTTATTTATTATGGATGTAATCATTAAATGCAATGATGATTATAATGTAATTTTTAGATCTAGGTTAATTGTGTACATCGTAGATCTTAGGTTTTCTAAAATATTATAAACCTAATTAGGTCATGGATATCATAACAGTTAGCTATATATTTTTAATTGATGTCATTTTGACATAAGGTAATAAAGTGAATCAAAAATATATGAAGAAGGAGATCTTGAAGTAGTAGCCACCTTCAAGACATCATAATTTAGGCAAGGTTTGTATGAATGACCAGTGACCAGTTTATTCATAAATAGTCAAGGCTACCAAGCAAAACAGAGGACATATTACTACACATAGAGGTGATATTTATTTAGTATATCATAGATCTGATTTAGAAAAAGTAAATTTGTCATTTATGGATACCTTTCTATTATTCTCTAACAAACTACAACTGATTGAATATCTGAATGAACTGAAGAAACACTGATTAGAGATCATCGAGCTATTGAAAGGATATGTAAGATAATTAAATCAATCAATATATTGTCATTGATGTCAACTATTTTTGGCAGTACTTATCATGTTAGTTACAAACATCTGAACATCTGTTGAAGGAAGAAAAGACGAGGAACTAAGATATCTACATGAGAAAAAGATGGATATGACGGATAAGGATAAGGAAAACATTGGGTAACTTATTGATGAGTCTATGGCTTTATATATTTGACTTGAGGATGTTACATTAATCTACTATGAAAAAGAGATTGTAAATTGAACATGTTAATGTGGTTGGTAATTAAATATTTCTATATACACTGAGCCAGTGATGTGTACACTGTTGGGACTAAAAAATGTAGTAAGGGTTTTTGAAGTACCATGTTAAAATTTTGCAGTTTGAAGCCCTATAAGTGCTTTTGTGCCTATTTTCTCGAATGAGATTCTGAGGTCTACCATGCATGTCAGGTGTTCATTACCTTGTTTTATCATTTGAAGACATCTTAGGTCCTTGAATTCATGTTTCAAGTTGTTTCATGATGTCTGGTTTTGAGCACTTGTCCAAATCTGCATTTTTGCCTAAGTATTAGTTTGTTGTAGCAGGCCCTATTTGCATTTGAATATCTTGTGTCATGTTGAGTCTCATAGCTCGCCACTTTGGGAATTTTTAAAATGTATATTAGAGAGCTTATATTTCAAAGCTCAAGCTATTTCGAGTCTGTTTGATAAGTTTTTGGATCCCCCAAAGTCGGTTTCTCAGAATTGTCTTATTTCTTTGTTCTGCTTAGAAATTTGAATGGCCTTCTTTGACCAATTATAACTTTTGACCATTTCACCCAATTGAGAAATTTCCTTTTGTACTATATTATAGAGATCAAATGCTTCTTGAGTCTTTGTCTTTAGGTCATGACAAGTCCATTTGGTCAATTTGCTAAGCTCATTCTCTTTGCATTTTCTATTAGTGTGCCAAACTGTCAAATGCAGGTTTCTGGATAGCTTAATTTGAGGTCTTTATTTTTGTACTAGGTTCAACATTTTTAATAATTGAAGGTTCCCATATATTTTTAAACCTGGAAATGTCCCTTCCTGATGAATTCTAGGTCTCTACCAATCCATTTGGCCACTTTCCCAAGACAATTCCAAAACTAATTTCTACTTATTTCACTATTTGTTCCAAAATGTTACTAATAGGCTGACTTTGGCATTTTACTCTGATCAGCATTTTGAATTTCTGAGGGAGCTAGTTATGGATTCATATTCCCTATATGAGGGTAAATCAATGCCCAAGATTTTGATTTATAAAAGTTTCAGTAGGTCAGTTTTTGAAGCCAGTTTTGGAGCTGATTTGTGTGATTTTGCAGTACGGACAGTCAATGTTTCTAAGTGGCCATGTTTGGTCGTTAATATCTTTTGGCTCATATATTTTTGGGTGCTCTCCTTTGACCAGCATACTGTAGTGTTGGATTTGAGCATGTTTTCCCCATGGTGTGATCCTATGAGGCCGTTTGGTTAGTTTCTAAAGCCGCTCCTGGAGGCCAGCTGGTATTGTTTGGTCAACTTTTTGGAAGTGTGAAAAGTAAACTATGTGATTGCAAATTTGATCTGGTTTTGTTCCAACCTCTTTCTAATGGAATGGTTACATGAGAAATGGCTAAATTTTCTCTGGATCAGTGGTCATTAATGTCTCTTCCTGTCAAGATACCTTCTCTCCTTGCGGGGATGCTCAATGAGTTAGAGGAAATGAACAGTGGTGCTTTCAATGGATAAATATTGGCTAATAAGCTTACCTATTTGAACAACTCATAACAAAATTTTGAAACATTATCACATTGGTGTATTAACCATTAGAAGAAGGCAAAGCCATTTGTGGAAACATGGGATTTCAAATCTGAGATCCCTTTATACATGTTAGCAGGAGCGGAGCCACACATTGGTAATGCACATGAAGCTTATAGGTAGTTGTTGGAAGCTTTTGGTAAACTATATTTATTAGACAAAATGATGGTTAAACTCAAAGAACAAAGGCATAGAGTGCTAATTTATTCACATTTTCAGCACATGCTAGACATATTAGAAGATTATCTTAGTAATAAGTAATGGGTTGTGAGTTTAATGATTGGACAGAGGTGTATGAGTATGCCATGAAAATGGAGTTTAAAGAGTTCACGACTGGGTCACCACTTTGTAAACAATTGTGCAAGTAACAATGAAATATGTGAGAGGGAATGAAAGATATCGGGTCCAAGGGAGAATGCACAATAGCAACTCACGCAAGTGAGCTTGCATCTCACACAATACAATACATAAGCCAACACAAATATGAGATAGAGAGAACTTGCATTGAAGAATGCAAGGTAAGAGATGAGCTCACATGATTGGGGCTGCCTAAGCGTGAGGTAGAGGCTGCTTGCACAGCAAAAAAATGCAGAAAATGGCATACCTTGTGCAAGGTAGGGAAGACTTATAGAAAATGGAGGACCCACACATTTTGTACGGGCTTCTCACGCATTGTTTAAAGTAAAACCTGCACAAATAAAGTCATGTGCATTCCCCAGCAAGCTGCTACCTTGCACAATATACAGGAGAATCACGCATCAAGAGTAGAGGCCTACGTAATGGGGGCTCCCATTTTGTGTTAGATAATGGGAGACCAACGTAATGCAATGGAAGACCAATGAAATATAAAGGGAGATTCACATAAAATGCCAAAGGAGGTTGGCATTGAAAATGAAATGGAGGAGCCTCACGCAACAAGGAAAGAGAACCAGTGTAAGCCAAGTCATTTTTGGGGTTTTTCTATTAAAGCATTATCCCACATTCACTAAATGAGATGAATGTAAAATGTTTAAATGCCAGGGCACTCAATATAGAGGTAAATCCAAGTGAACAAGGCTATGCACTATCCTTCGTTGTGGGCCTGTACCTCTATGTGTGCCAGCTAGCACTAATAGACAAAATTTTAGCAAGCTCTTTAAAATAATCAAAAACATTGACCCACATTCATTCAAAATGGGAAATTATGATGTTTAAATGGAACACTACTCACATAAAAGGTAGAATGAAGAGCAGAGGTTCTACTTGCGTGACTACTCTCAGAGGTGCCTCGAGATCCATGCCAGAGGGCCCAAAGGTAAGGTTATTTTGTAGACGGATGATGGTGGACAAGGACAAGGTGGACATGTGGTGTCCATTTGTTGAATTGCGCAATGAGACTGGTGGTTAGGAAAAGACTTGGAGATTCAGCGAATGTGGTCAATTTCATGTGGTCACCAGTTCGCCAAGTGTTGATAGTTAAGGTGAAATAATTCTGAGATCACAAGAACACTTGGTCGCTGAGTCTCCAAATGCCTGAGGTCAAAGGAAAAGATTCTAAGATTTAGAGAATGAGCAATCATTGAGTCGCTAGATGCCCTAGCGGTTAGTTGATCCATTCCGAGATTGGGAGAATGGGCTCAGTCGCCCATTCTCTAGATTTAACTCAAGGTTAAGGACTAATCTGGAGATTCAAAAATTGGCTTGTTCACCGAATCGCCAGACTTAACCACAGTTAAAGAATGTGTTTAGAGATTATGAGAATGTGTGTAGTCATCAGATCTCCCAATGAGATGGTTAACCCAGGGTCAAGTATGAGTATCCAATCAAATTGTGACAAGTGTCAAACCCTGGTGCTTTCTGAGAGCAAAGTGTAGAAATAATATAAGAGGCCAGACTTCAAAAAGATTTTAAAAATGACATAGTCCAAACATTAGAGGAAAATTCAAAAATTTAAATGATAGGGCTTGCTCACATATTAATGCCTGGAAGGTTCATTTTTTATCTAAACATAGGAGTATTATATGTTTCTGAAAATGAGAGAGAATGAGGAATCCATTGGCAATCATTATTTTCAGTTTCAAAAAAGTGGGAGAGAGTAGTATGAGCTGGAAACTTCGGTATCGTAATTAGAATTTTTGGGAAATGATTACAGAAGGTGGATCAGTTTAGAAGATTAGTTGCAGATCAAAGTTGGGGAAAAGGCTTAGAGATATTTTATGCAAGGAAATGGATAGCTATCAATGGATTTTCAACTGACCACATTCTCCTATAGCTCAGTTTTTCTTCATTGTAATAGGGATGGTGAATTTACAGCTGCATAGCAGACTTCTATTTTTTGTCTAACTGTTAAGCTTTAGGTCTGGTTGTATTGAAGCAGAGCATATTAATGAAAGATAGTGCAATTTCCTCTTCCATATTGTTGTTGTCTCTTTACATTGTTTGTGTATGGCTCTTGTATATTTAGTTTGTAAGGCATCCTAAACATATTAGTTACAAGGTAATTGTCTAGCTATTTATGAGTTTCTTTCAAGGAGAGAACTAAATTTCATAAGTGGTTTCAGAGGGTTAAGCATTAGTGTGAGGATTTGATACAGTAGTATGGGAATGATAAGATAGTTTGTAAGTCATTCAATCTAAGCTACATATAGTTTGTAAGGCATTTTATAGTGTTTCCTTGATTTGTTTCCATGGATTTATATTTTCATTGACTCTTTTCCCAAGGAATGGGCACCGGTCCTTACTTGCCTTGCAGTTTTCATCATCAATCTTTAAAAATCTATTCAATTTTACTTTCTCGTTGTTATGAACATCCATGTTTTTTTGCATTTAAGTAGTACAATTCATTTCAATGATTCCTTGAAGAGAGAATCAATAGGTTATCCTTGAGTTTAATCTCTGAAAAGAAGAAAGACAAGTGTCCTTAATCCACTGTTAAGTTTTACTGCAAGTACATTGATCCTTTAGATAGGTGCACCTACCTAGGTCTATGGAACCTAAAGTGTAGAAGGATTTGATCCTTGTTAATTAGCCTTTTCCCTGTAAGATTCCTAAACTGGGAGTCTAAGATTCAAGCTTAATAGTTATATAGTGATTCTACATAAAAAAGTGCTAACATATAATGACTAATAGTATTAACCAAGCTAGTTTAACTAGTTATAACCGACACATTTCTATATTAACCGAGTATGGATGAAAACATTAAATGTTAAGACTAGCCGACTGAATTTGATGAGCTGGAAATTGTTATGATTTTGAGGTTAAGCATAAAGTTTGTTATGAGATCTATGGCTGAAAAAATTTGGAGAAGATCTAAAGGATGAGATTGAAACATGTTAATGACACCTATGCCGAGGAAGGTTTAAGAGGCAAAATGGATGAAGGAGATTAAGTGGAAAAATCTAATGGTTGATATGAAAATAGTTTACTTGTCTATATAAGAGATATAAGTTTCATTATTGAAACATACCAAAAAGAAGAAGACTGCAGAGATTTTGCATGAAGACTATATTCATGCATGCCTGATCAAACTAGTTAGTGAAAGAACCGAGCGTGCAGACATTATCGAGCATCAGAGAGCTATTTACCAAGTGAAAGTAAGTTGAGAAATATTGAGGAAGTGAAATTGATTAATGATCAGAGGATTTGTATGGGCTAAGCATAGATTTGAATATTTGCAATTGAGTTGTATTTGAATCAGATTAGTATTGTATCAGTTTAACCATTGATTAAAAAAATCTCTTAACCGAGTGGACTTAACAGTCTTATGTTCTACCCTATGACATTCGTTGAATGTAAAGTGTTATCTTGTTGACCCCATAGTGAATTCTCATCAAAAGTTAACTATTAGTGATAAATCCTCTATCTAGGTCACACCTAATAGTGTGTATTGTAACCTTTAACAGGGTTGGCTCTTCAGTGAGCCCACTTCAAATGAGTGAATTATTCTGGGTTACCGGTCCCAGGTGGTTTTTCCCTTAGCAGGGTTTCCACGTCAAATCATTGTGTTATGTTTTATTTGTGATGATTTTTTTTCTATCATACTTTATATACTACATAGTTGATTTAGTCATTAATCATAGTTGGATAATTATTGGTAATCGGTAAACTAGACAGACAAATTATTATTTTATGTTATCAAGCTGCATAATTTATTGGAATTGTTTTATAAGGTACATCTTTGTATTTGGAACTGTAGGATAACTAATCTAACTAATTCACCCCCCTCTTAGTTATTCAAACAATTGGTATCAGAGCGTATTGGTTTCTTGGAAGAAAGTTTTAAGGACTTGAGTAGAAATATTACAAGATGTATAAGAGGGAAGTGTCGAAGCTGAACAAAGATAAATTTACTACATGGAAAAGCCAGATGAGACTTCACATATTTGGAATTGGAGAATCTGCTATACCTTTACTTGACAATGGCTACATACAACTAACTATTGGACCTTTGACTCTTGATCAGTTGAGAGACTGACATGAACACAATATTACTATCATAGAGATTATTGCTGCTCTATCTGATGCTAAATCTTAGGATGTCAAGGATTTCACTATAGTGAAGAAAATGTGGGATAAAATTTCTCTAGTTTATGGTGGTGATACAAATGTGATGAGAGCCAGAGTTGAAAGATTGAGAGGTGGATTTGATGACATGAAGATGAAGGAAGGAGAGAATATTACAGAGTACACAAATTAAATCAAAGAGGTAGTTAATGCCATCTACGGAGCTGGTGGTATTATTTGTGAAGATATAGTGGTAAGTAAGATACTAAGAACCTTGTTTCCTATTTATGCAATCAGAATATCTTATATTCATGAAATGAGGTCTACACCTAATAGCACTCTTACTCTTGATAGTCTGATTGGAAAGTTAACAACTTTTTCACTGAAAATTTTTGACAATAGTGTTGTACCGAGTGTTGAGTCTATTTTTATGTCATCTCTTAAGATTGGTAAATCTAGCAGTAAGCATAATATAAGGAATGAAAGTCATAGTAATACTGATGATGAGCTTGATGATCTTGAAGAAATTATTCTTTAAAATGAATGTTGAATATTTGGCAGTCATTCTGTAGTAGTTTTTGTTGCATTCATGACTATGATTGTCATTGATGTCAACACAATGATCTTTTGGAGACTTGTAGACAAGTAGACAGTGTTTTGATTAGCGCATGTGGTATATTTTAGTTGGAGCTATGTGATGTTGAGGATATACTCTTTGATATGATACATGTTGATGGTTAAGAGCATAGATATTAATTCATTTATTCATGGAAGTTATGAGCATTTTGGTGGAAGCAGTATTTAGGCAGTGTTCCTGAGTAGCGGTTTGTGGAAATCGGATGATATCTCCTAATCAGGATAGAATATGGTTTTGTGTAGTTAAAGGGAAGTTAGAGAAACATTCATAGTGACATGGATGAGAATGTAAACTTCAGGGTCACATGAGAATTATTGTATTTGGAAGCTGACAATTTTGTGTAATTTTGATGTAGCGCGTGGAAACTTTTATTTTGTAATTGTGTGCCAACTCATTTGTAACTATTTAAGTGTGGTATAAAGGAAGGAATGTTTTTCGTTGTTTTGATATGAAGGATATATGGTGGAATGTGAATGTATGCATGAAGTGAAGAAAAGAGTTAATGCAGTTGTGAAAGCGAAATTGTGAAGGAAGACATGAGAAGTATAGAGATCTAAAATTGTGATCTGGTGTAGTAGTGAGTGCAGTTTGGCACAGTGAGAAAGGAGGTAACATATTTGATATTATTCTGTTGAATAATCTAAAGGTTAGTTGGATAGTGTGTTCAGTGATCTTTCCATTGAAGTTGTTTGGGTAATGGGTCCTTCTGTCTTCCATAACTCCTAATAGGGTTAGAATCTTTTAACAAGGATTCAAAATCTCCTAACATGGATTCATATGTACTGAATGTATTTCATAAGACTCCTAATAGAGTCCATCCTTTTACAAGGAATATTCATATTAGTGCATCTTTTGTGAGCATCATTCCCACTGGGGTTTACTCTTTGATCAAGAGGTTCTCTAGTCAACATATCTTGTTTTATTGTGTATGAATATCTTTCTATGGTTGGTAATTATATTTCTTACATGGTTAAATATTGTTGAAGTTGATAAAAGTTATAATTATCTAATAACAGATTCAGCCCCCCCCCCCCCTCTCAATTATCTTGGTGGACTTCACTTTCTAACACTTATGGCCCGGAGACTACATAAAGGTAAAGGTAGATATAAGGGAAAGTTACCTTTATCTTGTTTTAATTGTAAAGAGGTTGACCATATTGTTGCAAGCTGTCTAAATAGGAAAGAGGATGATAAAGATAGAGACCAGTCTCATGATGGGAAGTATGGAAGAAGAAATAATACAAGATATCGACACTACAACGGAGACAATTGAGATCACAAAGATAAGGTAAAAAATGCATGTTACCTTTCTGAAGAAGATGACTCCATCACTGACACTAATGATAAAATTGAGGTAGTATTTGTTGCAATGAAAGATGATTCAAAAGAGGAGGAAAGTTATGTAGAAACATCACTTAATTGTAAAGTTATTAAGAATGATACTTGGATCATTGATAGTGGATGTACACATCACATGACTGGTGATGAAGATAAGTTTGATCATCTTGAGCATTATAATGGAGGATTAGTGAAAATGGGAAATGGCACACCTTGCATGGTTAAAGAAAAAGGATCTATTTTATTGAATGATAAAATTAGATGTGATAATGCATACTGGATAGAAAGAAGGTGAAAATCTATAATGAAAATGGAAATCTTGTCAGAATAGGTGGACAATCAAAAGGTAATTTATTTTATCTTTACAATGCTGAAACTTCTTGTTTACTAGTGAAAAATGAAGATGCATGGTTATGGCATAAGAGGTTATGTCATGTAAATTTTGATAACATGATTAAGATCAGTAGAAAGAGAGAAAAGTTAGAGGATTTCCTAGTTAACCAAACCTGATCATGTTATGTGCCATCAATGTCAGAAAGGAAATATGACAAAATCTAGTTTTAAAAGTAAGGACTATTCATCTAAAGGAATTTTGGAGTTGGTTCACACTGACTTATGCGGTCCTATGAGAACTCAAAGCTACTATGGTGATAGATACTTTTTTTTTTTTTTTGATGACTATACTAAATTTATGACAGTTATGTTCTTGAAAGAAAACTCAGAGGCATTGAAACTATTTAAATGGTATAAGGCTAAAGTTGAAAAAGAAACCAAAAAAGAATTGAAATTCTTAAGGTTTGATAGAGGAGGTGATTTTTTTTCTGATGAATTCACTAACTTTTGTAATGAGTATGGTATCAAAAGGCAAGTTTTTGCACCTAGAACACCATAGCAGAATAGAATTGTTGAAAGGAGAAACCAATCTATTCCTGATTGTGCTAGAACATTGATGATTGAGAAAAATGTTGCTAAGATGTACTAGAGAGAGGTAGTTAGCACAACAGTATATGCCCTGAAACAAGTTCAACTAAAGAAAGACATAAACAAGACACCTTACAAGTTATGGGTTGGATACACACCGAGTGTAAGTTATTTTAGAATTTTGGTAGTAAGTGTTATATTCTAAAAGATGATAGGAATGGTAAACTTGACTCTAAAGGTGATGAAGGAATATTCTTGGGATATTCTACTAAGAGTAAAGCTTATAAATGTTTGAATAAGGTTACTAATAAGATGATAGAAAGTTCTAATGTTAGAGTCAACGAGTTTTCTAAAAATAATGATGAAGAAAGCATGAAGATCTAGATCATCTACTAAGGCCATAGGCTGAGTCTACTGAGCATCAGGAAAATGCTACCAAGAATCAGCACATGCAAACTAAGAATCAAGAAGAAGCTACTGAGTAGGAAAATGAACCTGAACTAAATGATGAGCAGAGAAGAGATCAAGTGCTAGAAATATTTTTTAGAAGACATCATCTAGACAATCAAATCATTGGAGATAAGAAAGTTGGCATGCTGACCCGAAGTAAGTTAGGACAAAACACATGCTTAGTTTGAGAGTTTGAACCTAAGAATGTTAGGGATGCACTTGAAAATAAGGAATGGATCAATGCTCTAAATGAGGAAATAGAACAAATTGAGAAGAATAAGACATGGACTTTAGTTCCTAGACTTACAGATAAAAATGTTATCTGTACTAAGTGGATTTTCAGGAATAAGTTGAATGAAAATGGAGAGGTCACTAGGAATAAGGGAAGAATTGTTTGCAAGGGATATGCACAAGAAGAAGGTATTGATTATGGTGAAACCTTTGCACTTGTTGCTAGACTATAAGGAGTTTGCATATTGCTTGCTAATTCTGCACATAAGGGATTTAAAGTATATCAAATGGATGTGAAATTGTCTTTTCTGAATGGAATTCTTGAGGAGGAGGTCTACATAGAACAATCAAAAGGGTTTGTTGATCAGAATCAAAAAGACATGGTATGTAGACTACATAAATATTTATATGGATTGAAGCAAGCACCGAGGGCATGGTATGAAAGACTACATGCTTATCTTATAAGTATTGGTTTTGTATGAACTAGTGAAAACAATGATTTGTACATGAAAAGAGGATCTGATGATAACATTTTGATTTTTGATATATTTTTTGATGATATAATCTTTGGAGGACAAGATCTAATTTGCAAATCTTTTGCTGATGAAATGAAAAAGGAATTTGAGATGTCTATGTTTAGGGAGATTAAATTCTTTTTAGGTTTGTAGGTTATATAATAGAAAGATGGAATTTTCATCTCACAATCAAAGTACATTAATTAAAAAAGTATTAAAAATTGTTGGCATGGAAGATGCTAAACTAGTGGGAACACTGATGATAACTGGATGTAAATTGACAAAGGATGATGAATCTGGACAAGTAAATCATACTATGTACCGACCAATGATTGGTAAATTGATGTATGTTGTACACAATAGGCCTGATATTACATATGCAGTGGGGATTGTGGCTAGATTTTTTGCCAATCCTAAAGATTCACATATGGTTGCAATGAAAAGAATATTGAGATAATTGAAGAAAACAAAAGATTATGTATTATGGTATACATTTGAAGGAAAATTTGAAATTAGAGTTTACACCAATGCAGATTGGACTAGAAACATAGATGACCAAAAGAGCACAACTGGTGGAGAATTTTTTTAGGGGAAAGGCTTGTGACTTGATTAGCAAGAAACAAGCATTCATTTCTCAGTCTACTACTGACGCAAAGTATGATGTTGCTGCTGCAAAATGTTCAAATATAGCTTGGATTTGACAAGTATTGGAAGGGATGAATGAGGTAATCACTGACCCTGTGATTATATATTGCAACAACACTAGTTCTATAAATATTTCTAAGAATCTTGTGATGTATTTGAAGACAAAGCATATATCCATTAAGTATCATTACTTAAGGGAAAAAGTTCAAGAGGAGCAGATGAAACTAGAATTTGTAACATCTAAAGAATGTCAACTTGCTAATATCTTTACTAAACCATTACCAAAGGATACTTTTGAATATTTGAGGACTAGAATTGGGGTATGCCCCCTATCTACCAATTACTAAGGTGATCTAGAGATTACATCAACCTATACTTATTAGAAGATCATTCATGTTGATGCACATAGCTCACACTTTGGATTTTTTCTAAGGTTGTGAAAGAGTGTAGAAGTTGGAACATAAAGTTGTTTATCTGTACACTAAAGGTACCTGATATGAACTGAACAACATAGAATTACTTAGCTGCTACAAAGTTGTCTGTATATTTTATTTGGCATTGTTCTCAAAGGGAGGGAGAATCAAAGAGAAAATTAGGGAGAATGAATATGAAAAAATTAGTTAATGAGAACACAGAGAAAGGGAGAGACTTGAATATTTGTTTCTGAGAACAAAGGGAATCTGAAAACTAAAAAGATCAAATCCATAGGGAGAGTCTACACTTGTAATGCTGTTATGTTTTGTATTTATTAAACATATTAAATTTGAGCTTACCGAGCTACAACAGTTACTTACATAGTTGTAGAATACATGTTTGGTATGTGTATGACATATTTTCATATTGCTTCTATTGCCATGAATTCCAAAGGGAGAGATTGATGAGCTACAACTGATTGAATATCTGAATAAACTAAAGAAACAATGATTAGAGATCACCGAACTACTGAAATGACATGTAAGACAATTAAATCAGTCAATATGTTTTCATTGTTATCAACTAGTTTTCATAGTACTTATCATGTTAGTTACAAACATCTGAACATCTGTTGAAGGAAGAAAAGATGAAGAACTGAGATATCTATATGAGGAAAAGATGGATATGACAAATAAGGATAAGGAAAACATTGGGTAACTTATTGATGAGTCTATGGCTTTATATTGTTGACTTGAGAAAGTTACATTAATCTACTATGAAGAAGAGATTTGAAATTGAACATGTTAATGTGCTCGGTAATTGAAGATTTTTGTATACACCAAGCCAATGTAGTGTATACCAACTGACAGTATTAACCAAGCTAGTTTAACTAGTTATCATCGATGTATTTCTATATTAACTGAGTATGGATGAAAACATTAAATGTTAAGAACAACTGATTGAATTTGATGAGCTGGAAATTGTTATGATTTTGAGGTTAAGGATAAAGTTTTATATGAGATCCATGATTGGAAAAATTCATAGAAGATATAAAGGATGAGATTGAAATGTGTTAGTGAAACATCTACCAAGGAAGTTTTAAGAGGAAAAATGTATGAAGGATATTAAGTGGAAAAATCTAATGGCTGATATGATAATGGTTTACTTGTCTAGATATAAGAGATATAAGTTTCATTATTGAAATATGCCGAAAAGAAGACTGCAGATATTTTACGTGAAGACTATATTCATGCATGCCTGATCAAACTGATTAGTGAAAGAACCGAGCCTGCAGACATTACCAAGCGTCAGAGAACTATTTATTGAGTGAAAGTAAGTTGAGAAATATTGAGGAAGTGAAATTGATTAATGATCAGAGGATTTGTATGGGCTTAGCATAGATCTGAATATTTTTAATTGAGTTGTATTTGAATCAGATAAGTATTGTATCAATTTAACCATTGATTCAAAAAATCTCTTAACCAAGTGGACTTAACAATCTTATGTTCTACCCTATGATGTTCATTGAATGTAAAGTGTTATCTTGTTGACCCCATAGAGAATAGTAGTCAAAATTTAACTATTAGTGATAAATCCTCTAACCAAGTCACACCTAATAGTGTGTATTATAGCCTTTAATGGGGTTGGCTCTTCACCGAGATCACTTCAGAAGAGTCAATTATTTTGGGTTACCAGTCCCAGGTGGTTTTTCCCTTAGTAGGATTTCCACATTAAATCATTGTGTTATGTGTTATTTGTGATGATTGTTTTTCTATCATACTTTATATACTGCATAGTTGATTTAGTCGGTAATCATAGTTGGATAATTACAAGTAATCAGTAAGTTGGACTGACTGATTGATATTTTATGTTACCAAGATGCATAATTTGTTGGAATTATTTTATAGGGTACATCTTTGTATTTGGGACCATAGGATAACTGGTCTAACTGATTCACCCCCCTCCCAATTATCCTAACATTCTCTAATCATTGTAACAGAGTTTGTAAAATCTCTTAACAGAGTAGACTTAATAGTCTGTTTATAAATCTCTTAACTGAGTGCACACTCAAGTAGTGTTGTTTAAATCCTTTAACAAGCTATTAGATCTAGTTGATCCAATTGTTACTCCTAACAAAGTAAGATCACCACAAGTGATCACAACTTGTAGCCTTAACTGACATGCTTTATTATCTACAGTAGTGAATAATTTGTGGGTATCATCCCCACTATATTTTTTACCTTCTAACAAGGGTTTCTACATAACCAAAATATTGGTGTTATGTGTTACATTTCATGATTGATCTATTGTTTGATTTCATGTACTTTACATTTACAAAGTCATTTGAATGAATATTTCATACAATGGATTCAGATGGTTAGTTAGTTACTAATATTTGTAGATTGAGTATTTAGTTAAAAGTTTTTGAGGGTACTGATTCACCCCTCCCCTCTCAATCCCTTATCTTTCCATTCCAACAATTGGTATCAGAGCTAGATCTCTTATTTCAAAGTTTAACCACTGAAGAGGAAAGATCTCAAGATGGAGAGATACAAGTTGGACAAGACTATTGAGAATCAAAAGATTCATATGTAAATCTTTTTTGAGCAATACAAGCAAGCTAAGGATGAGTTGAAAAAGTTACTAGTTCAGAGAAAAGACATGTCTATTAGGCAATGTGAGACTGATTATCATGAAGAAGAAATTGATGATCTATTTGAAAATATTGGATCTAGTTTAGACTGTATATCTGACATATCTAAAAGTGCAATTTTTGATTTATTTGAGAAAAAAATTCATTTGACTAAACAAGTGAAAGCCCTGCAGATCGGTCAACAAACACAAATAGTGAGAATGATTGATGTGATGAGTAATGCAAGACAAGCTCAACAAGAGATAAATTTGGTTGTTGAAGACAAAAGACAAATGACTGAATAGTTAGAAGTGAAGGAATCTGAGATACTAAGACTTACCAAGCATTACTTTGAGATATCCAATCATATGGTTGTTGTAAACAAGGAGATCAACTAAGTAAATAATATGAGCTATCAAGGAAACTTGAAGACATTGGTGTACTCAGTGAAGAAAATGAAAAATTGAGGAATGAAGTGAAAATGCAACAGCAACATAATGAGATGATTAAAAAGGTTGAAGATAGTGTATCATCAGAAAATGGAAGCAGTTCTATTTAGAAATGGTTTAGCCCTCTGAGTAAGTGGTTTGGGGTCATGTTAGACACCTTGATGGGATCTCTAGTTTGGATCTGTATTTTTCCCTCTGTTCTGCCCATTTTTCACCTCTTTCCTACCAATTTCTAGCATCCTGACCTGAAACACTGAGATTCTTGACCTCAGGGTCAAGGTCGACCTCAACCCTGACCTAGGTCAAGGTCGATGTCAACCTTGACCTAGGTTAGAGTTGACCTTGACCCTGACCCTGGGTCCAGATTTCAAAATCTAGAAGTTCTGGAATGTCAGGTTTTAGAAAGTTTTATTTCCCGCTTTTGGGTCATCTGTTTCGGGTTTCAGAATAGTAAACTCTTAAATTATATTTAATTTAGGTCCATTTCTAGGGGTTAAGGTTTAAATGGGAATTTAATTCTCCTATGTAGGCCTCTCTAGAATTTTATGCCCTAGATTAGTATAAAAGGTAGCCTTCCTCTCTCATTTCCATCAATCAATAAAATCACCTCTTTTTCATATCTCCATCCTTGGCCATAATCTCTCAAGCACTCCATCTTTCCAGAAATAATTCTCAATCAAGGAAGAATTCAAGAAATCATCTACATTCAAGCATTCAATTTCTCCATTGAAGATCAATGATTCAAGCATTCAAGCCTTTGGAGGGATTTTGTTTAAGCATTCAAGATTCATCATTCAAACCATAGATCTATCCATCATGGTGGTGTGATCTTCCTTCAAGATCCTTTGTTCATCTTCAAGATCTATTCATTCTTCCTTCAAGGTGGATTCCAAGCATAAAACCATGGAGGTTTTGATTTACATTTTTTAGTGTTGAGTCCAAGCTTTCATATTAACATACTTGTTTACATTCCAAATACATTTTCATATCTATTAAATATCATAGCTTTATTGTTAAATTTACTTCTACTACTTGCTAGCATTCTCTATTTCAATTCCATTTTTAAGGTTGATTCCAAACTAGGGGTTGACCAAGGTAAACCCCTCATCCAAACAAAAAAACCATTTTTCATGTAGGAACAGGTGTGGAACAATGAATTACAGTGTGGATCTGAGTACCCTTTTCAACAAACTTGCAGGATTCGCGAACAGATTTTTCATCAGAATAGTGTAGGTCAAGGTCGACATAAAGGGGTAAGATTTTGCCTCTACATTTAGGTCAAGGTCAACCTGTCTCATAATAGAAAAATCTTTTTGGGTTTTCTCTATCTTTATTTTCTTGTCCTAGAGCTGGTTGCAGAATTTCATGAAACTGTGTATAAACACCAGAAAATAGTGATTTCTAAATTTGCTACCTTTCAAGATAAGTATTTATGTTTTATTAAGTTTTGTATATACACAACATTTTCCATCACACACACATAATCATATTCCATATCAAAACACATATATACAAAAATATATATCTCTCTCTATATATTTTTATATCTTACAGATAGTCCCAACAAAATTGATGATTTTCTGATTAGTCAAAGAGGACTTGGAAGTACTACTAGATTAGGCTACACCGAGCAAGGAGAATCATCCATGCAAGTTGAATAGACAAATAACTACAAGATTCAAAGACTGAAGACACTATCATGCTATCATTGTGGTAAACCAGGCCACACTTCAAATTTTTGCAGGAGTAAAGCACAAGGTAAATCTAAAACCACTCCTATTTTTAACGATCATTTTTATAGTTGTAACAAGTATGGAAATCAAGAATATGAATGTAGATCTAAGTTGAATAGGACTTCAAACAAAACCTACATAGATAAATATTGTCACACTTGCAACATGCATGGACACACCTCACAAGAATGCAGGACAAAGATGAAGCAAGTCTAAACACTAAAAGGACAGTTGAAGACCTATCAACTGAGAAGACAAGGTAATGCTTAGACTTGGGATTATAATACATGAGTTAACTACACAACACGTGGAAGGTATGGACATATTGTAGCTAACTCCATGAGGAAGAGATGGATAGGAAAATATCATAGCTGGATAAGCACTGGTATGGCATGCTTACATTGTCACAAATTTGGTCACCTAAGTAAAGATTACAGAGACCGAGCACAAGAAACACAAGTTTTTGAAAATGGAAACACAATTGAAGATATCATGAGGATAAGAAACACTATGTGGAGAAAGGAATCAAATGATAATGCTGAGTCAAGTAATCCAGTCAGTGAAACCTCATCCATTGGATTGGGTGACATCAATACCTCCACATAAGCTGAAAAAGGTATGTAGGGAACTGACAATCCAAAATCGTCATATCTATCATAAATTTCCTTATATTACATGTGCACATACCAAATCTACATGAATTAAGATGCATTATGGTTTTACAAGTTTTAAGCTTTAAAATGTTTACAATTAGTATATGATGAACCGAGTAAGAAGTTGTCAGTCGATAACTATTATGGAAGGTTAACCAAGTGGCAGTATTAATTGAGTAAAATTACATGTTAACCGAGCTTATGGTATTTTGTGGTATACATCCAGTTTGATAGTTTTCATCGAGCTATGATTAGGTCAATCATTTATGACAAAATGTTTGAGTAGGAATTTGAAAAAGCTATAAATACGCAGTGAGCTTAGTTCATTTTTCACACAATGATCACAAAGAGCAAAGATTTTTTTAGAGTGAACCAAAGTAATGATTTTCTAGAGCATTTGAGCATAGAGTCAAAGTAGTCTGAGTGATCCCATCATCATTTCAAGTAAATAGTATCATCACCAAGTGGTTCATTTGTTACTTACCAAAACCCTAAACAATAAATTATGGCATCTGCATCAAATGTGAACAAGTCCAAGTACACAGAGGAGGAGGAAGTTAATCTAATCATTTCTTCTACTTGCAATGAGCCCAAATACAAACTTCATCTTGAAGTGGCATCAAAAATTGATAAAATGGGATATTTCTTAGGCATACCACCTAGGGTTCTACTGGTGAAAGATGTTCATTCATTCATACATTGCAAAATTGGGGAAATCAGAGATTTTGATAAGTTTTCAACTTATCAGAAGTTGTGTGGTGAAGATGGAAAACTGAAACCTAAACATGAGCACATGAAATTGAAATGTTTGGTAAATACCCTAAATTTCTTGAAGAACTTCAAGAACGACTGGATAAGGATCATGTTGAGTCGGTATCACGATGGAAAATTATGGTTAGATGAGACCATAAAGAATACAAGGAACATCATAAAAGAAGTAACCAAATACCCTACCACTGACAAAGTCAAGGAAATAAGGAATGCACCCTGATATGAGATAGAAAAGAACACTAGAGCTAAATGGGATATTCGAGAAATGAAAGTAAACACAATCCTAGATCCTGAGACAAGATTGAGAGCTTATGTCAAAGATTACAAGATATTCTAGTTTAGCAGACTAGACAGTGTACCATGTGGAGCTATTGACATTGCATACAAGATTATTAGGAAGGGATTTCAGTTGGACCTCTCTGAGTTACTACTGAAGCAGGTAGAAGAAAACATGAAGACTATCAGGTTGGCCAATTCCAACACCTGTAAGTTTGGAACTCTATTAGTTTTCATATTCTTTTATGTACAAAATTTTTTCCCTTCGATCGGTAATGTAGATTGGTCAACCGACAAGCCAGTTATACTCCAAATTATAGATTAGATAAACAATTTGGGAGATAAATTTAACAATTTAGTACACAATTATTTTGAACAATTCAAGGAGAAAATGAATTCTTAGAGCATAATTCTAAGGCAACTAGTTGAAGACTATGAAAATGAAATTTGTTTTCTTGTTAACACCGATCACACTTTGATTAAGGTTGTGGAGCCAAGGACAAAATGGCTAGGCCCTATGTGTTATGAATTGGACATTGATTTTGCTTCTAAGTTAACAAAGGCTTTATTGGTTGAGCCCAAGGACCCTAAAGCTTAAAGGTTTGGTACTTATGGAGAGGCCAAGACAAGGATAAAAATAGGCCTAGTCATCAGTAAAATAACTAAGAAATCCAGAAAAATGATGAAAATTTTGGTTAAGAAATTTGGTGATGATGTTGGATCATCTAAGAGCATACTAGTTGAGGTAGCAACCAAAGGTTAGTTACTTCTTTCTAACAAACCACATGATAGTGAAGAAACTAAGTCTAATAAAGATATAGATTCTACACTGGTTTCACCTTCCCCCACTCCAAAGAAGAAGCAGGTAGAAGTGAAAACAAGAGCACACATAAGGTCAATAACATCAGCTTCACCTCCACTTAAGACAAGAGTTGTAATAATATCAAGGCCTACTGTAGTAACATCAAAAAAGACCTACAAGAAGAGAGGTACACAAATTACTATTGAGACCCCTAAGAAAAGTAGGAAATTAATTAGCGGGAAAGATGATTTAGATGATGATGAAGATAATAATGAAAAATTCAAGGTAGTTAGCAATAAAAATAGGTCAATTGATGAAGTAGCTGAAGACATAATAGAGAATGGAGAATTAAATGATCCTAAAATCGGTCGGTTTGAACTATTGTCAACTGAAGACTAGAATAAAATTGAAGAAGCTATAATTTAGATGAAGATAAAATTTAGGAAGGTGCTAATTGAGTTCTCTAAGTATGTTCCTAAGCCACTTTATGACAAAATTTCACAAAGATGGACATATGCATTGACCACCGAAAAGAGAATGAGGTAATAATCCCTAGTTCAGGAAATGCCAACACTGATAATCCCTAAAGTTGAGGAATTGATGAAAACATATTTAAAGAGGTTTCTAGTAAAGAGTCGACCACTGCAAATACTTGATGAAAATTAGGTAGACATAGATGAGAATAGTCAACTCATCTCGACTTCAATTCTACAAGCTCGAGCTGAGTTTGAAAAGTTGGCTTTGGCCATTAGACCCAAGAAGAGAATCAAGAGGAAAGGAAAAGGAATAAATTCTGATGATGCAAATTTGATACCATAGAAAACTATTGAGTTATCAGATACTGAGGCACCTGATACAACTGATGCCACCGGTGAAATAATTGTAATCTAGGATGAACCAAAGCATGAACAACTACAAGGAATCAATAATGATTCATATGATATACTCATTGAGGACATAAAAAATGGTGATCCTAATGACATCAACAATGATGACGATGTCACAATTGCTAGAGCTCAACCAGAAGAGAAAGCCTCTACCGAGCCAGTTGTAAGTTCTATACCAGGTGTGTTAATATGATTTAGAACAATAGAGAGAGGGGGTGAATCAGTTGTTCTTAGGTCCTAATGTATAAAAAAATCTCATAAACTTATCCTTAAATCAAATCCAAAACCAAAACAAACTCAGTCATCACTGATTCAATAATAGAAACATCTAACAATGCAATCCACTACCCAACTGTAACTTAACTTGTAAAACATAGCAATGTTCAGATCTAAACATTCACACAAGTAAAACACCAGGATTTATAGTGGAAACCAATTTGGGAAAAACCACTTTGTAACATGCTACTATTATTTTCACTCTTCTGAAGTGAGCTCAGTAAAATGCCAACCCTGTCAAAAGTTACAATACACACTATCAAATGTGACCCAGTTAAAGGATTTCAATCACCCTATTAAAAGTGAGCCTAGTCTTAGGACTTACATACACTCCATTAGAATGCAACCTTGTTCAAAGGATTTAACATATGACTATTAGGTCAACCTCTATTAAAAGGATTTTGACTATTACAATGGTTAGATAGTAGTAGCGGTATTATCTAAAAAATATACAACTCACTTTGCAAATATCAGATCTGATTCCATACACTAATGCTGGTTTACTGACTTTGAAGCTTTTCAATATCCATCTCTGATATGCTCGAAACTTTTCTTCAAGAAATCACCACACTTCTCCTTCAGCCTTTTCTTCTTATTCAGTCAATAAAAATTTTCTCTTCCAGCATTCTCTATTCACCATGTACATTCATATCACAATGTTCAGGTTCCCTTATATTTTCCTCAATTAGGTTAACTCATCTTTTGTTTCTCAGTCTCATTTGTAGATCTAAGGGTTATGTCAGATTCATTGAATCTACCCACTTTCTGTTCTTCGGCTCCTTTTCTAAAATCATCTCAAATCTCTTAAAGATTTACAATAAAACATTTTACAATGCATTCAATGCTTCCAAACAATCAATAAATAAAGTCAACACATTTTACATAATCCAAGAATTCAATAATGTCAGCTCGAAAATTAAATTCTCTTCAAATATAAAATTGCTGATGCTCAGTCAATACTATGATTGTTCACTCGGTCTTCATGTAGAATGCTCAGTCAATACTAAAACTATTTCCTCGGTTTGCACTGTCTTCTTCAACAATTTACTGATGCTTGGTCGACACTATAATTTTGCTTGGCATATACTAACTCGGTCGACACTAACATCACTCGGCTTAAACATGATTTTTCCATTCTTTGCTCAGTTAAGCCTACCAATTTAGTCTTTAGTCTTACTAAGATAAAAAATACATTATCTCATCATAGTGCAACATAGTCAAGTACATTTTATAGTATCAAGATAAGTCAACCTTTCCCTAGGTGCTATTTTTACCAACCTTGCTTAGCCCCTTAGCAACACTCAAATAGATATAGTACTTTCCTAAGTAGCAACAGTCTTACCAATTAAGGTTTGACATCAATGACAATACAACAATTGTTTCAATTCAGTTTCCAATAATCTCCCTCTTTGGCATTGATGGTAACACCATATGATATCACCTGAATAACACATGGATTACCAACCAATCCAAAATCTTATCTATCCATCAGAAACTTATTTATAATATCCTTATCTTCATTTTGATTCAGAATCCTATAAGCCTCACTCCTGTGACCATTAGAAGTATTCAGATCTCCCTATATCCTGATTCTTCATTTCAGTTCATCATCCTCTATCCTTTTTGTTCCATCAGCTCATCAACTCTTAGTTTTTAGTATCATTTGTTTTCATATCATTACATTCTCCCTCTTTGACAAAAATGCCAAAGCAGCAACTAAAACTTGCATCCATCAGATGTAGATAATATATGTGCAGCTCAGTGTTTCACCCTCTGTCATCTTTCTTATGACTGATTCATTGTCTTTGCTTCTCTCCACAACTCTAGGGCAGCCCTGAAGTGTGACAATCTTCTACATCAATTTGTCAAATGTTCTACTATAGCACATTTGATGTAGTGCTCCCAGCTTATCTAGGTAGCCTCAGTTAGGGGAAGAACCCCTAATTGACTTCTTAAATACTCATGAGCTTCTCTAGGTAGAGCTTTAGTGAATATGTCTACTAGTTGTTCTTTTGTATTCACATATTCCATTCGGACTTCTTTGTCTTGTACTAATTCTCTCAAGTAGTGATACTTGATTGCAATGTGCTTGGTCTTAGTGTGCATCACTGAATTCTTAGAAATATTGATAGCACTTGTGTTGTCATAGAAAATAACAATAAGTTCAGTGATTTCTTCTTTCATGCCTATCAACAATTGTTTTATCCATACCAAGTTTGAACAGTTCACTGCAGCAACAACATACTTGGCCACGACAGTAGATTGGGAAATGCAATTTTGTTTCTTGCTTGTCTAGGAGACTAATCTCTATCCAAGAAAGAAAGCTCCACCACTTGTACTCTTTCTGTCATCTGTATTTCCTGCCCAATCAGCATCTGTATAAACTCAGAGTTCAAATTTTTTATCCTTCTTATAATATAGACCATAGTCAGTAGTTCCTTTCAAGTATCTCATAATTCTTTTCATGGCCATCATATGTGTTTCCTTAGGATTGGCAGAGAATCTAGCCACAATCCCAATAGATAATGCAATATCTGGTCTATTGTGTACAACATACTACAATTTTCCAATCATAGATTTGTATAGAGTCTGATTCACTTCTGCAGTATCATCATTCTTAGATAACTTTTGTCTAGTAACCATAGGAGTTCCCACTGGTTTAGCATCTTCCATCCCAAAAATTTTCAGTATTTCATTAACATACTTAGATTGTGTAATGAAAATTCCATTCTTCTTATAATATACTTGTAAACCAACAAAGAATTTGATCTCACCAAACATACTCATTTCAAATTCAGTTTGCATTTCATTTGAGAAACTTTTACATAATGCATCTTGTCCACCAAAATAATGTCATCAACAAAAATTTTTGCCAACAGGATACCTTTACCTTCTTCATCTTTCATGTACAGATTTCTTGTGTCATTTGTTCTTGAAAATCCAATCTTTATCAAGTAGTTGTGTAACATCTCATACCATGCTCTAGGTGCTTGCTTCAATCCATACAATGCTTTGTTCAGTTTGCACACCATGTGTCTTCTGTTTGGATCAATAAAACCTTCTAGTTGTTCTATGTAAACTTCTTCTTCTAGTATACCATTCAAAAATGCTGACTTGACATCCATTTGATATACCTTGAAATCTTTATAAGTATCATATGCAAGCAGAGTTCTTACTCCTTCCAATCTAGCTACAGGGGAAAATGTCTCCTCATAGTCTATTCCTTCTTCTTGTGCATAGCCTTTTCATACTAGCCTAGCTTTGTTCCTAGTGATTTCACCATTTTCATTCACCTTATTCTAAAATACCCACTTTGTTCCTATAACATTCTTGTTTTTAGGTCTTGGCACTAGAGTCCAAGTATCATTCTTCTCAATCTGGTCAATTTCTTCAGTCATTACTTGTATCCAGTCTTCATTCTCCAATGCTTCTCTAGTTGTCTTCGGTTCAAATTCACATAGTAGACATGTTGGATCCTTAGTCTTACTTCGAGTCTGGATTCCAGTATGTTTGTCTCCAATTATATGTTCAGGCTTATGATGTCTTCTCACATATTTTTCCAAAATAGGTTAAGTTGTTCTCTCCTCTATTTCATCATGTTCCTCAATAAGATTGTTAGATTCAACTTCAGAATGCTTGGAAACCTCTTCCTGATACTCAACAACATTTTCTTGTAGCTTGGCATGTTCTTGTTCTCTCTTGGCACTATTTTCCTGACGCTCGGTAGCTTCTATCTATCGCTTGACATTGCTTACCCAAGACTCGACATTAGGTGCAAGTCTGTTACTTACCTCTTCTTCTTCTTCAATGTACGCAAAAGATCTATAATCTTCTGGTTCTCTTTTACTATCAGCTTCATTTCTTTTTGCATACTCATCAATTTTGACATTCACACTTTCCACAATTTTGTTAGTGTTAGAGTTCAAACACTTATAAGCTTTACTTTTTGTGGAGTACCCTAGGAATATTCCTTCATCACTCTTAGCATCAAACTTTACATTCCTAGAATCTTTTAATATATAGCACTTACTTCCAAAGATTTTAAAGTATTTAACACTCAGTGCATGTCCATGCCATAATTCATAAGGTGTCAGATTTGTACCTTTCTTGATCTATACCTGGCTAAGAGTGTAGACAGCAGTGCTTATAGCTTCTTTCCAATATTTATGTGCCACATTATTTTCAATCATCAATGTCCTTGCACAATCCAAGATAGATCTATTTCTCCTTTCTACTATACCATTCTATGGAGGTGTTCTAGGTGCAAACATCTATCTTTTAATTCCTCTGTCATTGCAAAATAGATTAAATTCATTTGTTGTAAATTCTCCACCTTGATCAGATCTAAGACATTTCAGGTTCCTACCTGTCTCCTTTTCAACCTTAGCCAAATACCACTTGAAATATTGAAAAGCTTCAAATTTTTCTTTTAGAAACATCACATGCATCATCCTAGTATGATCATCAACAAATAAGATAAAGTATCTAGCACCACAGTAACTTTGTACACCCATAGGTCCACAAAGGTCAGTATGAACCAAATCTAAAATGTTTTCAAAAGTAAAGGATTTTCTCTTGAAACTTGACTTTGTCATTTTTCCTAACTGGCATTCCTTTCACATCACAGTCTCAGGTTTCTTCAATCTAGGTAGAACTCTTACCTTTTTCTTCTTACTTATCTCTACTAGATTGTCAAAGTTCATATGACACAGCCTTTTATGCCATAACCAAATATCATCAAGTTGTGCAATCAAACATGTTTCTTCAGATAGGTCAAGATAGAAAAAATTACCTCTAGTCTGATCTCCACTTCCAATTAGTTCTCCAGTAGCATTAAATATTTTAGCTTGCTTGTGATGAAATTCCACTTGGTAACCAGTTTTGTTAAGCTGAGCAACACTTAACAAATTGTAATTAAGACCTTAAACCCAATATGCATTTTCACAAGATATCTTATCAGTTAGTTTAATCAAACCTTTTCCTCTAACATGACATGGTGCATCATTACCAAATTTTACACTTTTAACTCTATAATGATGTAAGGTCTCAAACTTATTTTTGTCACCAATCAGGTGATGTGAACAACCACTATCAATAATCCATTTATCATTCTTTTTCACATAGGATATCAATGCAGTTTTCGCATCCTGATCAGATTCATCTTTCATTGCCACATAAACTACCTCAATTTCAAAATCATTACTATCAGTGTCAGTCTCTTTTTCATAAATGTAACAAGATTTCTTACCTTTTCCCTTGTAGTCTTTGTTCCATTGGTAGCTTCTATCATCTTTTCTATCTTTGTGTTTTCTTTTCCTTTCATCATCTTTATCCTTCCTATTAGGACATCTAGCAGCTATATGATCAACTTTATTACATGCAAAACATATAATAGGGAGTTTACCTTTATACTTTCCTTTTCCCCTTCTTAGTCTTCTAGCCATAAGAGCTTCTAGATCTTCTAGGTCTTCATCAGAGGTGTCACTGTCACTTTCACTATCACTTTCACTTTCACTGTCACTGATGCATCTTTCTTTTTCTTTCTTTGGCTTGTTCAGAACTAGCCGTGACTTAAAAGTAGATTCAACATTTCCAATACTTCAAACAATGAAATTATCATAATTAGAGAGTTCAAAACCAGTCAGCTTACCAACCAAACTTTCCAAAGTAAGCACATTAGCAGAGTTGCATCTAGATTCCTGAATAGTTGAGATCTTAATAGCATATATAGGATGCAGGGTTCTTAACACTTTCCCAATTATAGTTTCATCATCAATAGTCCCATTAGCTCCTCTAATAACATTCACAACTTCTTTTGTTCTACTACAATATTGTGCAATGTTTTCACCTTCTTCCATTCTCATTTCATCAAAATTACCTCTAAGACTTTTGGCCTTTTCTTTTAGCACACTCAAGTTAGCACCATAGATCCTTGCAAGAGTGTCCCACATATCCTTTGTAGTTGTGCAGTCCTTAATGTCCTCAAATTCTAGATAGCTTAGGGTAGATGTAATTTTCAGCATTGTCTGATTATGTTCTTGCTTAGCTCTCATTTATTCGGTAGTCAAAGGTGTGACAGGTGAGACATAACTATTCTCAATGTAGTACTTTGCAAATTCACCAATACCGGCTAGATGTAGCTTCATCAAGCTTTGCCATGCATGGAAATTTTCTTTGTTCAGCTTCGGTACCTCCTTATACATCCTGATCATTTTCTTCAAGCCCCTTTAAACTTGATATCTATCAACACTAATAATAAGCAACTTGGCTCTGATACCAATTGTTAATATGATTTAGAACAATAGAGAGGGGGGGTGAATCAGTTGTTCTCAAGTCCTAATGTATAAAACAATCTCATAAACTTATCCTTAAATCAGATCCAAAACCAAAACAAACTCAGTCATCACTAATTCAATAATAGAAACATCTAACAATGCAGTCCACTACCCAGTCGTAACTTAACTTGTAAAACATAGAAATGTTTAGATCTAAACATTCACACAAGTAAAACACCAGGATTTATAGTGGAAACTCAATTTGGTAAAAACCACTTTGTAACATGCTACTATTATTTTCACTCTTCTGAAGTGAGCTCGATAAAAATCCAACCTTGTCAAAGGTTACAATACACACTGTCAAATGTGACCCGGTTAAAGGATTTCAATCACCTTGTTAAAAGTGAGCCTAGTCTTAGGACTTACATACACTCCATTAGAATGCAACCTTTTTCAAAGGATTTAACATATGACTGTTAGGTCAACCTCTGTTAAAAGGATTTTGATTGTTACAATGGTTAGAAAGTAGCAATAGTATTATCTAAAAAATATACAACTCACTTTGCAAATATCAGATCTGATTCCGTACACTAATGTTGGTTTACGGGCTTTGAAACTTTTCCATATCCATCTTTGATCTACTCAAAACTTTTCTTCAAGTAATCACCACACTTCTCCTTCAGCCTTTTCTTCTTATTCAGTCAATAAAACTTTTTTCTTCCAGCATTCTTTGTTCACCACGTACATTCATATCATAATGTTTAGGTTTCCTTATAGTTTCCTCAATTAGGTTAACTCATCTTTTGCTACTCAATCTCATTCGTAGATCTTAGGGTTAGATCAGATTCATTGAATCTACCTGCTTTATGATCTTCGGCTCCTTTTCTAAAATCATCTCAAATCTCTTAAAGATTTACAATAAAACATTTTACAATGCATTTAATGCTTCCAAACAATCAATAAATAAAGTCAACACATTTTACATAATCCAAGAATTCAACAATGTCGGCTCCAAAATTAAATTCTCTTCAAATATAAAATTTTTGATGCTTGGTCAATACTATGATTGTTCACTCGGTCTTGATGTAGAATGCTCGGTCAATACTAAAACTATTTCCTCGTCTTGCACTGTCTTCCTCAACAATTTACTGATGCTTGGTCAACACTATAATTTTGCTCGGCATATACTAACTCGGTCGACACTAACATAACTCGGCTTAAACATGATTTTTCCATTCTTTTCTCGGTGAAGCCTACCAGTTTAGTCTTTAGTCTTACTATGATAAACAATACATTATCTCATCATAGTGAAACATAGTCAAGTACACTTTGTAGTATCAAGATAACTCAACCTTTCCCTAGGTGCTATTGTTACCAACCTTGCTTAGCCCCTTAGCAACACTCAAATAGATATAGTACTTTTGTAAGTAGCAAAAATCTTACTAATTAAGGTTTGACATCAATGACAATACAAAAATTGTTTCAATTGAGTTTCCAATAGGGTGATCTTCCAATTCTAATGCAAGTTGTTGAGATAATTTATCAAGAAGAACCCAAAGGCTCAATCCTCGAGTAACCTAAGGATACAACAGGGGAATAGGGAACAAGCACAACAAACACTGTCTAGATAGAAATGTCTAAGGAAAAAGAGGCATACACACAAGAACAAGTAGATCCAAAGCCTACTAAGACCAACAAAATAGACACTAAATCTCAGTTGAATGAGACATAGATCACCGAGTAGCCCAAGAAGGAAGACACATTATCTACCAAGTAGGAAAAGATGAGTGTTGAGGTAAACAATATAGTTCCTTTTGTAAAGTCATCACCCTAAGAGTCCAAGAAGAAGAAGAAAAAGCATGGAAAAGGGTCAGTCACACTTGATCAAGTCATTGAAATTCCTGACTATCACCCCAGGACTTTGGACCCCGAGGAATTGAGAAAATATGGGGAGCTTCGCACAAGGAAGACAACATAGGAGAAGTTGAGAAAAAAAAGCAAGAGCAAGAAGATACTTGAAGATGTGAGAGACATCTTGTAGAAAGTTTTACCTAAGGTCCAGATTAATGAAGAAATACTAATATTGGACCAACTTGCCACCCTTTCCATCCAAATAAATGCCTCAGACATTGATGTTAAAAAGAGACTTGAAGAAAGGGAAGAAGCCAAAATTCAAGATAAGTTAGTAGAAAATATCATCCAAGAAGTGGAAATAAATAAATTCAAGCTTTCTGAGGTAACCACTGAGTTACAATATATTACTCAGAGAATAATTCAAATATTATTTAAGTTATGCACTGTGGAAAGTTTCACTACCGAGGTCAGTGAGAAGATTAGAGAGTTGGATGCTGATATCCTAGCCAGTGCAAACTTATCTCTAATCGAGCTAGATTCTTTTCATAAGCATATACTAAAAGTACAAGAACTCAGGCAGTTAAGAGTAGATATGAAGAAGTAGGAAGATAAGATATGTGACCAAGTCATCGAGCTACAAGCAGAGCTGCTTCCCCACCTAAAAATAATTGAGAGACACATTGTGAAGGCACAAGCCTTAGTTACAACACCTAAGATTTTATTGTTGGAGAATATCTTTGAAATGCATGCACAAGTCGGTCTTGAGCCCATTACTCTCATCAACTTGAAAGAGGAATGTGAACACCTCTTATACTCTGTCAAGAAAACCCATCAGCACATTTTTGAGAAATTGTAAGTACAAATTTTTTATTTTTGGTATTAATCTCAAAAAGGGGGAAATATAATGTATATGCCAAATGTATAAATATATGCTAAATGTACTACATACATACCAAGATCATGCACCGAGGGGGAGTAATGTAATTTTTTCATAGAGTCAGTTTTGTATGTATATATTAACTGTTAGAATATTTTGAAGATATCAGTTTGTATACATTACAAGTTTTGATACTAATGCCAAAGGGGGAGATTGTTATCTCTATTTGAGCATTAGAGGTTGTCATTAGTATCAAATTGGATCAATCTATTATCCAAGCTAATCAATTGGTAAAAGATGATACAACAAGCTACATTATGCTAGTCAGTTGAACAAACAAGCCTTCACACCGAATGTTTACAAGACAAAACTAAGAGCTAAAAGGAAACATGTTTAACCGAGCACCAGAGCATATTTAACGAGCACCAGAGTAAACCAGCCACTGAGCATTAGTAAACACCAAGCAACATACACACTGAGTACCAATGTATTCACTAAACAAAAATGGCTATGTTTACCGAGTTACCCAGGAAATGACATAGTACTCAGGAATGGAACATTTATCTATGCAAATGACTACACAAATTCATAAAACATTTTACCAAGATCAAGGGTTATTTATTATGGATGTAAGCATTAAATGTAATTATCATTCCTATGTAATAGTCATATCTAGGTTAATTTTGTATACCGTAGATCTTAGGTTTTCTAAGATATTGTAAGCCTAATTAGGTCATGGAAATCATAGTATTTTTATATATATTTGTAATTGATGTCACTTTGACATAAGGAAAGAAAGTGAATCAAACATATACGGAGAAGGAGATCTTGAAGCAGTAGCCAGCTTCAAGACATCAAAATTCAGACAAGGTTTGCATGAATGAGAAATGATTAGTTTATTTAGAAATAGTCAAGGCTACCAAGTAGAACAAAGGAAAAATTACTGTTATACACTGAGTTTGCACCCTTAGTTCAAGCTCTCTTGGTCTTGATAACTCAGTATAACATGGGAATCATCTCCAGGTTGTGGGACCTTTGCTAACCGAGATGAAACCTCTAGGTTCTAAGTTGGTTCCTCTTGGATAGTCACCTTAGTTTTCTCTTAAACAGGAAAGGTAAAACTTTTGAGGGAAAGGGATAGACGGAGTGCATTAAGGGAAATAACAGGAAAGAAAACTATCTACCGGGTGATGCACCAAAACTAGGGTATGAATTGCAGTATGAAGGATGAAATTAATACACAATCCTAGGTCTAGGAGATTACAACTCAATGAATACACCTGCATAAATATTTATAGAGGGGTCTATAGTAAAGGAATACTATGAAGGGAAAAGGATTTTCTCAAGGCAGTAGTACTTCTAAAGAGTCGAACATAGACTATAACCTACAGAAAAACATTCATCTCTGAAATTGGGTATAGGAATGAGACAGATTGCCAGGGATGGAAGTATACCCACAAAAGCATTCGAATCAGATCATTCATAAGCATACTCATGAATTGCAGAAAGAAAGAGGAATGAAGAAAAACCTAAAAGTTACTAAACATGCATATACTGAATTCAATAAGAGATAATCCACATAAGAAAGCATAAGGATAGGAGAATGTCACAAGATGCTTTGTAATATCTAAATAATCAATGGGAATTACAACTGTAGAAATCCAAAGGGGCAAAAATGCCACAAATTGCTCTCTGAGAAAGAAACTTTCTTTTTTACAATTGCTGGATTCTGAGCTCAAAAGCTCCAAAAACAAATTATATACACCTCTGTACGTAGGCAGGAATCAAAAATATCTGAATAGGGTTACAAGATCTACAATTTAATAATCAACCCTAGGGTACTGATCGATCAAATCTAATCATGAATACAATTCTGCAACATCTCAACTGATCAGATAAATGGCCCATCCCTATACTGCAAACAACCTGCAGACAAGCAACCTAGACTCATCAACTTTTCTACACAAAAGTCTCGACATGAATGCTAACTCGTACCCTACAAAATCCATGGCACCATCAACCAAATCATCCATCATCATGCTCACAACTAGAAAATGTCCTCAGAAATCAATTCTGAGCTACCCCGCCACTTCGCACACGTCCTCTATAGAAGAAAGCCCGCCAAAAAGTTGCACCACCTTGAAAATGTCATTGGTCGCATGATCGCTTGAGCCCAAAAGGCTTCATGCGATCATGCGACAAGCCTCTTAGAATCTGTCACTACTACGCAAGACACCTACAAATTAAACACTGGAAAAAATTAGGTTCGGGATCCATCTATAATCTTAACCCTAGTTTCACCCAGTGACCATGTGAAACCTCTAACTACACAACCACGAAAGATGGCCGCACCACTTGAATTGAATTTTGGTTGCACGATCACATGATCTAAAAAGGCTTCATGCGATCATGTGACTAAAGATTTAAAATCCATGTCTGCTGCCACATAAGACATCTAGGCCCGCAAGACTGCCAACTGCACCACGTGGACCAACCAGAACTTGACCACATTGGTTGGACCCATGATAGAACACCCAAAACACCAGAAGGATCCAATGGTGGTTACATGATCGCATGGGATCGGAAGATCCCATGCAAACATGAAACCACCGTAGATCTTGAATCTACTGGGCCACATGCTACCAGGCCCACTGCAACCTTCATCGACTGTTAAGAAATGGACACATCACCTCCCACAGACCCACCACCAAAGGCTTGGTAGTAAAGCAAATTTAACGGCCATCACATGATCTCATGGAATCAAAAGATTCCATGTGAACATGTGACCACTATCGAATCTTCCGCACTGGAAACGGTTATGAGGAACTGGGACCCACCTGGTCGGAGTTGCGCACTTGTGAAATGTTGATGCCAGGGGAAGAAGAATTGTGAAGATGCGAAGGCCGAAAACAACTAAGGTTTTTGTTTGAAGGTTAAAAACATCTAGGGTTTTTAGAGTGGAGGTTGAAAACACAGAGGGTTTTCGACATTGAATATTTTTTTTTTTTTGAAACTCTACGGCCTGAGTGTTTCCTGCAACATTAAAACTTGAAAATCTCTGAGGGCCTTGTGATTTAGCATGTGCAATCTGAACTGGGGGTTGACAATACATTGAAGAACATAAGGTTAAGGGCGTAAAGCATGAATCCTTGTGGATCAACTTCGCATAATGAAAATAGGATTGTGTCCAAAATTGAATGATATGAAATTTTGGGCAACAATTACTACACATAAAGGTGATATTTATTCAGTATATCATAGATCTAATTTTGAAAAAGTAAAGTTGTCATTTATAGATACCTTTCTATTATTCTCTAAACATTGTAATAGAGTTTTTAAAATCTCTTAACAGAGTAGACTTAACATTTTGTTTATAAATCTCTTAGCCAAGTTCACACTCAAGTAGTGTTGTTTAAATCCTTTAACAAGGTAGATCTAGTCGATCTGATTGTTACTCCTAATAGGGTAAGATCACCACAAGTGATCACAACTTGTATCCTTAACCAACATACTTTATTATCTGTAGTAATGAATAATTTATGGGTGTCATCCCCACCATAGTTTCTACCTTCTAACAAGGGTTTCTATGTAACCAAAATATTGGTGTTATGTGTTACATTTCATGATTGATCTATTATTTTATTTCATGTACTTTACATATACAAAGTCATTTGAATGAATGTTGCATACAATGGTTTTAGATGATTAGTTAGTTACTACTATTTGTAGATTGAGTATTCATTTTAAAAAATTTGACAGTACTGATTCACCCCTCCCCTCTCAGTCCCTTATCTTTCCATTCCAATAGATCAGTGTAACCTTCATGTCTTTGTCAGCTTTTGATTGAGTGGTCTTTGAGGTAGATGTCATCACTTACAATAAATTAGGGTTTCATAAAAATTATATTCAAATAGATTAGCTTGCTTCAAACTTACTTGTATAGCTTCCAAACAGTCTATGAAATGCTCGAATCATCGTAGATATCTTAGAATCTCTTTGATCCAATATTTCTCTTCTCACTCTAGTTTAGCTCTAGTTTTGCAATGTGTAAAAAGAGTTGACTTGGCATGTATTTATACCCAAAACTATTTCCCATAGAAAATATGTTGCATTAAATGCTTCACCAACCACAACTTAGTTAAGGATAAAAGATTCAGTTATATCATTTAGATACATTAGCTCAGTTAACACTACCATTTCTCGATTGACTATGCAACTCAGATAACCTTACCATTTTCACCGACTAACAAACTTTCACTCAGCCATGCTTTTACCGACTATACTCATTTCAAGTTCAAAACATATAACAACCTAGTGCATCTTATTTTATGCTGATTTAGTATTTATGTAATATATATAAGGAACTATTGTAAGATTTAACTGATTAAAATTTAGTTCCCATACTCACCTGATTTTCTTAGGTAGAGGTGGTGAAATCACCTAATCCAAAGGCTGAGGTTTCACTGAGTGTTGTGCTTATTCCTGGATTATCTTCAGTTGATCTTCTCCACATTTGACTCATCTATCTTCTGATTCCATCATTGGTATTCTCATTCATATCAATATTTGGTTACGGTGCTCAGTCTCTGCAATCTTTACTTAAATGAGCAACCTTGTGATAGTGCAGATAAGCCATTCTAGAATTTTTCCACTTTCTAGAGTTTCCTTCTAGCATAATCTCATACAATTTTCTGCAATATGACCATACCTACCCCATGTTTTACAATTAACCCAAGTATTGTAATCCCAAGTGTAAGAATTACCTTTCCTTCTAAGTTGATAAGTATTGATTTATCTTTTTAGTTTCCAAATTTATTTCACCTTTTTTCTGCATTCTTATGACATATCACCATGCTTGTTGCAAGTGTGACAATGCTTTTCCATATAGTGCCTCATAGGTGACTTATTCAACTTTGATATATACTCATATACTTGATGTCCATACATGTTGCAATTGTAGTAATAATCATAAAATTTATGAGTAGAGTTATGAGTACCTTTAGCTTTGATTCTATAGACATTTGTTGTATGACCTAGTTTTCTATAGTGATAGCATAAGAGCTTCTTTAGCCTTGTATTTTCATAGAAATTCTTTTGTTCTTCTTATTTTGATGACTCTCCCTACTTAGTATAGCCTAGTCTAGTGGTGTTGTACAGTCTTCTCTAACTATTTAGAAATTCATCCATCCTTTTGGTACTTTCCTCAGTTTTCTTAATCATCTCATTGTGTTGTTGTCACATTTTTAATTCATTTTTCAATATTTCATTCTCTTTCCTTAATTCACCAATATCATCCAATTTCTTAGCAAGCTCATTGTTTACTTGGTTGACTTCTTGGCTCATGACAACCATCTGATTGAAAATTTCAAAGTGATGCTTGGTCAGCCTTAGTCTTACAGATTCTTTCTCTTACAAATTTTAATTCATTTGTCTTCTATCTTCAATAGACATGTTCCTTACTTGTTCATTTGTTCTTGTATTGTTCATGACTTCAATCATTCTTACCATTTGAGTCTGTTGTCCAATTTGTAGTGCATTCACTTTCTCAGTGAGGTGTTGATTATGTTCAAATGGATCTGAGATGGTTCCTTCAGATGCATCAGATATACTTCCAGATCCTTGAAATAATTCATTTATCTCTTCTTCCTAATACTGAGTCTCATTATGTTGAAATGCCAATTCCTTTCTTTTGATCAGTGACTCTCTTAGCTTTTCCTTGGTGTCCTTAAGCTCTTCCAAGAGAATCTACATCTCCAATTTCTTATTTTTAATTATCTTGTCAAGCTTATCCTTTCCATCTTTAAGATCTTTCCTCTTCAGTGATTCAACTTCTTCAACAAGAGAACTAGCTTTGATACCAATTGTAAGGATTATAGAAAGGTCAGTTACTGAGAGGGGAGGGGTGAATCAGTAACCCTAATTTTTTTTTATCTTAATCCTTAAGATAATATATCTCATTAACTGAATGTCATGTTAACAATTCATCCATTCATAACATAACTAAAAATAAGAAATACTTTCTAATCTAACATGTAAACATTCATGAAACTTCCTACACAATACACAAGTATTTTGGTATTGCCAAAACCCTTGTAAGAAGGTAAAAACTATAGTGGGGATGACACCCACAAAGTTTCACTACTGCAATCATAAAGATTTTGGGTTAAGGATACAATGTTGATCACTTTTGACGATCTTACCCAATTAGAAGTAACAATAAAGACCTGTTAGGATCTTACCTTGTTAGAGGATTTAAGAAAAACTTTTAAGTATGCGCCCAGTTGAGAGATTTACAAAAGACTTGATAGGTCTACTCTGCTAGGATATTTTGTCTACCACAATTATTAGAAAGTAATAATAGATTGATCTGTATGTAGCAACTTACTTTTCTAGATTTTAGATCTGATAAGTACTTAACTAATATCACCTTGTTGTGATAGATTTCTACTCTGAATAGTTCTTGGTACCCTCTAGTCTAATACTAATTCAATTCTAAATACTTATCAAAAAACTTAGCTTCACAACCTTGTCTGATCTTCAGATGTCTCCTGTAAGAAGCTATTTCATGTCTGTTACTTATAAAAAAGACATCTTGGCATTTCTTATATCAAAAGCTTTTGACCTAATTAGATTTATGGAATCATCTAGATCTACGATCCAAATGAATAACTGTTATCATTATTTTACCCATTTGAAGAGGCCTAGTTACTAAGTTAGACTAATGCACCCTATTTTGAAATTATTAGTGGTCTTTCTTAATAATTGTGTTCATTTCAATGTACATGAAGGAAAAAAGGAAATGAACTACATCTAAGAATTACATGTGCATGTATCAATGTTAAGTATACTATACAAATGGAAAAAAAACTAAGCAAAACATTTATCCAAGCTCACACAGGCTATGAGCATAGTCGTTGCCAGAATTGAATGAATAACTGTAGCTATACATATAATAATGAACATGAAGTACAGGGGTACCATAGATTTCCTAGTAATGGTGTCTGGATCCAGTCCTCTCCAGAGAGCTCCCATGGTCCAGAACTAGCAAGAAGAGAGGAGGAGATAGGGGTTAGATCCAATGGATCTAAATAATGCTTGGTATCAAAGTATTCACAAGATGCATATATGCACTCAACCATACACCTCTGGGAAGGTTTGTGCTTAGGGCATGTGCATTAAAGAGGCCCCAAAAATAAAAGCAATACCATTATTTTCACTAATGTGTTTGTTCCATGTGTAGATATAGGCCAAGAACACCCATGATTAATATTGAGTCTCCTAGTACCCTATAATAAACCTTTTAGGGTTCTCAAAAGCTCTATTCCCATAGAGTTTCTAGGAGCCCTAATAGTCTCAAGGAGAGGCACTAACTCACATGGGGAAACACTCAGTAAATGAAACAGTAGAAGTGGAATAGTCAGGGGGCACTAGCAGATTCAAAGGGGGGTTCATCATCAGTATGTAGAGGGGACACAATCTCCATATGTTGAGGAAGGTACATCATAGCATAAGATCTACTTCAAGTCTGCATTCAAGATATTGATGCTATAACATGAGCATATTCAGATCTACATTATGGACCAAGTATTAAAGGGCTTTAGTTGATAAATCAGTGACAGTGCACCATGAAGATAAACATACAATATTAAATGAAGATGATGTCACAATGCATGATATTCATGGGCCTTAAGAATAGCAAGCATGCACTGAATAGAAACTACAATTTTTTTTACTTGGTGTCATCAAGTAGTCTGAACTGAACAAACAAAGGAGCAATAAGATATAGCATGGCACAGTGAATCATGATGGCACCAAGTAAATAATCAAATACATAATGCCAATAGTACATCAACATAAAATCAACATTGATATTTCATATAACATCTATAATGAGTAGATAGATCCAATGATGATCAAAAGTCACACATCCAGCTTGGCGTCAAGATTGAATGGCAAGATACAACAATAGTATGAAAATAACTTTTGCTTTATCAAAGTAGAGAACATCATGGTGCCATCAAAAGAAGTAAGCAACATGGCATAGCTGATAGCCACTAACCTGTAGGTAGTATGTTAATGCCCCAACCATGGGTTATTAGATTCATTTAAGACTGTTACATAATGTTGAGATTCACAAGCCATATAACCGGCGGGCCTCCACAAACCAGAAAGTGTCATGCCAGGCAGAGTAAAGCATGTATGAACATAAAAATGGAGGCACCAATAACATCAAAAGATCAACAGCTCATGGGCCTCAAGTATTTCCAAGCATATTAGCATTCAGGCAGCACGACAAAAATGCATGAGCATATCCAAACAATAAATCAGAGTAACAACCAAATATTAGATTTTTCATAGTTTATGAAATAAATAATGCCATCAAACTGACATATGAGCATTAACAATCACAATTTATGATGCCAACAACTCCATGACTGTCCAAACAATAGAAAATTACATCACATTGGTACCTTAGCTATATCATGGGCTCCAAAATAGTTAGAATTCCATGGTACAAACAAATCAATAGCTCGTGGGCCATGTAAAAGGATCAAAGAAAAATGAAAATAGTGGTCTCAAGCTTACATGTCAATATATCATTGTAAACACTAGTATGCAAATGGACACGATGCTATATGCAGAATTAGAATGGATGCCATGACTCATCAACATGTATTCACCAAGCATTAACAACAATAAATATGATGATGCCCTAGTGACAAATATGGTGTATAATAACCAATACAAAGTAGCAAAACTCGATGGTGACCATCAATGAACAAACAATAGGTTATGCTATAGAATGATGCCATTGAATGAAGAGCATTGGCATATAAAGATATGTTACAAAATATATAAGCATTGTTACAGAATACAAATAATAAGATGATCAAAAATCAAATTCCCTAGCTCAATACGAGCCACATAGGGCAAAAGGACACTAATGTGATACCCGTCTCTTCATTGAAATATCATAACTATGGAATAGCACCAACAAACAAATGAAGAATCAAAAACAAGAAATAAATCAAGATACAAATGGTGCATTAAAATCACACAACAGTGAATTCATAGACCATGCCCTAGTTGGCATTAAAAGAGATCATACAAAGATGCCCTAGCCTTATTGCTCACAAGCTATCATTCAACTATGATTACACAATGCCCTCACGGATACAAAGATAATAGTGGTAATCAGATATAGAAGGATTGAATACAGGAAGCCCTTGAAATTACCAGAGAGCCATAAACACAAGACAAAATGAAGAGAACCAGTGCCTACCTCCATAATGATGTTGTGAAGGAAAGAGATATATGTTTCCTTAATTGAACTCAAAGATCCACTATAGAGACTGCAAGTCATGATAGCAACTTTCCAAGTGCTAAAGATGAAGTGTCTATCACTAGTAGACTTTCCTTATCCTCGATGAGGGTTTTGGACTCAGATAATTAATTAATATATTCTCCCCTTTTCTAGGGTCGAGAATTTATTAATTATTTTTTTTGTGCTAATTTTTTCTAAAGCATGGGTTTTATTGATATAATAAGTTTTAGATGTGCTTTCCCCTTAATTGGGTTGAGAGTCATTTTGACTTTAGAGAAAAAGTTTAAATCTATGTTTTATTTTTGACTTAGGGGTAAATATTTTTAATGTAAAGTCATTGCATATTTTATTGTAATTTATGACAATGGTATTTTTATAAACCATTTTCAAAACACTATTTTTGGTGCATGACCTAGAGTGGACAGAGTTATTCCTTTGACCATCA
This sequence comes from Chamaecyparis obtusa, assembly GCA_027943335.1. Taxonomy (NCBI): domain Eukaryota; kingdom Viridiplantae; phylum Streptophyta; class Pinopsida; order Cupressales; family Cupressaceae; genus Chamaecyparis; species Chamaecyparis obtusa. Next base: position 164,780 of record BSBK01003445.1, read on the forward strand.
TTTTTAGGCGTTCCACTTTTTCTGCCCCCGTAAAAACTCAGAAATCTGGCATCCAATTTTATGAAGCATCTTCATGAGCCTATTTGGAAAGTTTTCCATTTTTTAGGAGATTGAGAGTTTGATGCAGATTCCTAGGTTTTCTTTTTATACCTCCCACTTGCATGATTGAGGTTAGTTCTTCTTTCCCTGTTTCTTGGAGTTGAATGCTTGTAGCTCTGGAGAAGTAGATTGATGTACTTGGATCCTTTCATTGAGAATAAAACAATATTCCTTCTCAGCCCTGTCATTTTATGAGTTTTCCTATTTGAATTCATGTCAAAGTTATTGTGATCTTGTCATCCTTTACTTTGCATGTTTGTTCAAGTTGAATGTTCAAGAAGGTGTTTTGCAGTTGTTGTTCTAATATGTTTGCATTTGGTTTTAAGTTGTGGAACCTCTTCCCTTATTTTAATACAAATACCTCTTTATTTCAAGGATCGTTAAGGAAGCAAGGTCAAGTTGTGAATTACCAGGTTATTTTAAGTGTCATTGTGAATTTTTATTTCAATTTGTGGATCTATCGTGTTTGGTGAATCGCCTTAGTTTTAGTTTTAGTTATTTTCTTTATGCACTCTCTCCCTTTCCTCCTAAAAGTTAGTCAGTTTGAAGGTGATCCAAAGGGAATTCAATCCTTAATCTGGAGGTCTATTCTCAAATAGGTTACCCACAACCTAAGAATAGTCCCATGTTTCATAGGATTGTTGGGTTTTAACACTTAGCAAATTGGGTGCAATCCTTAGTGAAAACAATTTTTGGCACACCCGATGAGACAACCTTGTTTCCCATCATTCACTAAGATTTTTGGTGTGATCCTCAATGCAGTCAGACTTTAAGAGGTAGTTTTTTTCAAACACCATGGTGACTCTAAGAAAAATCTACTGGTTTAAGCAGTTCAAGTGATGATAAGTTTTAGAAAATTCCCCTTTTACCAGCTCATTTGATGAGTAAGCATGTCAATCCCTAATGCATATTCACCCTATCACTCCCCATATCATGGGAAAGCTACCCATGTGCCATCATTCATGCCATATCAAGCTGGCCAACCAGCGACATACAACCAAAAAGGCCCACCAATAGAAAATTTTTGGCATGCACTACCATACCCTCCCACCCAGCATCAAGCATCCAGGCAACATTCCTATGAACCACCCTATGAGGGACACCATTAAAATCCTCAAAATCAGCCCAATACTACTTCAGATTTAGAGTCCAATGACTTGTTGGTAAATTTTGGAGAGGAAGTGAGGTCTTTCATGAAATACTATGCAGAGATGAGGTCTCAGAAAGAGGAATTCTCAAGGCAGTATATGGAGTTGGTGGCTCAAAAAGAAGGGATCTCATGGCAACTAGAGAACAAGATAGTGATTTATGAGTATACCCTTGAAGATAAGAACCAATTGATCTTGAGACAAGAAAAGGCCTATGAGAAAATTCTTGAGGATCATCAATAATTGATAAGGGCCATATATCTTATAGCTACAAAAACTAAGAAGGATCTCCCAAAATTGTTAATAGAAAATGATCAATTGGTGAAGAATCTATTGGCACAAGCACCAAGGCAAGGAGATCAAGAAGTCACTCCTGCCCCTACACAAGAAGGCTCACCAGATCCACCAGAGAACAATAAAGACTTAATATAGTCTTGCAGACCCTCATGGACTATGTATCTAGGTTATGAGATGCCAACTCTTTTTAAGGAGGAGATCTAGAAGGAGATATCCCATGTTGCTGAAGATAACCTAGAAGCTTTGCAAACCAGACAAGAGACTCGCAAGGTTCAAATCCCAAATTTCTTGCCTGGTAAGTCCCCTAGCACTTCTATTGAAATTCCAAGATTTAGGATTTCTCCTTCAGTTCAGATTCTTAGTCAACAGAAGCCTAATCTCCATGTATTTTTAGAGCCTATTCATGACCCTATCCCAAACTTCTAGCCACATCATTTTATTCCTATAAAAGAGACACCTAAAAGGTCTGACTTCCTAAGTGACAGTGAGCCCATCCTGCAATAGATGAAGCCCTATGAGCCAATTCCTAAAGAGACCCCTACACCTCCTAGCATTTTAGGCCACCAGAAAGATGATGAATTTTGTCTCTTAGGTGTACTTTTTCATGGTGATCATTAGGGACAAGTAGACTTGTTACATGTTGATGAATTAGAGCAGCTAGATAAGGATCAGGAAGCAAATGAAGGAGAGACCCTAACTGATTTAGTTGATGAGATGCCTTCTTATATTGAGCAAGATGAGGAGGTGCAAGATTTACTAGTTGAGCTCTCTGATTATGATAAGAAAGATACAGTTGCTGCTAACTTAGAACAACAAGATCATTCTGATTTGATAATTGATGTTTTCTACTCCACTCTTGTTGATGTTCCTCATCTTCCTAAAAAGTATAATAGCTTACATGTTCTTGAGGAAGAGTTTTTTTTTCAAGAAGTTAATGTTGTAGAATCAGTGAAAATACCTATTTGCAATAAAGTGGTGGATGAATCTCATGAATCTTTTTTCATGGACCATGAGGAGGGGCCAATTATTCTTAAGGACCTGTGATAGTTGGATAGCTTTAATGAGCTATTGGATGTTCTAACTGATGGAGTGGGTGATCCTCTAATTGCAGAAGAAGAAATGGTATGGCAGATTATCATGGAGGGGCAAAATTCTAATTAGCATGTTGAAGATATTTATAAGATGCATACTGAGCAGCAAGAGAGGCCTAGTTTCATACTCTCAAGGGGGTGTCCTATCAGATATCTAGCTCAGATGGGGTCAAATAGGATATCCATTTTCAAAGATTCAATGAGGGTTGATGTCAAAGGTCCACCCACTAATGACCATGAGCTTATTCAGTCTTATCAGCCTCCCTCGAAAGATAGCACCTATGGACTGATCAAGGTTAGTAGTCCAGTCAACCAAATTCAAAAGTTGATATGCCAGGCAGTTCAATATGTTTTTGTATTCCATGTTCTCTTTGTTGGCATCAAATATGCAAAGTGTAATACCCTAAGGAGAATGGGAAGTTATTTCAACAATCCAGTTAATAGATTTGTTTAACCAGTTTGTTGATACTAGTTAGAGTAGGGTAGGTTAGATGTTTTAGCTTTTTGTGTTTCCTAAGTGTCTGGCACAAGTTTGTTTCTAGTTTTTTTTTTTTCAGTTTGCGTTCAATTTAGTTTTCAGTTTGGTGTGAGTAGCAATAAGCTAGAGAAGTTATCTCTAGCAGTTAGTGGTTTTGTTAGCAAGAAGGGTTGTTTGATTTAAGGCTAAGTTCAAATTTGCAGCTTTATGACTCTATGCCCAATGGATCTATAAGGCAACTAGTCAGGATGCTCCGCAGGCAAGCACTCCAAAGAGGTCACTGGAATGTTATTAGTATTTTACCCATTTGAAGAGGCCTAGTTACTAAGTTAGACTACTGCACCCTAGTTTGAAATTATTAGTGGTCTTTCTTAATAATTTTGTTCATTTCAAGGTACATGAAGGAAAAAAGGAAATGAACTACATCTAAGAATTACATGTGCATGTATCAATGTTAAGCATGCTGTACAAAAGGAAAAGAAACTAAGTAGAACATTTATCCAAGCTCACACAGGCCGTGAGCATAGTCATTTCCAGAATTGAATGAATAAGTGCAGATATACATATGGGTATGTGCAGGATCATGGTATGCCAAAAAGTGGCGATGTGAAAAAGAAGTCCTGATTGATAGAATATTATAAAAACAACTATAACTTTCAAATAATATACCATTTTTGAAATCTAAAATATACATTACATTCTATGCTTCACCTAATACAATAATAATAAATAATTTTTTTCAATTTGATGAAGTTTAGACTAAGTTAAGGTGGTCAAACACAAGAGTTTTTATATTCAAGAAAATTTATAGAAAAAAAATGATAATTAATTATTTACTTGGAAAAAAATACAAAAAAATATACATCACATCCAGACATGAGTCTACTACTTTTATCTAGAATCTTATAAAAAAATATTATCATTTGATTTTGTTTAATGTGGTCAGACATACACTTGTTATCTTTCTAGTGTTGATTGATAGACTTATTGAAAAATAGCTATAACTTTCAAATTGTATAACATTTTTGAAATCCAAAACAAGTGTCACATTCTATGTTTTCCCTACTACAATAAAAATTTAAAAAAAATTAATTTGATAAAGTTGAGACTAAGTTAACATGGTCAGACATGAGATTTTTTGTATTCTAGAAAAGTTGTAGAAGATAAATCATAATTAAATATTTACATGGAAAAAAATTACAAAAAAATATGTGTCACATCCGGACATGACTCTACTACTTATACCTTTAATCTTGTAAAAGAAAAAATCATTTGATTATGTTTAAGGTGGTCAGACATACACCTACTTCTTATTTTGTTCCTCCAATTTTCATACTACTAAATTGAAATTTGAAATTTTCAACATATACAATAAATATTTTTCCAAAAAGGCCTAGTATCTTAGAAACTAAATTCAATTTTCTACAGATTCTCTTTTTACATATTTTTGATATAATATTTATAACTTGTTCAAATTTTTATGTCAACTTGCCTAAACCTGATTTTGTAAATTTTCACTGCCACTTAAGGGCCTAGTTTGAGATACCATGATCCTCCACATACCCATATAATAATGAACATGAAGTACAAGGGTACCAGGCATTGCTTGGTAATGGTGTCTGGATCCAGTCCTGTCCAGAGAGCTCCCGTGGTCTAGAACCGACAAGAAGAGAGGAGGAGATATGGGTTAGATCCAATGGATCTAAACAATGTTTGGTATCACAGTATTCACAATATGCATATATGCACTCATCCATACACCTCTGAGAAGGGTTGTGCTCAAGGCATGTGCATTAAAGAGGCTCCAAAAATAAAATAAATACCATTGTTTTCACTAATGTATTTGTTCCATGTGTAGATATAGGCCAAGAACACCCATGATTAGTATTGAGTTTCCTAGTACCCTACACTAAACCTATGAGGGTTCTTAGAATCTCTATTCCCATAGAGTTTCTAGAAGCCCTAATAGTCTCAAGGAGAGGCACTGACTCATGTAGGGAAACATTCAGTAAATGAAACAGTAGTAGTGGAACAGTTAGGAGGCACTGGCAGATTCAAAGGGGGGTTCATCATCAATATGTAGAGGGGACACAATCTCCATATGCTAAGGAAGGTACATCATAGCATAAGATCTGTTTCATGTATGCATTCAAGATATTGATGCTATAACATGAGCATATTCAGATCTACATTATGGACCAAGTACAAAAGGGCTTCAGTTGATAAATCAGTGACAGTGCACCATGAAGATAAACATACAATATCAAATGAAGATGATGTCACAGTGCATGATATTCATGGGCCTTGATAACAACAAGCATGCACTAATAGAAACTGCAATGTTCTTTACTTAGTGTCATCAAGTAGTCCAAACTAAACAAACAGATGAGCAATAAGATATAGCATGGCATAGTGAATCATGATGGCACCAAGTAACCAATCAAATACATAATGCCAATAGTACATCAACATAAAATCAACATTGATATTTCATATAACATCTATACTGAGCAGATAGATCCAATATCGATCAAAAGTCACACATCCAGCTTGGCCTCAAGCTTGAATGGCAGGATACAACAATAGTATTGAAATAACTTTTGGTTTATCAAAGTAGAGAACATCACAGTGCCATCAAAAGTGGTAAGCAACATGGCATAGTTGATGGCCACTGACCCGCAGGTAGTATGTTAATGCCCCAACCATGGGTTATCAGATTCATTTAAGACTATTACATAATGTTGAGATTCACAAGCCATATCACCGATGTGCCTCCACAAACTAGAAAGTATCATGCCAGGCAAAGTAAAGCATATATGAGCATAAAAATGGAGGCACCACTAACATCAAAAGATCAACAACTTGTGGGACTCAAGTATTTCCAAGCACATTATCATTTAGGTAGCATGACAAGGATGGACGAGCATATCCAAATAATAAATTAGAGTAACAACCAAACATTAAATGGTTCATGGTTTCTCAAATAAAAAATTCCATCAAGACGGCATATGAGCATTAACAATCACAATACGTGATGCCAACAACTCCATGACTATCCAAACAATAGAAAATTACATCACATTGGCACCTTAGCTACCTCACGGGCTCCAGAATAGTAGGAATTCCATAGTAAAAACAAATCAATAGTTCACAGGCCATGTAAAAGGATCAAAGAAAAATGAAAACAATGGTCTCGAGCTAACAGGTCAATATATCATTGTAAAAACTAGTATACAAATGGACATAGTGCTATATGTAGAATTAGAATGGATGTCGTGACTCATCAACATGTATTCACTAAGAATTAACAAAAAGAAATATGATGATTCCCTAGCTACAAACAGGGTGTATAATAACTAGTATAAAGTAGCAACAACTCGATGGTGTCTGTGAATGAACAAACAACAGGTTATGCTACACAATGAGGCCATCGAATGAAGAGCACTGACATATAAAGATATGTTACAAAATACATAAGCAGTGTTACAAAATATGAATAGTAAGATGATAAAAAATCAAATTCCCTAACTCAATATGGGCCACATAGGGCAAAAAGTCATTAACGTGATACCTATCTTTTCATTGAAATATCATAATAGTGGAATAGCACCAGCAAACAAATGAAGAATAAGCAGCAAGAAATAAATCAAGATAAAAATGGTGCCTTAAAATCTCACAACAGTGAATTCATAGACTGTGCCCTAGCCGACATTAAAAGTGATCATACAAAGATGTTCTAGCCTTATTGCTCATGATCTATCATTCAAATATGAATACATAGTGCCCTCAAGGATACAGAGATAATAGTGGTAATCAATTATGTAAGGATTGAATACAGGAAGCCCTTGAAATTACTAGAGAGCCATAAACACAAGACAAAATCAAGAGAACCAGTGCCTACCTCCATAATGATGTCATGAAGGAAAGAGATAGATGTTTCCTTAATTGAACTCAAAGATCCAGTGCAAACACTACCAATCAAGATAGAAACTTTCCAAGTGTCGAAGATGAAGTTACTATCGCCAGTAGACTTTCCTCATCCTCGATGAGGATTTTTTATTCAAATAATTAATTAATATATTCTACCCTTTTCTATGGTCGAGAATTTATTAATTATTTCTTTTGTGCTAAGTTTTTATAAAGCATGGGTTTTATTGATATAATAAGTTTTAGATGTGCTTTCCCCTTAATTGGGTTGTGAGTCATTTTGACTTAGGAGATAAAAAGTTTAAATCTATGTTTTATTTTTGACTTAGGGGTAAATATTTTTAATGTAAAGTTATTGCATATTTTATTGTAATTTCTGACAATGGTATTTTTATAAACCATTGTCAGAACACTATTTTTGGTGCATGAATTAGAGTGGATGAAGTTAATCGTTTGACCATCATTTTTAAGCGTTCCAATTTTTCCACCTGCCTAAAAACTTGGGAATCTAGCATCCGAGTTTATGAGGCATCTTCATGGGCCTATTTGGAGAGTTTTCCATTTTTTAGGAGATTGAGAGTTTCATGCAGATTCCTAGGTTTTCTTTTTAAATACCTCTCACTTGCATGATTGAGGTTAGTGCTTCTTTCCCTCTTTCCTATAGGTGAATTCTTGTAGCTCTGGAGAAGAAGATTGATGTACTTGGCTTCTTTCATTGAGAATAAAATAGTATTCCTTCTCAGCCCTATCATTTTTTGAGTTTTCCTATTTGAATTCATGTCAAAGTTATTTTGATCTTGTCATCCTTTACTTTTCACATTTATTCAAGTTGCATGTTCAAGAATTTTTTTTGCAGTTGTTCTAATCTGTGTGCATTTGGTTTTAAGTTGTGGAAGCTCTTCCCTTCTTTTAATACAAATACCTCTTTATTTCAAGGATTTTCAAGGCAAACAAGGTCAAGTTGTGATTTACCAAGTTATTTTAAGTGCCATTGTGAGTTTTTGTTTCAATCTGTGGATCTATCATGTTTGGTGAATCGCCTTAGTTTTAGTTTTAGTTATTTTCTTTATCCACTCTCTCCCTTTCCTCCTAAAATTTAGTCAGTTTTAAGTTGATCCAAAGGGAAGCTGGCCCTTAATCTACAGGGCTATTCTCGAATAGGTTACCCACAACTTGAGAATAGTCCCATGTTTCACAAGATTGTTGGGTTTTAATACTTAGCAAATTGGGTACAATTCTTAGTGACAACAATAACCTAAAACAATATTAAATAGGGATCATCAATCATTTAATGATTATATCTACATTTAATCTTTACCTCAAACTATGTAAACTATTTTCTAGCTTGGTATAAATTGTTTCACTTGTATTATGTGTCATTACATACCTCTATGGCATTCATGTATTACTTGGTATATACTGCATTCATGACTCGATAAAATACTAAAGCTTGGTATGTATGAATGCTCAGTTATAATTGTACTCGGTGCTCGGTAATCATCTGGCTTACTATATGTGCTTGGTCAAGACTATGTGTTAGGGATTTTTCTTGTAGGATCAAACTGATTACTTGAAACTATGCTTCATGAGGCTGACCCAAACAAGAGAAAGACCTAATACTAAGGATTGGATAAGATCATGCTTCATTTTGAGCTCCGCATACTCAGGCAGGTATTACCTTTTAATGATAACTGATTAGACAGTGTTTATGTGAGTGGACATTGATCTTCTTTTAATCCTTCTAATGCATCAATCTATAAAACACACTGCATATTACTAGGATCAATTTAATGCAGAGCTTAACTAAGAAAAATATGATTGCAAATAAAGCAAGGATTAATGATTTAAGGATTCTCATCCTTCTTCCTTTTAAGGAGGGGAAACCTAAATGATTCTCTCTTCAAGGAATCAAGAAATATAGACTGTGTGTTTTAGGAACAGTCCTATCTATTTTGTGCAATAAACATGAAATGAAAAATGTATTGATAACTGAAGTGAAAGTTTCAATTTTTCTTCTAAAGATCTATGAAAGATAAAACCATAAGAAACAAACACCACATTAGTGCCTTATCTAATGTGCAAAAGACATCTAAATGAAAATCAACTAGATAATTTTAAAAGAAACACAATAGTATGCCTTGCATACCAGCTACAAATCCAAATAGATTACCTTACAAACTATTCTATTAACCAAACACTGTTATCATCAACAATCCATACAAATGTATCTACTCTTCAAGATGAACTATGAGAACTTTAATTCTTTCCTTGAAAGAAACTCATAATCAATCTAGCAAGTTGCTTTAGAACTGGTATATTTTTAATGTCTAACAAGTAAGACATACAAGAGTACAACATAAAGGTAAAGAGACAACAACAATATATGGTAGAAGTGTAGTGTATTTGTATTAAAATAAACTTTCCAATTACATTCAAAATTCTATTAATCAAAAGATCAAACACAAAACTTGGATGTCTGCCTCAAAGTAATTATGTTCAATTTTTCTATTATCTTTTCAACCCCCCAAAAAATGAGCCTTTAACTCTATTTATATCTCTCTTTCAACCACCTTGGAATTCCCCTATGAATGGGAATGCAACAAGCTTCGAAAGTTTGAAAACCCTAACCCTAACAGCACAAGAGACAAAAAATTTAAAAAAAATACAATAAGCCCTTAGGTGGAGGAAAGACAAAACTTTCTTGGACATTGTTCATCCTTGACCGCTTGAAAACTTACACCTTTGTCTACAAGTATTTATGATAGCTTCATAAGTTCTAATGAGATATGGTGACTGCCATTTCAGGCTAACCTAAACCTTTCTTAAATTATAGGTTATCATCTCTGTATTCTAAGATCAGGTGTCAACTATAGTAGATTTAACCTTCTTGTGCTTTGTTAACTCATCCCATGTAGTCACTTCTTCATCTGACCACCAATTAAAATCCTGGATGAGCTGTAATTGTGCTTTTTGTCTCTCCCACATGGCATCCATAATTTCTTTGACATTTGTTATAAATCTGGTGAGATCTGTCTCTGCCTTAATGGCTTCATCCAGGGTTTTATTGAAACTTTCTAAATCAACATTACTTTCTTCACCTAAAAATGCCTCCTTCCTAGGCAATAAAAGATCAGCATCTGATCTCCACTGATCAAGACTCTTTATGGCTCCATCTATATTCATATTTGAAGGGATAAACTTGTTGGAATAGGAGCTGAGCATGGCTATCTTAGCCTCAATCAAATTTCCCTTAACTTTAAAAAGTGGTAATATGGCTTTAACTCTGTCTATCTCCTCACCAACCCTCACAACTGTCTCTGGAATATCATTTCCCAAAGATTGAGCAAATATCAATTTCTCAAAAAGTGGTGCTCTGACAGACCAAACTGCATGATATCCACTCAAAATTTGTATGTAATTATTAACTTCTTTCTGCAATTCTGGCAATTTTCCATAGGCATTAAAAACAAGATCAAATTTATCCTTAACTACGTTTATTCTGTACCTTAGAATATCTAATAGGGCCTGCAAGATAGCCTCATTTTTCTCCTCATTTATCTTCTTCAATTTTTCAACCACCTCTTCTTCCATCATTTCGTGTGCCTCAATTAATACAAGCAGCTCAGGAGGTGCAAGAGCCACTACAAGAGTATTAATGATTTGTAGATGCAGCTCCTCTACATGCTTCTCTAATGCTATTGCCTTTATTATTTGTAAGTCCCTATCTTTTACAAGGGCACTATAGTCACTCAATAGAGCACCATACCTCTTAGATAGCTACCTTGTTTTGTCCACATTTAATTTTGCAAACTGGGTCAAGACCTAAGATATTTCTAGGTCCCCTATATTGTGGCTAGACCACACAATCTTATCTCCTTCCATCTGTTCCTTCACATTCCAAATTTGTGGCTTCTTGTCCTTAGGATATAAGCTCCATATGGATAATGCTTGATTCTTTGGGCTATACCCAAATCCTTTGATGATATCCCCTAATTGGATTTCTGAAGACAAAGTGACATCTTCTTGTCTCTTTATTTGATCAATTATGAAATTAGAATATAAATTCCACCCAGGCACAAGAAGCATGTTGCTTTGTTTTACCAATTGCCTGGCCTTATCTGGGGTTAAACTCTCAACTTCAAGGTCATATTCTTTCAATTGTTGTACTGCCTCTTCTAGTACTTGACCCTCTTTAGTTTTCACAATAGATGCAACCTGTTGTTGCTTGCGCCAAATTAAGAATCTTTTGAATTCATCTAAATTAACAAAATTATCATCATTCAGGAAAGCATCCTACTCAATTATCCTCTCATCTTGGCCAAGGGCCAAAGGCAATTCAACATCTTCAGTCTCATATCTCTATTGTCTTTTCTCTTCTCTTATTTTCTTTCTCAATTGATGATGGTGTACACTAGTTCCTGTATAGAGGCCACCTACTCTATCTCTTTTTCTTTCAGAAGGCTCTCTAGTGAGTAACTTCTATTTTTTCTTAAGGGGCTCAGTAGTATCATCAGATCTAGGTAACTTACTAAGGTCAATGGCTTCATTTCCTTCTTCAGACCCTTCAATCATTGGTTTCTCCATAGGGGGTGGGCTATATATTGGGTAGCCACCATCACTATCTTCTTCACATTTAGAATCAGAGTGGGCATTTTTACCCTTATTAGTATCATCAATTTGATCCTTCATGGATCCTACCAATATGTCAAATTGAGCCATCATCTACTCAAGTCTCTGGAGGTAAGGCAAAGTGAGAAAGAAACCCCCAAACACCAATCCTTTTCATTTTAATTGTTTCTCAATTTTAAATAATCGATCTAATTATTGTACTCTTTTCTCTACCTCATCATCCTCAATGATGTTTCTGATCACATCCTCCTTTGGATATTCCTCATGTTGCTTATTAAAAGGAATGTTAGGCATGTAATATCTCCTAGGAGCAACTATGAAACCTTTTTTATCCACATATCTATAGGGTGTTGCATACAACTTATAATTTTCTAACCAATCATTCACCTTGTTGAAAGCTCCTTTTCCTATTGTAAGATAATGCACTTTAAAGTGCCAAGGTGTGAATGTTCCCTTTCTATGGGAAGCCAAATGCTCTTTATCAGTTAACATAAGTTGCCAAATAAATTATAAAAATGCCATCTTTGGTGGGACAAAAAATCGCATTAGATGGGGAGGTTGAGGGCATCCATAAACTTTGATCATTCTATAACCCTTCTCAAAGAAGAAGTCTCCCCAATTATGACCTTTGGTCCAATTATGAACAAACTATTGATATCTTACCAATTGCAGGACCTTGGTGGATAACCTTGTGCAATTAACTCCCAAACTCCGGAGAATGGGGTACACAATCCAATTTTCAAAAGCACCAAAATCATGCCTAGGACAAGAAGGACTCCAAACTACCAACCAAAACTATATCAGATTGGGCTATCCATTCCACACCATTTGTGGGTTGAGATCCTCCACATTTATAAGATCATAATTGTGATACACAATAAGGTGCATCAGCAAGGAGTAGTGCATGAATCTGGGTGTAGAACTAGGTCTAAAATTTTTCAAAGATAATAAACCCTCATGCATTCTATTTATTACATAACCAATGAAATCATATCCCCTATTCACCAGATGGCTCTGTGAATCTATAACCAGAATCAAAATATCAAAGGTGATCCTGTCTAGGCCTGCATCGACTCCTAGGGCTTGGCATATCCCATATGCAATGTACTTCATATAAAACCGGAGATCCTTATAAAAATATGGAGTTGACCCACTCATGGGTGCAATGTAGTTCCTATTTTCTTTGGACATATGGCTCTTAATCTCCCTAGAGACCAATGCAGCCTCTCTGACATATCTATTTTCTTGGGCTGCAAATCTATTTCAGTGGCCATAGGGATTTGAATTCCAAATGCCTTCATAAAAGAGTTCCGGTCTAGGGTTACAAGGGGAGAGCCATCTTCTTTTCTAATAGTTCTAGACAAGGGATCATACCATTGAGATAGCATAAGTAGTGTGTCTACATCTAGGAAAACCTCTAGAACAATTAATTTAGCTAACCTTGATGTCCAAGGATTTGAGACTGGTACTGCACTATCCTAATTCTTATAAAAATACCTGAATAAACACATGCCTGTGACTTTAGGAGTCTTAGCATCTCTGCAATAAGCTAATTCATCCAGAAAATAATCATCATTGAACTTTTTGTTCTGCAAAGATCCTGGCAAGAGAGTGAGGAACTCATCTGAATAACTTTCTTTCACCTTCTCCTTAGACCCTTGGCTTGTTGGAGCTCCACCTGCTACTGCTTCACTCATTCTAACTGAATACTGGAAATTATCTACAAAATCATGGGTCACACTGTAATTCTAGAAAGCTCTAAAAACATAGCGCTCTGTACTCTTCACAATGCTCTGTAACCTTGAAACGAGTGACCTCTAACTTTTTTATTCTATGGAATTGAATGCACCACTATGTCTAACATTGAAAAGCCATCAAAGACATCACCTCTACCATTACTCAGCATGAACGGAGCTCAATTTACTAGTAGTAGCTCAAGAAATTCAAATTCAATTATTCAGAGACCTAGTGATTGGAGAAAAGTCTCATGGTTGTTTAATAATATTGGTTCCTTTAAAATGCTTGTGAGACCTGGCGACTAAGAGGACTTCTCATAGTTGCTGAAAGATTTTCCTCTTTGTGAATTCATTACAAGATTAAGCGATCACTATAGATTTTTGATCTAGAGACTCCATGACTATAGTCCTTCTCTTTAGTCCATGCTTTAATTTTTAAAATTCAGAGATCACCCAACTATTGTCTACTTCTTAGTCACATGTGAAATATTTCTCTTTATAAGATCACGTGAGTAAGACTACCTTCAACTTCTATCATGAGATCTAGCAACAATAGGCAAATTTTTAATCACTGAGAGCTTTTCATAAACTAAATTTGGTATAGAGACTTCATGACCACCACGAGATCGAGATTAAATCAATGGCTAGGATGAAGTAGATTACTAATCCTTCTTTTTAACTTCGTATCATCTTGAGGTCACATGACTATATGTTTCTCCCATTCATGAAATACTTTATCTAACCTTAGTTAATACTGGAGACTTGGTGAATACCTCATTTCTCAGAGTCACTAAAAGATTTTCTAAACCACAGTTTAGTTCTGAGATTAAAAGTCATCCATTGACCAAAACCTCATCTTACGGCTTATACTAAATCCTTTAATCCTTTATAACTTAACCGCTACATCTGGAGATCTGGAGACAACCATGTCATTGGCTCGATGACCGCGTAGGACATAACAACCACATTAGGAGATGACGTGACCATTTGAAAATCCAAGTCACTGAATGATTTAACCAACCGCATGAAGTCTTGGAGACTTGGTGATTAACATGGAATAAGACCACACATTTATATAGAGATTCAGTGGCCAAAGAGGAAATCATAATCGCTAGAAAGTATTTTACTTCACAAAATCATTTAGAGACAACCCAACCAAAGGTAATTTTCATCTAGAGATTGTGTGACTATAGTTCTTTCCTTACAAAATTTATCATAGCAGTCGCTAGATCTTGAGAAGAACATATAAAGACCTGGAGACTAAAAGGAAATTGCTAAGTCATTTTGACAATAGAGAATATTCCAAAGTCATCTTGAGACCAGGCGACAACAACTTTCTGGCAATCACTAGACATTTAAGAATATGTTGATTTCTTTGGGAGACTAAGTGACTAACTGAGGAAAAATAAAGTGCACATGCTTTATTTAAAACTTAAGTGATCTAATAAAGTAACAGAAAAAAAGAAGGCCGAAAGGTTAAACTAGGGCTTTTGGATTTTTAGGGCAAAGGGTCTGAAAAACCTAAGGTTAATCACCTAGGACTAAAAATTTTACAAGAGGGACCAGACAAGAACTCAAAATTTTGATCCGAAAAACACTCAGATGACAAATACTACCAACAGTGGCTCTATCTGAGGATGTTTAAAAGCAAGTTTGAACAAGAACCACAGATCTCTAGGATAGCAGACCAAAACTGGACTAACCTAAAATAGGAACTGAAACACACAACCTGAAAGGAAACAAACCTATACAAGATTTATAAGAGATTTACATATGCATGAAAGTCAAAAATTTAGTTAAAGGCACTGGCAATTCAAAAACTTCATCATCCATATTTTTCAGTAAGTAGGAATCTTCCCCAAAACCCTCATGAATCACAAAGGGACCAAGCCATAATGATTCAAACTTTTTATGCTTCCCTTTATCTTCTACTCTCACAATCCATTGAAGCACTAAAACATCTATTTTAAATTTTTTGGTAGTTTCTCTTTTGTCAAAAAGGTACTTCATCTTCTATTGCAACTTGATATTACTCTTTTGACTCTCCCTTCTTAGTTCATCTAATTTAGTCAGCTGCAAGATTTTGTCCTGCGGTGGCTCTGAGACATCCAATTCCTAATCTTGAATAAAGTTGTAAATTGGAATTAGATTGTTTATGGGTAACCTTGACTGCAGACCATATACTAGTTCAAAAGGAGACCTCCTAGTGGATTTCTTCACTGTGATCCTATCTGCCCATAAGGCCAACTTCAACTTGGAATGCCAAGCTCTCTTATTTTTCTCAAATGTTTTCTTTAGGATTGTCAGAATGCTTTTGTTGCTAGACTCAACCTATCCATTTTCTTGAGGATGGTAGGGAGATGAATAAGATGCCATGATTCCATTATCTTTACAAAACTCCTTGAACTCATCTGATCTGAAACACATTGCATTATCTGTGATTAATTTCATGGGGACACCAAATCTAGTCAAAATGTTGTCTAATAAGAAATCAATCAATACTTTACTTGTTGCCTTCTTTGTGGGAGTTGCAACAAGTATCCAACTATGTCCTCCACTAGATTTCTAAGAAAACTCACCTATGAAATCCATTCCCCACATGGAAAATGGTGCCTCAGCAGTTATTGGGTTTAACAATAGTGCTCCTGAGTATTTTAATTTAGAAGCAAATTTTTGGCAAGCTTCACACTTCTTAACAAATTGGAAAGAATCTTTAAACAAAGTAGGCCAAAAATAGCCAACCCTCAAAATCTTGTGGCCACTGGTCTTCGCTAAATAATGCCCTCCACAAACACCAGCATGCATTTCACTTAAAACCTTTTCTACTTGACACTTATTAAGGCAAAACAGCAAGACCCCATCTCTATTTTTCCAATACAAGTCCCCTTGTATCAATGTATACTTCTAAGCTTGCAATTTTAGGGATCTCCTTTGATTATCTGTCATATATTCTGGGCATCTGGCATTTTTAATGAAATATACAATGTCAGCATAGTATGGTTGCAACTCAATACTTGTTATTGTCATATCTAAAATTCCTTCATTATTAACTTGGACTAAATCCATGCTCTCTTCATTCATTAATCTTTCTAGGCCTTGTCCTCTTACTAGCTTGGTGATATGGATGTCCAAGTTGAATTCTTCAATCCTGGTGATCCACTTGCATCTCTTACCAATAACTTCAAACTGGGTAAGGACATCTTTTACTACTGCATGTGGGACATATGCCACTACCTTAGCACAAACCAAATAAGGTTTGAAGGATTTTACTACTTTTACCTGTGCATATGCCTATTTCTCCATCATTTCATAATTTAGCTTAGTAGCCTGTAAAGATTTACTAAAAAATGCAATCGGATGTTCAAAACCTTCTTCATCCTTTTGTAATAATACAGCAGCAATGGTGTGAAATGATGCAAAAGAGAAAAGTGAAAAGCACTTAGTATAATTAGGAGACCTCAGTACATGTGCTTGTTGGACCACTTCTTTAATTTTATCAAATGCACCTTGAGCTTCAGTAGTCCATTGAAACTTGACATCCTTCTTGAGAAACTTCACTATGGGCTTGACAGTTTCAGCAAAATTTGCAATGAATCTCCTAAAAAAATTGATTTTTCCTAAAAAGGATTGACCCCTCTAAGATTTTTGGGTGTTGTAACCCTTTTGATAGCTTCAACCCTCTCTGGATCAATTCTTATTCCTTCTTTTGATACAATGTGTCCTAGCAACTTTCCTTCTTTGACTGTAAAGTTACACTTCTTTGGATTCAGAGACACGCCATATTCTAAAGCTTTGTTAAAAATTCTCTCAAGGTGTGAACGATGATCTTCAACCTTTTTGGAATAAGCAGTCAAGTCATCCTGTTACACAACCATAAACAAGTCTATATATTCTTTGAAGGCAACATCCATGGCCCTTTGAAAAGTTTCTCCAGCATTTCTAAGGCCAAATGGCATTCTGACATATACATAGGTTCCCCAAGGTGTTGTGAATGCTATTTTGAATTGCTTAGATTCTTTCACCAACACCTGGTTATATCTAAAGAAACCATCCATCATAGACAATAATTCACATCCAATGACTTTATGCAACATTGCCTCCATGTTGGGCAGTGAATAGTTGTCTTTCAATGATGCAGCATTCAGATTCCTAAAGTCCACACACAATCTAATATCACCATTCTTCTTTCTGACTGAGACTAAGTTAGATACCCAAGTCAAATGCCTTATAGGTTGGATTATTCCTGCATCACTCAACTTGACTAGCTCCTGCTGCATTTTAGGAGCCAATAGTGGGTTAATGGGTCTTTGCTTTTGTCTAAATGGTTTAACATCTTTCTATAATGGGATTTCACATTGGAAAAGGTCCTCTCCATAAGCTTTTAGGTCATCATAGGACCATGCAAACACATGCTTGTGCTTTCTTAACAACTTTATCAGATTATATTTCAACTGAGGGGCTAATCCCTTCCCAATGTAAACCATTTGAGGTGCATTATGTGATCCCAAATTTACTTCTTCCAAATATTCTATCTTAGCATTACTTGACTTTAACATATAATCATTTTGACTACTATATAGTGCTTTTAACTCAGTTAAACCCTTAGGGATATGATTTGAATTCAACTGGATTACCTCATTTCCCATGGCCATGTCCTTACCCTCAATTTCCTCAACCAATGTGTTTGAGTCCATAAGTTGACCCTCATATATGTCAAGGCATTGCATAAATTTCAAAATGTCATGATCATCCTCAAAGACCTGCCAATTGTAAATGTTGTTTGAGACAACTGGCCTAATTTTTATTTCTACTATTGGTACTCCAAAAAAATTTGAATCATCTCTCTTCAAAGCAACATTGGCCAAAAAATCAGCCATTATGTTCTTGGATCTTTCTACCCAACATATATTGAAAGCATCAAACATTTCAATCTGATCCCATATTACATGTTTATACAGTTTCAACCTATCATTCATAACAACATACTTAGATCAAACTTGTGCCACCACAAGCTCAAAATCACCAAAAACCTTTAAACATTTTATCCCATGTTTGATAGCAATATTTAATCCTAATGACAATGCTTCATACTCAGCAGTATTATTTGTGCATTGAAAAGTCAATGAGAAGGAATACTTAAAAGTGGTACCTGATGGAGATATGAATAGAACCCTAGCTCTTGAGCCTTCTTTTGAGCATGCTCCATCAAAATACATCTTCCATAGTCCATTTTGTTGTTCTTTCAGTTCCTGAGTCAATGGATTTGAATCTTCCTCCTGTGAAGAGGCTTTTTCCACTCTAAAATTTTCCATGTCAACATCCACACAACAATTCAACTCGTCCATATTGGTTAGCTCAATCATGTGTGGGGTTCTGATTTCTTTGGATACTCTCATATTGTCACCATCAATATTGAAAGTTGCAAAGCATAAATCACACTGAATACTACCTCCCATTGAATCACTCCATTTTCTTGATAGTAACATTCCATAATGAGGTGGGATATCAATGACCAAAACACTCATTGTCAACATCTTGTCAGGGAAAGCTTCCAATCTATAAGGAAATGCTTTTATAGTACCAATAATAGGGACCTCTCATGAATCCATAGCCTGGCATCTTCCATGAGGTGTATCTACTTTCAGACCCAAAGATTTCACTATTTCTACAAGCATAATAGTATTAGAGGCTCTTGAATCAATCATACAATTTCTTAACAACTTTCCATTTACTATTAGGGACAAAAAGAAAGGATCAACAATTCCTATCATAGTATTAACAACATTAGTATCCAAATAGATCTGAGGGATCTCAGAGATAATTTCCCCACACTAGTTTTCAGTTGAATCACTTCCTGCAGCAGCCATTCTACCACTCTTGGTGGAATTTTGGGCATCAGAAGGGAGAACTTCATTTACCCAACTCAAAGCCTTGTCTTTATGCTCTTCTATTCTCATCATTTCTAATAATGGGACCTTAATAGTAATTTGTGATAACAGTTTTCCCATGTCAACTGGAACATACTTGGGGTCAACTACATCTTGCTTAATGATAGTAGCCTCCTTATTTTCTTCATGTTCTATAAGGCCATGTTGATCCTTGCTCAGGATTTTGACCTCCTTTTGGGAAGAAATAGCAGTCTCCTAAAGATGTTTTTTCTTTACTCTGTAAGTCACATTAGGGGGAGAAAATGTTACATTTTTCTTGATTTTAGTTTTGCTAACAACATCTGCAACCTTATTTTTGTCTTGAGTTTGTTTTACATCTCTGTCTAACTTTTTTATAAATATACTAGATGAATTTTGACTTAAATCACCCACTAACCTATTTCTCAAATTGTAATTGCTTTTGGCTTCAGTGACCATATCTGTTGTGATTTGTGCAATTTCTTCATCAGAAGGTCTTCTCAACACCACTAGCTCATCATTTCTTAAAGTGTTGCATTGGACTATATCCAACTAGCTATCTTCTTCATTAGAAAACACTTGTTGATGGTAAACCTCACTTTTGACTTGGGAACTACCAACATCTTGGCCTTATTCTTCTTCAGTGGAATCCATTTCATCATATATATATGAAGAAGTCATACCACATGCTTGATCATCATAAGACTCCTCATTGTTATTGTCTTGCTCTTCATCTGTAGAAACACTTTGAGCAATTGCACAGTAATAGGGATCATGAGGTGATTGGAAAATAATGCACCAGGGAACATCATCACTCATATTTACTATATTTCTATGCAAGGGGTCTGGGGTCTTATCATTTGGTTTATCCTTTCTTTCAGGGAGTACTGGCTTCCCATCTTTCCACTAAGTGTTGTAAGGATAGTTCTGCATTCTTGGTAACTTGTTAAAGTTATTGAAGGATGGTCTATCATTTCCCTGCACTCTACTATTTCTTGCTTCACTGGGCTTTAAATCTTTTATTTCTTTCAAAATTTGCTTCAAACTATTATCATCCTTTGGTTTTGTGTCAAACTTCCCTAGCTCCTTTCTGTTTGAGATTGAAGGTTTATAATCCTCCCTCCTTCCCAACTTCCCTGATATTCTTCTATTGCTTTCTATATTAATGGCCATCTTGTAAGCTTCTGCAAGATTTCTAGGATTCTTATCTCTCAAAAGATATCCCATTTTTGAATCAAAAGCATTCAAGTAAGTGACCAAACAAATCTTGTCATCTAGCTTGATAACTTGCAACAATTTATGCATGGCTTTCTGAAATCTGACATTGAACTCAATGACACCCTCATTTGGGTTTTTCTTGATGTTGTTGAAATCATTGAGCATGAAACCTTCATTGGTTTTATCACCATATTGTTCCTTGAAATTTTTTTTGAACTATTCCCATGAGCATATGCTAGCATGAGGTAAATTTCTAAACCAATCTCTAGCATCTTTGGTTAGAGATTGAACAAAAAGCTTCATGATCACATCATCAGGCTCAATGTTGTAGTCATCTATTACATCAATGAAACTTTTCAAATGCTCTTCACAAGTGACTACATTACTTCTAGTGAACTTTGGAAGCTTTTTCCTAATTTCATCAGGGATGGGATTTGGGTAACCAGAAATCCCAATAAAAACCAATTGTTTATGTCTCTCATGTATGGACCCTATTTGAGATGGGGCAGGACCTAAACATGTGGATGTTTGAATATTTGAAATAGTAGAAGTCTTGGGCATACCTATAGTCTTAGTAGTGTTCAACACATTTGCACCTTGTGCTAGAGAAGTGGAAAGTGTATTGGTGGGTCCAAAAGATTTCTTAAGGAAGTCAATATTTCTTTTTATCTCAGCTGTAGTGGTTTCTAGCTCTGCATTTTCTAGCTCTTTGGCCAATAATTCTTGTTCCCTTTTGGCCTTTTCTAAGTCAGCATCTAATCTTATTGCTTGATCCAGGGATTTCTTTGCAGGATTTGGTTCATTTATTGAGATCCCTACAACTTTTTGCTTACCTTTGTCCCTAGGATTTCTTATCTCATAAATTTTTTGGACAATAGGTTGGTCCTCTATTTGATCAGTTACAGGAACATGATTTATGGCTTCAAAATCCAATAATTATTTCTTCAATTGTTCTACTCTAATCATAGCATGCCTAATCTTTTCCTCCTTTCCCTTCTCTCTTTTCTGCCTTATTTGAATTTGCTCTTGGATCTTTCTTTCCAATTCAAACACTTCTTCAAAAATTTCCTTAGAATTAGGAAGGGCTGTTTCAGATGAGGATTCTTGGGTAGGGACCTGCTCTTGGTGGTCATCTGGTATTTGGTGGCCCTGTAAGGGGGAATCATGGGGAAAAGAAGGAACAAAGTCTTGTCCATTCCTACTTTGGCTTCTAGATCTTCTGTTATTCCTAGGGATTCCTCTCCTATGAGGTTGTGTTCTCCTTCCATCCTTTTAGAAGGTGAGTAATAATCCTCATACTGATTTAAACCTAAATCAACTGCTTCCTCATATTCAGAAGTATTTCCTTCTTGGTTTATTTGAATAGGATCTTCTATCCTTGTATTTCCTTTCTGCTTCCATGTAAAAGAAATTTCATTACTATTTATCTCCTTCCTCATATGACTTTGTCTTGACATAGCCGGGAGTTCTTCTAGATTTTCTTCTGGGTGTTCCTTTCTCCAAGATCTTGTTTTTTTATGAGTCATTATAAAAAAGGGAAATCTTTATTTGGAACACTTGTTTAGAGATTTTGTAAAGAGTCACCACCCAATTTCCTTTCAGGGTTTGGAGAAAGTAGTCTAGTATTCTTTTAGGAGAGATTATCAGCCAAGCTCCTAAAGGCAAGATACTAAGAGATGAAAGAACAATTCTGATCTTCAACTGTGACTGACTGGTAAGAAATGAGTAGGCCAGGAGTTGAACTCAGCTTGAAACTTGCCTCACTTGTGACTTTTTAAAAGACCTTAATTAGAATCCCCAGCAGAGTCACCAATTTGTTAGGGATTTTTCTTGTAGGATCAAAATGATTACTTGAAACTATGCTTCTTGAGGCTGACCCAAATAAGAGAAAGACCTAATTACTGAGGATTGGATAAGATCCTCCTTTGTTTTGAGCTCCACATACTTAGGCAGGTATTACCTTTTAATGATAACTGATTACACAGTGTTTATGTGAGTGGACACTGATCTTCTATTAATCCTTCTAATGCATCAATCTATAAAACACTCTGCATATTACCAGGATCAATTTAATGCAGAGCTTAACCAAGCAAAATATGATTTCAAATAAAGAAAGGATCACTTATTTAAAGATTCTCATCCTTCTTCCTTTTAAGGAGGGGAAACCTAAATGATTCTCTCTTCAAGGAATCAAGAAATATAGACTGTGTGTTTTAGGAAAAGTCCTATCTATTTTTCACAATAAACATGAAATGAAAAATGTATTGATAACTAATGTGAAAGTTTCAATTTTTCTTCTAAAGATCTATAAAAGATAAAACCATAAGAAACAAACACCAAATCAATGCCTTATCTAATGGGCAAAAGAAATCTAAATGCAAATCAACCAGATAATTTTAACAGAAATACAACAGTATGCCTTGCATACCAGCTACAAATCCAAATAGATTGCCTTACAAACTATTCTATTAACCAAACATTATTATCATCAACAATCCATACAAATATATCTACTCTTCAAGATGAACTATGATAACTTTAATTCTTTCCTTGGAAGAAACTCATAATAAATCTAGCAAGTTGCTTTACAACTGGTATATTTTAAATATCTAACAAGTAAGACATACAAGAGTACAACATAAAGGTAAAGAGACAACAACAATATATGGAAAAAGTGTAGTGTTTTTTTATTAAAATAAACTTGCCAATTACATTCACAATTCTATTACTCAGAAGATCAAACACAAAACTTGGACATTTGCCTCAAAGTAATTATGTTCAATTTTTCTATTATCTTTTCGAACCCCCAAAAAATGAGCCTTTAACTCTATTTATATCTCTCTTTCAACCACCTTCGAATTCCCCTATGAATGGGAATGCAACAAGCTTTGGATGGTTGAAAACCCTAACCCTAAGAGCACAAGACACAAAAAATTAAAATAAAATACAATAAGCCCTTAGGCAATGGAAAGACAAAACTTACACCTTTGTCTGCAAGTATTTATGATAGCTTCATAAGTTTTAATGATATATGGTGACCACCATTTTAGGCTAACCTACACCATTCTTAAATGATATCTTATCATCCCTGTATTCTAAGATCAAGTGTCAACTACGTCAGATATCCTCCTCATTCTTCATCCAAAATGTCCAAGTCAACTGCAGTGGATTTAACCTTCTTGGGCTTTAATAACTCATCCCATGCAATCACTTCTTCATCTGAGGGCCAATTAAAATCCTGGATGAGCTGCAATTATGCTTTTTGTCTCTCCCACCTGGCATCCATAATTTCTTTGACATCTGTTATAAATCTGGTGAGATCTATCTTTGCCTTAATGGCTTCATCCAGGGTTTTATTGAAACTTTCTAAATCAACATTACTTTCTTCACCTAAAAATGCCTCCTTCCTAGGCAATAAAATATCTACATCTGATCTCCACTAATCAAGACTCTTTATGGCTCCATCTATATTCATAATTGAAGGGATAAACTCATTGGAACAGGAGCCGAGCATGGCTATCTTAGCCTCAATCAAATTTGCCTTACCTTTAAAAAGTGGTAATATGGCTTTAACTCTATCTATCTCCTCACCAACCCTCACAATTGTCTCCAGAATATCACTTCCCAAAGATTCAACAAATATCAATTTCTCAAAAAGTGGTGCTCTGACAGACCAAACTGCATGATATCCACTCAAAATTTGTACGTAATTATTAACTTCTTTCTGCAATTCTGGCAACTTGCCATAGGCATTAAAAACAAGATCAAATTTATCCTTAACTGCATTTATTCTATACCTCAGAATATCTAACAGGGCCTACAAGATAGCCTCATTTATCTCCTCATTTATCTTCTTCAATTTTGCAGCCACCTCTTCTTCTATCATTCTGTGTGCCTTAATTAATATAGGTAGCTCAGGAGGTGTAGGAGCCACTACGGGAGTATTAATGATTTGTAGCTGTAGCTCCTCTACATGCTACTCTAATGTTGTTACCCTTATTATTTCTAAGTCCCTATCTTTTACAAGGGAACTATAGTCACTCAATAGAGCACCATACCTCTCAGATAGTTGCCTTGTTTTCTCCTCATTTAATTTTGCAAACTGGGTCAAGACCTGAGATATTTCTAGGTCCCCTATATTGTGGATGGACCACACAATCTTATCTCCTTCCATTTGTTCCTTCACATTTAAAATTTGTGGCTTCTTGTCCTTAGGATATAAGCTCCACATGGCTAATGCCTGATTCTTTGGGCTATACCCAAATCCTTTGATGATATCCCCTACTTAGGTTTCTGAATATGAAGTGACATCTTCTTGTCTCTTTATTTGATCAATTATGAAATCAGAATATAAATTCCACACAGGCACAAGAAGCATGTTGCTTTGTTTTACCAATTGCTTGGCCTCATCTGGGGTTAAACTCTTAGCTTCAGGGTCATATACTTTAAGCTATTGTACTTCCTCTTCCGGTACTTGACCCTCTTCAGTTATTTGCACACTAGATGCAACCTGTTGTTTCTTGTGCCAAATTAAGAAGCTTTTGAATTCATCTGAATTAACAAAGTTATCATCATTCAGGAAAGCATCCTGCTCAATTATCCTCTCATCTTGGCCAAGGGCCAAAGGCAATTCAACATCTTCAGTCTCATATCCATGTTGTCTTTTCTCTTCTCTTATTTTCTTTCTTAGTTGGTGATGGTGGACTCCAGTTCCTATATAGAGGGCACCTACTCTATCTCTTTTTCTTTCAGAAGGCTCCCCAGTGAGTAACTTCTATTTTTTCTTGAGGGGCTTAGCAGTATCATCAGAGCTAGGTAACTTACTAAGGATAATGGCTTCATTTCCTTCTTCAGTCCCTTCAATCATTGGTTTCTCCATAGGGGGTGGGCTATATATTGGGTAGCCACCATCACTATATTCTTCACATTCAGAATTAGAGTGGGCTTTTTTACCCTTATTAGTATCATCAATTTGATCCTTCATGGATCCTACCAATATGTCAAATTGAGCCATCATCTACTCAAGTCTCTGGAGGTAAGGAAAAGTGGGAAAGAAACCCCCAAACACCAATCCTTTTTCTTTTAACAATTTCTCAATTTTAAATAATCGATCTAATTGTTGTACTCTTTTCTCTACCTCATCATCCTCAATGATGTTTCTAATCATATCCTCCTCTAGATATTCCTCATGGTACATATTAAAAGGAATGTTAGGCATGTAATATCTCCTAGAAGCAACTATGAAACCTTCTGTATCCACATATCTATAGGGTGTTCATACAACTTATAATTTTCTAACCAATCATTCACCTTGTTGAAAGATCCTTTTCCTATTGTAAGATAATGCACTTTAAAATGTCGAGGTGTGAATGTTCCCTTTCTATGGAAAGCCAAATGCTCTTTATCAGTTAGCATAACTTGCCAAATAAATTCTAAAAATGCAATCCTTGGTGGGACAAAAAATGGCATTAGATGGGGAGGTTGAGGGCATCCATAAACTCTTATCATTGTATAACCCTTCTCAAAGAAGAAGTCTCCCCAATTATGACCTTTGGTCCAATTATGAACAAACTATTGAGGTTTTACCAATTGCAGGACCTTGGTGGATAACCTTGTGTAATTAACTCCCAAACTTTGGAGAATGGGGTACACAATCCAATTTTCAAAAGCACCAAAATCATGCCTAGGACAAGAAGGACTCCAAATTGCCAACCAAAACTATGCCGAATTGGGCTGTCCATTCCACACCATTTGTTGCTTGAGATCCTCCACATTTATAAGATCATAATTGTGATACACAATAAGGTGCATCAACAAGGAGTAGTGCATGAATCTGGGTGTAGAACCAGGTGTGAAATTTTTCAAAGATAATAAACCATCATGCATTCTATTTATTACATAACCAATGAAATCATATCCCTTGTTCACCAGATAGCTCTTTGAATCCATAACTAGCATCAAAATATCAGAGGTGATCCTCTTTGGGCTTGGATCGACTCCAAGGACCTGGCATATCCCATATGCAATGTACTTCATATAAACCAAAGATCCTTTTAAACATATGGAGTTGACCCACTCATGGGTGCAATGTAGTTCCTATTTTCTTTGGACATATGGCTCTTAATCTCCCTAGAGACCAATGCAACCTCTTTGACATATCTATTTTCTTGGTCTTGCAAATCTATTTCAGTGGCCATAGGGATTTGAATTCTAAATGCCTTCGTAAAAGAATTCTGGTCTAGGGTTACAAGGGGAGAGCCATCTTCTTTTCTAATAGTTCTAGGCAGGGGATCATATCATTGAGATAGCATAAGTAGTGCGTCTACATCTAGGAAAACCTCTAGAACAATTAATTTAGCTAACCCTGATGTCCAAGGGTTTGAGACTAGTAGTGCACTATCATGCTTCTTATAAAAATACCTGAATAAACACATGCCCATGACTTTAGGGGTCTTAGCATCTCTTCAATAAGCTAATTCATCCATAAAATAACCATCACTAACCTTTTTGGTCTGTGAAGATCCCGACAAGAGAGTGAGGAACTCATCTGAATAACTTTGTTTCACCTTCTCCTTAGACCCTTGGCTGGTTGGACCTCCACCTACTGCTTCTTGACTCATTCTGACTGTATACTGGAAATTCTCTACAAAATCACTGGTCACACTATAATTCTGGAAAGCTCTGAAAACTTAGCACTCTTTACTCTTCACAATGCTCCATAACCTTCAAATGAGTGACCTCTAACTATTTTATTTTGTGGAATTGAATGCACCACTATGTCTGAAACTGAAAAGGCATCAAAGACATCACCTCTACCATTACTCAGCACGAATAGAGCTCAATTTACTAGTCATAGCGTAAGAAATTCAAATTCAATTATTGAGAGACCTGGTGATTGGAGAAAAGTCTCATGGTCATTTAATAATATTGGCACCTTGAAAATGCTTGTGAGACCTGGTGACTAAGATGATTTCTTGTAGTCGCTGAAAGATTTTCTACTTTGTGAATTCATTATGAGATTAAGCGATCACTACAGATTTTTGATCTAGAGACTCCATGACTATAGTCCTTCTCTTTAGTCCATGCTTTAATTTTTCACATTCAAAGATCACCTGACTATAGTCTACTTCTTAGTCATGGGTGAAATATTTCTCTTTATGAGATCATGTGACTAAGACTATCTTCAACTTCTATTACGAGATCTGCCAACAATAGGCAAATTTTTAATCAGTGAGAGCTTTTCATAAACTGAATTTGGTATAGAGACTTCGCGACCACCACAAGATTGAGATTAAATCAACAACTAGGATGAAGTAGCTTACTAATCCTTCTTTTTAACTCGGCATCATCTTGAGATTACACGACTCTATGTTTCTCCCATTCGTGAAATAATTTATCTAACCTTAGTTAATACTGGAGACTTGGTGAATACCTCATTTCTCAGAGTTGCACAAATATTTTCTAAACTACTATTTAGTTCTGAGATTAAATGTCATACATTGATCAAAATCTCATCTTACGGCTCATACTGAATCCTTTAATCCTTTATAACTTAACCGCCGCATCTGGAGATCTGGAGACAACCGTGTCATTGGATCACTAACCGTGTAGGAGATAGTTGCCACATCAGGAGATGATGCGGTTGTTTGAAAATCCAAGTCGCTAAATGATTTAACCAACCGCATGAAGTCCTAGAGACTTTGCGATTAACATGGAATAAGACCGCACATTTATATAGAGATTCAGCGACCAAAGAGGAAATCATAATCGCTAGAAAGTATTTTACTTCACAAAATCATTTAGAGACAACCCGACGAAAGGTAATTTTCATATAGGTCAGATTGGGCGACTATAGTTCTTTCATTACAAAATTTATCATAGCAGTCGCTAGATCTCGAGAAGAACATATAGAGACCTGGAGACTAAAAGGCAATCGCTAAGTCATTTTGACAATAGAGAATATTCCAAAGTCATCTTGAGACCAAGTGACAACAGCTTTCTAGTAATCGCTAGACATTTAAGAACATGCTAATTTCTTTGGGAGACTAAGTGACTAATTGAGGAAAAATAAAGTGCACATGCTTTATTTAAAACTTAAGTGATCTGATAAAGTAACAAAAAAAAAAAGGCCGAAAGGTTAAACTAGAAAAAAAGAAGGCCAAAAGGTTAAACTAGGGCTTTTGGATTTTTAGGGAAAAGGATTTGAAAAACCTAAGGTTAATCACCTAGGGCTAAAATTTTTACAAGAGAGACCAGACAAGAACTCAAAATTTTGATCTGAAAAACACTGAGACTAGAAATACTACCAACACTGTGCTCGGTTAACTTAACATTATGCTTGTATTTTTCTCAGTTACTATACTTAGTATGTTGACCGACTAGCCTATTTTCTTCCTTTACTAACTATATGTGTGACACTAATAACAACTTATAATCTAACAAAAATTACCCCCATAAGTGGACTCAACTTCTAAAAATCAACCATTCAGGGGGATATTATAAAATATAAAGGGACTAGATCCACAAAATATGATTTTTTGAGTGAATTACTTCATGATTCTTCCAATTCCAATTTGAAAATAATTCGTATATCTAATCCAAAAGAGGAATTATGAAAGTTGGAGGGATTCTTGCATTATAGCTAAATAGGCATATAATTGCAAGAAGGAAAAAGAAAGACTTCACAGATGAATATTGGATTTTAGAACTTGAAGGTGAAATCTGTATAGAGGGATTTGGTCTTGAGTTTAGGAATATAGATGAGGAGGAAAGTTTACTTATGGAACTTGAGGTTGTAAATGACCTATTTGGGATTTCAAACTCTAGTAAGATGAAGAAGAGGGAAGAATTAGATAAAAAAAATACTCATAGAGATAATGTTAGATTTTGAGGTTTTAGATTCACTAGAACTAGAACTTGTAATAGATCCAAAGAGGGAGATACAGAGAGATCTAAATGTTGGAAATATTATTTGGGAAAGTGAGATACTAAGGGGGGGTGAATCAGAATCTTGAAACTTATACACATTGAAATCAATTCAATACATATATCACAAACATAAATTTCAATGCTAAGATGAATCTAACATTCTAATCACATCCATGAAAATATAACTCATAATACAAAGATTTGGTAACCTAGAAACCCTTGAAAGGTAAAACTGGGGTGGGGATGACAACTATTTTCATTGAAGGGTAAAATTGCTATTGTCACTTGTCCTCACAAAGCCAATACTAATAAGATAAGAATGTAACCTTTCATACCATGCTCTCGGTGCTTGTTTCAGTCCATACAGTGCTTTGTGAAGTCTACATACCATGTTCTTCTTATTTGGATCAACAAAACCTTCAAGTTGTTCTATGTAGACCTCTTCCTCAAGAATTCCATTTAGAAATGTTGATTTCACATCCATTTGATATACTTTGAATCCCTTATGTGCAGCATATGCAAGTAATGTCCTAACTCCTTCAAGTATTACTACTAGTGAAAAAGTTTCACCATAGTTAATATCATCTTATTATGCATATCCCTTGCATACAAGTCTTGCTTTGTTTCTAGTTACCTCACCAATCTCATTCAACTTATTTCTAAAAATCCACTTAGTACCAATTAAATTTTTATCACTCAGTCTCGATACCAATGTCCATGTTTTTTTTTTCTCTATTTGTTCAATTTCTTCATTTATTGCCTTAATCCATTCCTCATTCTCAAGTGCATCTCTAACATTCTTAGGCTCAAATTCACAAATTAAACATGTGTTCTATCTTAACTTACTTTGTTTCATCATGCCATCTTCCTTGTCTCTAGTAATTTGGTTCTTTGGACAGTGTCTTCTAACAAATCTTAACAGTACTTCCTCTCTTCTTTGCTCATCATTCGGTTCAAGTTCATTTTCTTCCTCGATAGCTTCTTTTTGGTTCTTAGTTTGCATTTGCTGATTCTCAGTCGCATTTTCCTATTGCTTGGTAGACTCAGTCTGTGGCTTCAGTAGATAGTATGGATGCTTAATGTATGTAAACCTACCATAGTCTTCTGGTTCCTTCCTGCTTTCCTCATCATTTTTATCAGAAAACTACTCCACTTTCAAATTAGCACTCTTAATCATTTTTTTAGTAGACTTGTTCAAACATTTGTATGCTTTTCTCTTAGTAGAATATCCAATAAATATTCCTTCATCACATTTAGAGTCAAATTTACCATTTCTATCATATTTCAAAATATAACATCTACTACCAAAAATTCTAAAATAACTTACATTCGGTGTGTAGCCAAACCATAGCTCATAAGGTGTCTTATTTGTATCTTTCTTCAATTGAACTTGGTTCAAGGTGTATACAATAGTGCTAATAGATTATCTCCAGTACATTTGTGCAACATCCTTCTCAATTATCAATGTTCTGGCATAGTCAACTATAGATCAATTCCTTCTTTTTGCAATACCATTATGTTGTGGTGTTCTTGGTGCAGAAACTTGTCTTTTAATTCCATGCTCATTACAGAAGTTAGTGAGTTCATCATAAATAAATTCACCTCCTCTTTCATATCTTAAGAATTTTAAATCTTTTCTGGTTTCTTTTTCAACTTTAGATTTATACCACTTAAATAGTATGAAAGCTTTAGATTTCTATTTCAAAAACATAACTATCATCATCCTAGAGTAGTCATCAATAAATAAAATGAAATATTTTTCACCATAATAACTCTAAGTTCTCATAGGACCACATAAGTTGGCATGTACCAACTCCAAAATACCATTAGAAGAATAGTCTTTGATTTTGAAACTAGATTTAGTCAGTTTTCCTTTTTAACATTGATTGCACATGACATGGTCAGGTTTAGTTAGAATCGATAAACCTCTAACTCTTCTCTTCTTACTGATCTTAATCATGTTATCAAAATTCACATGACACAATCTCTTATGCCACAACCACACATCTTCATTTCTATCCAAAAAAATAAGAAGTTTTAGCATTGTCAAGATAAAATAGATTACCTTTGGATTGTTCACCAGTACTGACCAACATTTTGGTTTCATCATGGATTTTCAAATTTCTACTTTCAAATGCAACTCAGTGACCTGGATTGTTCAATTGTGCTACACTCAATGGATTATAGTTAAGTCCCTTCACCCAATATTCATTCTCACATCTAATCTTATTGTTCAACAAGATAAATCATTTTCCTTTCACTAGACAAGGAGTCTCATTTCACATTTTAATAGATCCTCCATTATAGTGTTCAAGGTATTCAAATTTATCCTCATCACCAGTCATATGATGTATACAGCCACTATCTATAATCCAAGTATCATTGTTGCTAACTTTAGATATAAGTGTTTTTTCTACATACCTTTCTTCTTCTTCTTCTGAATCATCTTTCATTGCAACAAATACCACTTCATATTCTTTATCAGTATCAGTTTCAATGTCATCTTCATCATCTTCAACAAGATAACAAGCCTTCTTGCCTTTGTCTCTATAGTCTTGGTTGTTTCTTCTATCACAGTGTCGGTTCCCTCTGTGATCTCGATTATCCCTTCAGTCAAACTTCCTTTCTCTTGTTCTTTCATCATCTTTGTCTTTATCATCTTCTTTTTGGTTAGGACACCTAACTGCAATGTGACAAATCTCTTTACATTTAAAACATACTATTGTCACTAAGGATTGCACCCAATTTCCTAAGTGTTAAAACCCAGCAATCCTATGAAACATGGGACTATCCTCAGGTTATTGGTGACCTATTCAAGCATAGACCGTTGGATTAAGGGTTGGCTTCCCCTTGGATCACTTTAAAACTAACTAACTTTTAGGAGGAAAGGGAGAGAGTGCATAAAGAAAATAATTGAAATTGATTTTAAAACAAGATGATCCATTGAATTTGAAAGAAGATCCACAACTGAATTAAGGTTACTGCAACAGAAAAAAAAAACTAAACTTCACAACTTGATTCTACTACCTTAAACTCCTTAGGAAAACATGGTATTTGAAATACAGAGAAGGGAAGATGATTCCACAATTCTGATTTTTTCAGTTTGCACATGAATTAACACTATAGAGCTAAGATGAATTCTTGAACATTCAACTGGATCAACATGTAGATTAAGGATACAATAACATCGCAATAATCCTGCATGAGATTCAAAACAAGAAATCTGAAATTGTAGGGAAACAAGAAGGATCAATTTTATTACTGAAAAGAAACTAAGTACAAGATGTGTCTCTCAGAGCTACAACACTTATATCAGAGAGAATAGAATGAAGAGCTAAACTCCATCACGAAAAGTGATAGGTATATAACTAAAACCTATGAATCTACATTCAAATCCCACAACCTCCTAAGAATGTAAAAGATCTCAAAATAGACCCATGAGGCTGCCTCATAAACTCAAATGCCAGATTCCTGAGTTTTTAGGGGAAGCGAAGAAAGTGGGAGCCTAAAAAAAGATGGTCAAAAGAAGACCACTCTACCCCCCTAAGCCATGCACTAAAATATTTTGACGATGATTTATAAAAACACCATCACCAAAATTTACATTAATAATCTGCAATGACTTCATATTCAAAATCCCATCCCACTAACACGCAAAATGGATTTAATTACATTTTAAAATAATCTCAACCCAAAAATGGGGAAACACATTTTAAAAACAATTACATTTTAAAATAAATCCACCTTTCCCTAAAAATAAAACATGGATTTAATATATATTTTAAAATATTCTCAACCCAAAAATGGGGAAAATATTCAAAATATTTACATATAAAATAAAATCTACCTAATACAAAGGCATCAAAACAAACCTCAACCCTAGAAAGAAGGGGATAAATGAAATAATGGTCATATGATCAAAACCCTCATTCAAAAAATGGGAAGAGTTGGCATCAAACCATTCTAACTTGGCAACTGGCAAGTTTCTATTCTCATTGGCAGTCGAAATTGGAAACATCTGGAACTTTTCTCGCAACATCACATTGTCAAGGAGGTAAGCTTGATTTTGGTGAGTCTTCATGCTATTTCAATTCATTGTGTCTTTGGCATTTTCATTTACTTTCATAGCACTATGTTCTGGTTTTATTTCTATTGTTTGTGTATTCAGCTCCTTCAACATTATCGATTTTACACTTTCGAGGGCACTGTACCATGATGGAATTGTATTACATATCATTCTATATTTCATTATTGTCATGATATATGTTTTGCATTTGTATTTTTTTTGTCCTCTAATTCCTACTATGGCATCCATGTCACTACAACCCGTGTATCTCTATGTATTTAATTCCATCGTATTTTGATTGAATTAAATATATGTCCAAGGCGTTGTGTCTCTGTGAATCATCATCTATTCCTATATTTTGCATAGTAGTGGATGATTTTATTATAAACCTCTGAACATTCAAGGGCACCATGTACCTATACTTATTTTTGTTATAAAAAACTAGGGCATCATTGCCTTTTAATGCCGGCTACATCACAGGCACATGTATTCCATTGTTATTGCTGGTGCAAGGGCCATAATAATGTTTGATTTTAACTCCCCTATTACTGATTCTCCATTTACCAAGCACCAAATTTGTATACTATTTTGATGCAGTGCCAGCCCATGGACTGTGTGTATGATTGATTGTTTTGAAAAAAACTTGCAATGGTGTTTTGGGAAATGTGGTGTCATGATTGTTTTTGTAGGTGCGTTGATGTTTATCCATACCACTGGGGTGGCATCGCATGTTGTGACTACCATCATGAGGTTGTGAGCTCACTGCAAGAGCATAGAACCCATTTCAATGGTGTTCACTATTTTATGTTTACCTTTTATGGAGCCAATGAGCTCAGTCTAGGGCACCACCATATTGTTAGCACAGCCTATGAATTCACTCTTACACAGCTCGATGACCCATGAGTGTAAAAAATAGGGCATAAAATTCACTAAGTTTTGTCATCTATTAATTCATGCTAGCCCACGAGCTTTTCACATTTTCTAACACCTCTTATTGATGAAGCTTGTGAGCTATGTGCATGATTGATTTGAGGCATTGTTTTGTTCAAATCGTGCCTCCTTGTATTCACTGTTGCATTGACGGCATAGTTTGACTATGATAGCATTTGATCATGTGTTGTATTTTAATTATTCTTGATCCTAGCATGTGCGAGCTCGGTCTCCATGCATGAACATGTTATTTGCTGGTATCAAATCCTTGCTTACTATTGTATTGTATTCCACTTCTTTGACACCATGCCTTGTTGTCGAGGTCACTCTTGGTACTTTTCTTTGGTGCCATGTGCATGAAATCTGGCTTACTGTCAAGGTTACCCATGAGGTCTTGGACTATAACACTACTATTAATGCCTTTATGATCTGGACACTATTATGGTATGATAGCCTTGTGCTTAGCTAGTCTGGTGAGTTGATCTTCAGCTCATGTTCTTTGAGCTGTGACATCCACTGTCTATTTGAACTGACCGCATGCTTAATCTATATCATACTGCTACTATATTGGCATTGTTTTCTTCTTCATGCACAGCCTGTGAACATAATAGGGCATTTGTTCTTATTATTTGAATATTTATCAGGTTTGCCATTTATTAGCTCTATGTTTGTTGTAGATACATAGGATATGAGTATAAAGCTTTGCATTATTTTGTTAGATCCAAATGCCATTGATTTTGGGGTCAAGCTGGATCTACAATTGTTATTAGCATGTATCTATCTCCTCAACATGGGCCCTTACGAGACATCAATACTGAATTTGTTGATGTTATCCTCTATTTTCCCTTCATCACTGAATACTTACAAGACCCATGGATTTACACTTTTCTCGAGCTATATGTTTGGATCATGTCACTATTGCATGCCTGGTATTTATATTAAGAGTTTAGGCCCGTGAGCTTTTCCATCTTGATATTATTGAGACCTTGTTGATGTTTACATCTTTCCATGAGTCATTTCATGCTTGTACATGCTTTTCTTGTCTGGTTCTCATTCACTGTCATACTGAGGCCAACAATTGATTATGTAATGTTTCTGATTGTTACTAGGTGCCATCATGTCATTCCATATTGATCTCATTCTACCCTTGTCGCACCCTTTGTATTTGGTTCACGACACAGATTTGAATATGCTCATGCCATAGCATTAATGTATTAACTATAGATTTGAAGTACATTTTATTTCTTTATTTTGATAATGCCTCAGTGTACCCTACAAGCCCTTCTTATGCTAGTGTTTGACCATGCTGCATCATCTAGTTGTTTCTCTACTGACCATGGGTGTTCTTGTCCCGTGATGCAGTCACTGACAAGGAAACTTGAGGTTTTCCTATCATGATCTGCATCACGGGTGAAGGTCATTCATCTGGGACCCAGCACCCTTGGATTATTATTGGATTAACTTCTTCTGTATCTACACATGGAACAAACATGTTAGTGAAAATCATGGTGTTTCCTCTATTTCTGGATCCTTTTATGCACTTTCCCTGAGCATAGCCCTTCCTAGAGGTCTATGGCTGAGTGCATATATGCATCTTTTGAATATTGTGATACCAGGCATTGTTTAGATCCATTATATCTAACCCATATCTTCTCCTCTCTTCTTGTAGGTCCAAGACCATGGGAGCTTTCTAGATAGGATTGGCTCCAGACACCATTACTAGGCAATGTCTAGTAACCCTATATTTTAATTGATTACTTCATGTATATCTACACTTAATCATTCAATTCTAGAAATGGCTATGCTCACGGCCTGTGTGAGCTTAGATAAATGTTTTTCTTAGTTTCTTTTCCCTTAGTACAACATACTTAACACTGATACATGTACATGTAATTCCTAGATGTAGTTCATTTCCTGTTTTCTTTTTTATACCTTGAAATGAACACAAATATTAGGAAAGACCACTAATAATTTCAAACTAGGGTGCAGTAGTCTAACTTACTAACTAGGCCTCTTCAAATGAGTAAAATATTGATAAGATTCTGACGACCTCTTTGGAGTGCTTTCCTTCTAAGCATCCTAGCTAGCTGCCTTATAAATCCATTGGGCATAGAGTCTTATAAGCCTCAAACTGAACTTAGAATTTTAACAAACAACCCTTCTTGCTAACAAAACAACTAACTATTGGTAAATAACTTCTTTGGTTTATTGCTGCTCACACCAGACTGAAAACTGAACCGAAAGAAAAATAAAAACAAAACTAGAAACCAACTTGTGCCAAGGCACTTAGGAAACATAGAAAGCTGAAATTTCTAACTTACTAATGTACAGGGTAGAACCAGACCTCAGAAACAAGCCTTGAGGTCAATCCCATTCACTGGAATGGGCAACTTCTCTGCATCCATATTAGCTAGTTGAAAAGCATTATGGGCCTTGCATTTAACAACCATGAAGGGTCCACTCTAATGAACTAAAACTGATTTAGAACCTGATTGGAGATTCTATGATTAAAGATCACCAAGGAGTTGCTGATTAGATATGTAATATGATTAAATCAGTATTATGTTGTCATTGATGTCAACTAGTTTGACAACACTTATCTTGTAAGTTACTATACCGAAACATCTAAAGAAAGGTGAAAGAGTTGAAGAACAAAAATATCTACATGAGGAAGATGTATATGTCAAATGAGGATAAGGAATACATTGAGTAACTTGTTGATGAGTCTATGACCTTATGATATTGACTTGATTACGTTGCATTCATCTATGATGGATAAAATAGTTGAAAGACACAAAGCAGTGTTGTCAGTTAATGAAGCATTTGAGTATACACCGATGAAGTGTAGTGTATAACGAGCACAGTGTTAACTAAGCTTGTGTTCACCAATGCATTTCTTTGTTAGCCAAGTAGAACAGAATGAATTAAATGATCAATTTAGCTGATAAGATTGATGAGCTAGAAAGTGTATAACTTCAAGGTAAGAGATAATGTTTGTTATGAAGATCGATGGCTAACATAATTCAAGGAAGATCTAATGGAGTAGATTGAAATGTGTTATTGACACATTAGCTAAGGAAGGTTAAAGCGGCAAAATCAATGAAGATGATTAAGTGGAAAAATCTGATGGAGGAGAAGAAAATGGTTTACTCGTCAATATAAGAGACTAGATTTTCATAATGAAAAGATGCTGAAAGAAGAAGATCCTGCAAAGTTATCGTGTGAACAAGTTTTCATGCATTTTGATCATACAGATTAGTGAGAACCGAATTGTATAGCATTACCGAGTGACAAAGAGTAATTACCAACAGACTATAAGTTGATATATTGTTGAATCAAAAGTGTGACATTGAGCAGAAAGATTTGTATGAGCTTCACATTGATCTATATATTTTCAATTGAATTTGTATTAAGGTAGATCACCTATTGTTACATATTTAACCATTGTACACAGTCAAATCTCTTAACCAAGTGGACTAAGAAAGTCTTTTATGTTTCATTCATAGAATGAACATTGTTACCCTGTCAACCCCATAGTGAATGTTGGTTGGACAATAACGGTTGGTCTAAAATACTCTAACAAGATCACACCTAACAGTGTGTTTGTAACCTTTAACAGGGTTGGGTCTTCACCGACCTCACTTCAGAAGAGTGAATATTTTGGGTTGTCGGTCCCAGGTGGTTTTTCCCTTCATAGGGTTTCCACATTAAATCTCTTGTGTTATGTGTTGATTGTGATATTTGTTTGTTATCATACTTTGCATATTACATGTTAGATTTGATCGGTACCTGCTATATGTTTTAGACTGGTAATCGGTAAAAGCACAGACAATATAGTATTTCAAGTTACTGAGTATCAGGAGTTTTAAGTAATTATTTTTTGGATTATACATTTTGTATTGGGACACTGGATAACTGATTCACCCCCCTCTTAGTTATTCTAACAATTGGTATCAAAGAATTGGTTACTTAGAATAGAGTTTTAAGGACTTCAGCACAAAGATCTCAAGATGTATAAGAGGGAAGTGCCAAGACTAAACAAAGAGATCTTCGTAGTATGGCAAAGCTGGATGAAGCTACACATATCTAGAATTGAGAATTCTACACTAGAACTGATGGAGAATGGCTACATACAACCAACCACTGGTCCCTTGACCCTTGATCAACTGAGAGATAGGCATGAACACAATATCACTATGAAGGAACTTGTTGCTTCCTGTACTGATGCCAAATTTGAAGATATTAAGGGATGCACTATTGCAAAAGCCATGTGGGATAAACTTGCACTGATATGCAATGGTGATTTGAATGTTAAAAGAGCTCAAGCTGAAAGCCTAAGAGGTAGATTCAATGATATGAAGATGAAGGAAGATGAGAACATTGTGCAGTACACAAATAGACTAAAAGAGGTAGTACATGCTATGAGAGCATCAGATGGAGTTATTGATGATGAAACAGTGATAAGAAAGAGTCTTAGAACTTTATTGCCAGTTTATACAATCAAGATCTCTGCAATTCATGAAACAAGGGCTACATCCAACCTTACTCTTGACACTCTGATTGGTAAGCTTACAACCTTTGAATTGAATAACTTTGATAATAGTGTCGTACCGACTGTTGAGTCATCTTTCATGTTTTCTTTCAGGATTGGTAAGTCTAGTAGTATGAATAATAAGAATGATGATAGTGATAGCAATACCAATGATGAGCTTGATGAGCTTGAAGCTCTTATGGCCAAAAGGTTACCCAAAGGTAAAGGAAGGTATAGAGGTAAGATACCTTTGGCATGTTTTAATTGTAAAGAGGTTGGCCACATTGCTGCTAGATGTCCACATAAGAAAGATGATGATAGATCCAAAGACTAATCTAAAGGAAGATATGGGAGAAGAGTCAATAGAGGCTACCGATACAACAACAGAGACAACCGAGATAGTAATGACAAAGGCAAAAAGGTATGTTACATAGTTGAAGATAATGAATCTTAATCTGATTCTGATGATGATGTAGAAGTTGTATTTGTTGCTATGAAAGATAGCTCAGAGGAAGAAGAAAAACATGTAGAAACAACACTGATCTCTAAAGTAAACATAAATGATACATGGATCATAGACAGTGGCTGTACACATCCTATGACTAGTGATGTAGAGAAATTTGATGAACTTGATGAATACAATGGAGGATCTGTGAGAATGGGTAATGATGCACCCTGTATGGTAAGAGGTAAAGGTTCACTAATGATTAATGATAGGATAAAATGTGAAAATTCTTATTGGGTAGATGGACTAAACTATAACTTGCTAAGTATGGCACAACTGAATGATTCAGGCCACCGACTTGCTTTTGAGAGCAAAAAGGTAAAGATTTATGATGATGGAGGAAGACTTGTCAGAACTGGTACACAATCCAGGGGTAACCTATTTTATCTTGATATTGACCAATCTTCTTGTTTGATAATGAAGGATGAAGATGCATGGTTGTGGTATAAAAGGTTATGCCATGTGAATTTTGATAACATGATCAAGATCAGTAAGAAGAAAAGAGTTAGAGGGTTGCCTAACTTGTCAAAACCTGATCATG
Organism: Chamaecyparis obtusa; assembly: GCA_027943335.1. Lineage (NCBI taxonomy): Eukaryota > Viridiplantae > Streptophyta > Pinopsida > Cupressales > Cupressaceae > Chamaecyparis > Chamaecyparis obtusa. The sequence continues at coordinate 204,810 of BSBK01003445.1, forward strand.
CTATGTGTCATGAATGTCAGAAAGGTAAGATGAATAAGTCTAGTTTCAAAATAAAAGACTATTAACCAAAGAACATACTTGAGTTGGTTCATACCAACCTATGTGGTCCTATGAGAACTCAGAGTTATTATGGTGATAGATACTTTATTCTTTTTGTTGATGACTATACTAGATTGATGACTGTTATGTTTGTAAAAGAAAAATCTCAAGCATTCAAGATGTTTAAGTGGTATAAGGAAAAAGTAGAAAAAGAGACTAGTAAAGAATTGAAATGCCTAAGATCTGATAGAGGAGGTGAATTTATCTTTGATGAATTTACTAATTTCTGTAATAAGCATGGTATTAAAAGACATATCTCTGCACCGAGGACACCTTAGTAGAATGGCATTACTAAAAGAAGGAACATGTCAATAATTAACTATGCTAGGACATTGATGTTGCAAAAGAATGTTGCCTAGACATACTAGAGAGAAGTTGTCAACACTGCAGTCTATGTTCTTAACTGAGTACAACTAAAGAAGGACACCAACCGGACACCCTATGAGTTATGGTTTGGACAGAAACCTACTATAAGTTATTTCAAGATTTTTGGAAGTAAATGTTTTATTCTGAAAGATGAGAGAAATGGGAAATTTGACTCTAAAGGTGATGAAGGGATATTCTTAGGATATTCTACTAAAAGCAAAGCATATAAGTGTCTGAATAAAACTACAAATAAAAGAATTGAAAGTACTAATGTTTCAGTTGATGATTTTGATGACAAGAACACATAGGAGAGTAGAAAGGAACTAGAAGACTATGGTAGATTCACTTACATTGAACAACCAGAGTATCTACCAAAGCCACAACCTATGATAACCGGTCAGGAGGAAAATAATGCAGAACAATAGGAAAGGGAAACCGACGAACATGATGGACCTAAAGAGCAATAAAATGAACTTGAATAGGATGAACAAGAGAGAAGAGACTGAGTACTAGCAAGATTTGTTAGGAGACATCATCTTGAGACACAAATTATTGGAGACAGACAAGCTGGAATGCAAACAAGGAGCAAAGCAAGACAAGGTACATGTCTAGTTTGTGAATTTGAACTGAAAAATGTAAAAGTTGTGTTGGAGAATGATGAATGGATTAATGCAATGAAAGAGGAAATAGAGAAAATAGAGAAAAAAAAAACCTAGAGTTTAGTACCCTGACCTAAGGACAAGAATGTTATCGGTACTAAATGGATTTTTAGGAACAAACTGAATGAAAATGGTGAAGTTACAAGAAATAAAGCTAGATTGGTATGCAAGGGATATGCACAGGAAGAAGGCATTGATTACGGTGAGACATTTTCACCTATTGATAGATTAGAAGGAGTTAGAATCCTACTTGCATATGTTGCACACAAGAAATTCAACTTTATCAAATACATGTGAAGTCAGCATTTCTGAATGGTATACTTGAAAAAGAGGTCTACATAGAACAACTAGAAGTGTTCATTGATCCAAACAAGAAAGACATGGTATGTAGACTACATAAAGCTTTATATGGTTTGAAGCAAGCACCGAGAACCTAGTTTGAAAGGCTGCATACTTACTTGTTAAGTATTGGATTTGTTAGAACTAGTGAGAACAACAATTTGTATATGAAAGGTGATACTGATGATACTATTCTTATTGCTGAGATATTTGTGGATGATATTATTTTTGAAGGACAAGATCACATATGTAAAGCCTTTTTTGATGAAATGAAAAAGGATTTTGAAATGTCTATGTTCGGAGAGATTAAGTTCTTTCTAGGATTACAAGTGATTTAGTAGAGTGATGGGATATTCATCACACAATCTAAATACATAAAGGAAGTACTAAAGACATTTGGCATGGGAGATGCTAAACCTATGGGAAAAATGATGGCTACTAGATGTAAATTAAAAAAGGAAGATGAAACTATAGAGGTAAACCAGACACTTTACCGATCCATGATTGGTAAGTTAATGTATGTAGTTCACAGTAGACCAGATATAGCACATGTTGTGGGAATTGTTGCTAGATTTTCTACTAACCCTAGAGAATCACACATGATTGCTATTAAAAGAATCTTAAGATACCTAAAAAAGATAGAGGATTATGGCATATGGTATCCTAAGGAAGGCAAGTTTGAACTGAAGGTATACACCGATGTTGATTGGGCTAGAAATGTGGATGATAGAAAAAGCACCATCGGAGGAGCATTTTTCTTTGGTGAAGGACTTGTAACCTAGACAAGTAAAAAGAAGGCTTGTATTTCTCAGTCTATAGCTGAAGCAGAGTATGTTGTTGTTGCTACTAATTTTTCAAACATTGCATACATTACGCAAGTGTTGGAAGGAATGAATGAGGTAACCACTAACCTGATGATTATATACTGTGACAACACTAGTGCCATTAACATTTCAAAGAATCTAGTGATGCACTCTAAGACAAAGCATATATCTATTAAGTATCACTACTTAAGAGAACAAGTAGAAGAGAAGAAAGTGAAGTTAGAATTTGTTACATCTAAAGAACAACTTGCAAACATATTTACAAAGCCTCTACCGAAGGATACATTTGAATACTTGAGGACTAGACTATGGGTTTGTCCCCTATCTACCAGTCACTAATGTGATCTGGATGTTGCATCAGCCTAATCTAATCAAATGATCATTTATGTTGATGCAACATAGTTCACACTTTGGATCATGTTCAAGGTTGTGATTAAGTTTGAAGAACTAAAATAGATTGGGATATCAGTATACAAAGATATAGAGACTGTATTGGACAATAGAGAGTCACTTGGCTACATAAAGAGTTGTTTGTTTATTTGTTTCTTTGGAATTGTTGTCAAAGGGAGTGATAAACAATATGAAACATATGAAACAATCACCGATGAGAACTGTCTAAGGGAGAGATAATCTGAAAGAAAGAAGGAGCATTGAAGATTAGTTATTGAGAACAGAAGTAGGAACCTGAGAGCTGAAACAAGCACATCTATAGAATGGTAAAGCTGTACTGTGTAATGTTGTTTAGTAACATAGTGATTAAACATATTAAATATATGTACAAAATTTGTTTATAGAGTTGTAGAATACATGTTTGGTATGTGTATGGTACATTTCATATTACTTGAGTTGCCATTAATGCCAAAGGGAGAGATTGATGAACTACAACTGATTTAGAACCCGATTGGAGATTTTGTGATTAAAGATCACTAAGGAGTTGCTGATTAGATATATAATATGATTAAATTAGTATTATGTTGTCATTGATGTCAACTAGTTTGACAACACTTATCTTGTAAGTTACTATACCAAAACATCTGAAGAAAGGTGAAAGAGATGAAGAACAAAAATGTCTACATGAGGAAGATGTATATGTCAGATGAGGATAAGGAATACATTGAGTAACTTGTTGATGAGTCTATGACCTTATGATATTGACTTGATTACATTGCATTCATCTATGATGGAGAAAAGAGTTGAAAGACACAAAGCAATGTTGTCAATTAATGATGCATTTCAGTGTACACTGATGAAGTGTAGTGTATACCGAGCACAGTGTTAGCTGAGCTTGTGTTTATCGATGCATTTCTTTGTTAACTGAGTAGAACAAAATGAATTAAATGATCAATTTAGCCAATAAGATTGATGAGCTGCAAAGTGTATAACTTCGAGGTAATAGATAATGTTTGTTATGAAGATTGATGGCTAACATAATTCAAGGAAGATCTAATGGAGTAGATTGAAATGTGTTATTGACACATCAGCCGAGGAAGGTTAAAGCAGAAAAATCAACGAAGATGATTTAGCGGCAAAATCTGATGGAGGAGAAGAAAATGGTTTACTCGTCTATATAAGAGACTATATTTTTGTAATGAAAAGATGCCAAAAGAAGAAGATACTGTAGAGTTATTGCATGAACAAGTTTCAGGCATTCTGATCATACAGGTTAGTGAGAACTAAACTACAGAGCATTACTGAGTGATAGAGAGTAATTATCGACAGACAGTAAGCTGATATATTATTGAATCAAAAGTGTGACATTGATCAAAAAGATTTGTATGAGCTTAACATTTATCTGTATATTTGCAATTGAAGTTGTATTAAGGTAGATCACCTACTATTACATATTTAACCATTGTACACAGTCAAATCTCTTAACCGAGTGGACTAAGAAAGTCTTTTATGTTGCATTCATTGAATGAACATTGTTATCCTGTCAACCCTATAGTGAATGCTTGTTGGATGATAACGGTTGGTCTAAAATTCTCTAACAAGGTCACAGCTAATAGTGTGTTTGTAACCTTTAACAAGGTTGGGTCTTCACCGACCTCACTTTAGAAGAGTGAATATTTTGGGTTGCCAGTCCCAGGTGGTTTTTCCCTTCATAGGGTTTCCATGTTAAATCTCTTGTGTTATGTGTTGATTGTGAGATTTGTTTGTTATCATAATTTTCATATTACATGTTAGATTTGATTGGTAACTACTATATGTTTTAAACCAGTAATCAGTAAAAGTATAGACAATACAATATTTCAAGTTACCAAGTATCCGAAGTTTTAAGCAATTGTTTTTTGGATTATACATTTTGTATTGGGATACTGGATAACTGATTCACCCCCCTCTCAATTATTCTAACACACTCCATATGGCATAAAATTTAGTATACCTTCATGGTTTGTGTTTTGATTCATCTCACTTAAGGACAAGGTCTCCTTCCTTGAAAACTCTAGGTGTGGCTCTTTTATCAAATATTTTCTTCATCTAAGAGTGATGAGCTTCCAGGTTCTCTAGTGCTATTTCCCTTACTTCTTCAAGCTCAACTAACTCAACAAGCCTAACTTGCATAGTATCTTCTTCCATTAGATCAATCTCCTTGATTAAGCTCAAAGTAGGCAACTCGGTAGATAAAGGAATCCTAGCCTCTTTACCATAAACAAGTGTGTAAGGAGAGTTACCTATAGACCTCTTAGGTGTTATTTTGCCTTTCCATAAGGATAGCTTCAACTTTCTTTGTCATAAGCTTCAGTAGTGTTGCAACATTGGGGATGAACCTTCTCAAGAAGTTGATTCTTTCAAGGAAACTCTACAGCCCCTTCTTGTGAGCTAGTAGGGGTAGTGCCATGATGGCCTTTATCCTCTTGGGATCAATTTTTATCCCTTTCTTAGAGACAATATTCCCTAGCAATCTACCTTCATGGATAGCAAAGATACATTTTTTAGGATTCAATGAAACTCCAAATTCTCTGCACCTTTCAAAAATCTGCCTCAGATGAACCAGGTGGTCATTAGTGTCTTTTGAAAAAATAGCTATATCATCCAAATAAACTAGAACAAACTTTTTCATCAAACCAACAAATGTCATATCCATGGCTTTCTGAAATGTAGCACCAGAATTAGATAGCCCAAAAGGCATCTTCATGTATGCCATAGTGCCTCATTTGGTGGTGAAGGTTGTCTTGTATTGATCTTCCTCTCTAACCAGGACCTGGTTATAGATAGAAAATCCATCTAACAAAGAAAATTTGTCAGACCCTGAGACATACTGCAATATCTATTCCATGGAGGGCAATGGGTGGTGGTCATTAAGTGAGGCTCTGTTAAGGTCTCTAAAATCCACACATAACCAGATTTCACCATTCTTCTTCCTGACAGGTACTAGATTGGAAACCCAAGAGGTGTGTTTAATGGGAAAGATAATATTGGCCTCAATCATTTTCCTCAACTCTGTTTTCATCAACACTTCCAGTTTAGGATTGATAGGTCTCTATTTTTGTCTTACTAGTTTGGCATGAGGTTCTAGCTCAATGGTGTGCTGGGCTAAGTGGGGATGCAATCCTTTCAAATCATAGTATTCCCATGCAAAAAACATCATTAAACACCTGACATAATGAGATAAAGGCCTACTTTTCTAGCTAAGTGCATACCTTTCCCAACTTAAGGGACTTGTCCTTGAAAATATCGACAGGCTGGTAGTGCTCTTCCTTGAATGTCATGTTGGCCTTGTCTCCTCTGAGCTAATCATCAGAGTTAAAAATGGACTCAAGGGTGACCATTCCCTTGGGCAACTTGTTAGTTTTCAGCTATAACATCTGGTCATTATACTGGTGAGCATGTTTATTCTGATTAACCTTAGAGAATTCAGCTTCTTCTATCAAAAAGTTACAAATTTGTTCATCATTTTTAAAGACTTTCCAGCTCACCTGACTGTCTGGTATTGACGGTCTTACCAGGACTTTCACATGCTACATTTTAGTGATTGTGACCTCCTTTGGGATATCATATTCTGCTCCCATGGTAGCCAGCTTGTCTGCCTATTTGTTCTGATTTCTTGGGATAGAAACTAGATTAAAAGCACAAAAATCTACCATTAAATCCCAAACCCTGTGCTTATAAATTTTGAGTGTGTCATTTTTGTGAGATTAGTGCCATGAATCTGGTTAACCACTAGCTCACTATCACCTATAACTTCTAGACACTTGATTCCTCTTTGTCTAGCTCATTCTAAACCATGAATCAAGGCCTCATACTCTATTGTATTGTTAGTACAATTGAAAGAAAAATGAATAGTAGAGTAATACCTTTGTCCTTATGGAGAAATTAGGACAGCTCCTCCTCCTGAACTAATTCTAATTCTGGCACCATCAAAGAACAATTGCCATAGCTCACCATTCTGATTTTCAGAACATGTATCTTCCTCCTTCATCAAATCTGGAATTATAGCACTGTCCTCATGAATGATATACATTCCAATACCAAAAATCTCCATGTTTCTAAAAGGATCAACTTCTAAATCTCTTTCAGCCCATTCATCTAGGACAATATTAGGAATGTTTCCAATAGTGGTCTCAGGTTCAGGATCAACTAGATCTTGCTCATGAAACATCAGATTGGCATTTATAGAGCCAGGGGTATAAGGTTCAACATGGTTCTTTGAAAAATATTTGGACTTGATTCTAACCTTAGTCCCATATCTAATTTTGAATTATAGATGAGACCAATTAGCTGAGAGGTATCCCCCTAACCTAGCAGTGAAATCTCTACTTCGACAGATAGCAAAGTGGGCAGGCAGATCTATGGCATAGACATCCTAGGGAATACACAAGTTGGGACATTCATGTAAAGTGAGACTCAGGTCTTTAATGACCCCAATGGTGCTGACTGATGACCCATCCAAGTGAACAATAGGCATGTCTATTGGCTCATAGGACAATCCTAGAAGGTCTGCTAACTATTTAGAAATTACAAAACTACTTGCCCCTAAGTCTATCATGAAATTATGAACTAAGAAATTCCCAACACCAAGAGTAACATAGAAAGGAGGGGGTTTAACCTATGGAGCAACAATGGGTGCAAGCCAGCTTCTTCAATTTGTTGTTCTTTTTGAGGTGTTCCAGCCACTAGGATTATAGGTTGTTCTAAAACAGCTTCTTGATTTGATGAAATCTTAGCCAATTCGCTAATTATTAGCTCCTTTTGTCTAGGAATAGCCAAAGTGTCCATCAAAGGCACATTTATGGAGGTCTTCTTCATTTGTTCCATAATGTTAAAAGATCCCAAGCTTACTTTAGACTGTCCCTTTGCTGTAGCAATCTCTGGTTGTGTGGATACCAACTGTGTCACTACCTTGCCCTATTCCTTAACTTCTTTTGATTGGTTTTGGATTGGAGTTTGAACCACCTTGGGTTGTACAGTCACAACAGGAGCCTACTGACTAGTAGAGGCCACTTGTTCATCTTCCAAAGCCTTCTTCTTAGACCTTGTGTTGGCTGCAACTGGAACATAGTTCAGGTTATCATTTGGGGAAAAATTTACCCTACAAAAATCCTCCTTTTGAAATTTAACCAGTGCCACCTTAGGTGTCTCTAGCTCATTTGGGGCAACAACTTGACCTTGTTGAATCTCCGGTCCTTGAACCATCTCCTGCGGCATCATCACATTGTTCTGCACCATGAGGGCCTGGGTATAGCCATTAGGACACATCCCTTGGATATGTTGTTGATTACATGGGTAACCCCATTGATATTCTTGTGCCATGTTCTAAGCTACTGGAACCAGTTCTCTAGAAGCACTAGGAATGTTAGGATTATAGGTTTGACTAGCTTTCTAATTGAAATTTCTTGCTTGGCCTTGCTGGACTTATTGGTATTGGGGTCTATTTTGCTAGTACTAAGCTTGATAAGGCTATTGATAAGGCTTTTGATAGGGCTACTAATAAGGTTGGGACTGCTGCTTCTTTAGACTAACCATCTCATTAGTAACACTTTGCAAGTCCTTTTTGATCTAATTCAGCTCTTGGGATTGGTTCACAACTAGATTAACATCTTGTTGAGAAGGAGTTGGGAGAGGTGGAATAGATGCCAAGGCTGGAATCACTTTAGGAACAGGATGAAGCTCGGGGAAAATAAGCATTGGAGGCCTTGTGGCTATTTTTCTTTCTTGAATTAGGTTGTTTTCAACTCTTATGGCAAGATCATATGCTGCTAGTAAATTATTCCCTCCCGTATATTGAATCATAACAAAGATATCATTGTTAAGGGCTCTTAGATAATACAAGAAAACATGCTAGCTTGAGGGTCTAACTGTGGCTGGTATTCTATTCTATGTCCTTTGAAATTTGAAATTAAAATCCATCATATACTCCTAGGGTTCCCTTTTAATGGTAGTCAAATGTTCAACTAAGGAGAGGTGGTCGGACTTATCTTCAAATTGATTAGTCAAGGCTTGACCCAACCCATCTCAGTTAGCTATAGAACCAATTGCTAAGCCTCTAAACCATTGTAAAGCCTTCCCTTTGAGGGATGCTACCAACAATCTCATAGCCACATTGTCTTGGGTTATATTATGGAGGGCACAAAGGGATGCTACATCTCTTATATGCTCAATAGTGGAGGTTTGATCTTGTCCTGTAAAAATAGGCAAGCTATTAAGGTCTGATATAGGTATGTCATTATGTTGTTGCTAATTCAAGGGGCTTCCTTGATTTAAGGCTACGAAAGGATGATTTCTAGCCATTGGAGGATTAAGGGGTTCTTGAACTGTTGGTGTTGTTTGCACTAGCTAAATTGGGAGAGTGATTACAGGAATGTGAGTGGGATTGGGAGTGGGATTTGTAGATTGGGATGCACTAGTTTGGGCTGCTTTAGGCCTTTTCTTGACAAATGATAGCTCTGTATAAAAAAAAGGATTCTTACTCTGCCTAGTTGGGATCCCACTCATAAGCTTAGGTGCTGATCTACATGAAACAAGATTAGAGTTGATAGGAATGATATCAAAACACATTCACTGCTCATACAAAATAATAAATTGCATGTAAAACTCTTAGAAATATGACTCACTGAGTCTTCTATCCCACCGGGCGTGCCAAAAAATGTTGTCACTAAGGATTGCACCCAATTTGCTAAGTGTTAAAACTGAGCAATCCTATGAAACATTGGACTATCCTTAGCTTGTGGGTGACCTATTCGAGAATAGACCTTTGGATTAAGGGTCGGCTTCCCCTTGGATCACTTTAAAAATGACTAAATGTTAGGAGGAAATGGAGAGAGTGCATAAAGAAAATAACTAAAATTGATTTGAAAACAAGGTGATCCACCAAATTTGAAAGAAGATCCACAACTAAATTAAGCTTACTGCAATAATAAAACAAAACTGAACTTCACAACTTGATTCTACTACCTTAAACTCCTTAGGAAAATAGGGTACTTGAAATACAGAGAAGGGAAGATAACTCCACAATTCTGATCTTTTCAGTTTTCACACGAACTAACACTATAGAGCTAAGATGAATTCTTGAACATTCAACTGGATCAACATGCAGATTAAGAATATAAGAACATCACAATAATCCTGCATGAGATTCAAAAGAAGAAATTCAAAATTGTAGGGAAACAAGAAGGATCAATTTTATTGCTGAAAAGAAACTAAGTACAAGATGTGTCTCTCAGAGCAACAATACTCATATTGGAGAGAATAGAATGAAGAGCTAACCTCCATCACAAAAAGTGAGAGGTATATAAATAAAACCTAGGAATCTGCATTCAAATCCCACAACCTCCTAAGAATGGTAAAAATCTCAAAATAGACCCATGAGGGTGCCTCATAAACGCGGATGCCAGATTCCTAATTTTTTAGGGGGAGTGGAGAATGTGGGAGCCTAAAACAATATGGTCAAAAGAAGACCACTCTACCCCCTAAGCCATGCACTAAAATATTCTGACGATGATTTATAAAAACACCATTGCCAGAATTTACATTAATAATCTACAATGACTTCATATTCAAAATCCCATCCCACTAAGACACAAAATGGATTTAATTACATTTTAAAATGATCTCAACCCAAAAATGGCGAAACACATTTTAAAAACAATTACATTTCAAAAGAAATCTACCTATGCCTAAAAACAAAACATGGATTTAATATATATTTTAAAATATTCTCAACCCAAAAATGGGGAAAATATTCAAAATATTTTCAATTAAAATAAAATCCACCAAATAAAAAGGCATCAAAATAAACCTCAACCCTAGAAAGAAGGGGATAAATGAAATAAAGGTCATATGATCAAAACCCTCATTCAAAAAATGGGAAGTGCTAGCATCAAACCCTTCTAACTAGGCAACTGGCAAGTTGTTATTCTCATTGGTAGTCGAAATTGGAAACATCTGGCTCTTTTCTCACAACATCACACTATCAAGGAGGTAGGCTTGATTTTGTTTAGTCTTCATGCTATTTCAATTCATTGTGTCTCTGTCATTTTCATTTACTTCCATAGCATTGTGTTTTGGTTTCATTTCTATTGTTTGTGTATTCAGCTCCAACATTATCGGTTTTACACATTCGAGGGCACTGTACCACAATGACATTGTATTATATCTCACTCTTTATTTGATTATTGTAATAGTATATATTTTGCATTTGTATTTTTGTTGTTGTCTAATCCCTGATGTGGGATCCATGTCACTACAACCCGTTTATCTTTGTGTATTTAATTCCATGGTATTTTGATTGAATTAAATGTATCTCCAAGGTGTTGTGTCTCTGTGAATCATCATCTATTCGTATATTTTACATAGCAGTGGATGATGTTATTATAACCCTCTAAAATTTCAAGGGAACCATGTACTCATACTTATTTTTGTTAAAAAAAACTAGGGCATCATTTCCTTTTAATGTCGGCTAGGGCACGGGCACATGTATTCCACTATTATTGTTGGTGTGAGGGCCATAAGAATGTTTGATTTTCACTCCCTATTACTGATTCTCCATTTACTTAGCACCAAATCTATATATTGTTTTTATGCAGTGCTAGCCCGTCGACTGTCTACATGATTAATTGTTTGGAAAAAAACTTACTATGGTGTTTAGGGAAATGTGGTGCCATGATTGTTTTTGTAGGTGCATTAATGTTTATCCATCCCACTGGGGGGGGATCGCATGTTGTGACTGGCATCATGAGGTTGTGAGCTCACTACAGGAGCATAGCACCCATTTCAATGGTGCTCACTATTTTATGTTTTCCTTTTATGGAGCCAGTGAGCTCAGGCTAGGGCATCATTGTATTGTTAACACAACCCGTGATTTCACTCTTACACAGCTTGATGAGCCATGAGTGGAAAAACTAGGGCACAACATTCACTAAGTTCTGCCATCTATTACTTCATGCTAGCCCACAAGCTTTTCACATTTGCCAACACCTGTTATTGATGAAGCCCATGAGCTATGTGCATGATTGATTTGTTGCATTGTTTTGTTCAAACCGTGCCTCCTTGTATTCATTGTTGCATTGAAAACACAGTTTGACTGTGATAGCATTTGATCATGTGTTGTATTTTAATTGTGCTCAATCCTCACATGTGCAAGCTTAGTCTATATGTACGAACATGTTATTTTCTGGTATCAAATCCTTTCTTACTATTGTATTGTATTCCGTTGCTTTGACACTGTGCCTTGTTTTTGAGGTCACTCTTGGTACTTTTCTTTGGTGCCATGTGCATGAAATTGGGCTTACTATCGAGGTTACTTGCGAGGTCTTGGACTATAACACTACTGTTAATGCCTTTATGATCTGGGCACTATTATGGTATGATACCCTTGTACTTGGCTAGTCTCGTGAGTTTATCTTCAGCTTGTGTTCTTTGAGCTATGACATCCACTGTCTATTTGAACTGACCGGATGCTTAATCTATATCATACTACTACTATGGCATTATTTTCTTCTTCATGCATAGCTCGTGAACACAATAGGGCATTTGTTCTTATTATTTGAATATTTATCAAGTTCACCATTTATTAGCTCTATGTTTATTGTAGATACATTGGTTGTGAGTATAAAGCATTTTATTATTTTGTTAGATCTGAATGCCATTTATTTTGGGGTCAAGATGGATCTGCAATTTTTATTAGCATGTATCTATCTACTCAACATGGGCTCTTACAAGACATCAATACTAAATTTTTTGATGGTTTCCTATGTTTTCCCTTCATCATTGAATACCTACAGGACCCATCAATTTACACTTTTCTTGGGCTATATGTTTTGATCATGTCACTTTTGCATGCCTAGTGTTGATATTAAGAGTTTAGGCCCGTGAGCTTTTCCATCTTGATATTATTGAGACCTTGTTGATGTTTACATCTTCCCATGAGTCATTTCATGCTTGCACATGCTTTTCTTGTCTGGTTCTCATTCACTGTCATACTGAGGCTGACAACTGATTATGTAGTGTTTCTGATTGTTACTTGGTGCCATCATGTCATACCAAATTGACCTCGGTCTACCTCTGTAGCACCCTTTTTATTTGGTTCACCACACAGATTTGAATATGCTCATGCCATAGCATTAATGTATTAACTGCATATTTGAAGTACATTTTATTTCTCTATTTTGATAATGCCTCAGTGTACCCTACAAGCCCTTCTTATGCTAGTGTTTGACCATGCTACATCATCTTGTTGTTTCTTTGTTGACCGTGGGTGTTTTTGGCCTGTGTTGCAGTCACTAACAAGGAAACTTGAGGTTTTCCTATCATGATCTATATCATGAGTCAAGGTCATTCATCTAGGACCCAGCAACCTTGGATTATTGTTGGATCAGATTCTTCTATATCTGCACATGGAACAAACATGTCAGTGAAAATCATGGTGTTTTCTTTATTTCTGGAGCCTTTTATGCACATGCCCTAAGCATAGCCCTCCCTAGAGGTGTATGGTTGAGTGCATATATGCATCTTTTGAATACTATGATACCAGGCATTGTTTAGATCCATTGGATCTAACCCATATCTTCTCCTCTCTTCTTGCAGGTCCTGGACCATAGGAGCTTTATCAACAGGACTAGTTCTAGACACCATTACTAGGCAATGTCTAGTACCCCTATATTTTAATTGATTACTTCATGTATATCTACACTTATTCATTCAATTCTAGAAATGACTATGCTTACGGCCTATGTGAGCTTGGATAAATGTTCTTCTTAGTGTCTTTTCCCTTTGTACAACATACTTAACATTGATACATGCACATGTAATTCCTAGATGTAGTTCATTTCCCTTTTTCTTTCCTGTACCTTGAAATGAACACAAATATTAAGAAAGACCACTAATAATTTCCAACTAGGGTGCATTAGTCTAACTTAGTAACTAGGCCTCTTCAAATGAGTAAAATATTGATAACACATACCAAACACATTTCCCTTTTTATCTTCCTTTACCTTTATGCAACCTCCTAGCCATAAGTGCTTTATGCTCATCATCATCACTGTCACTGTCAATTTCATTTCTTATGTTATGCTTACTGCTAGACTTACAAATCTTCAAGGATGACATAAAAGCATACTCAACACTCGGTACAATACTATTATCATAATTATTCAGCTCAAAAGTGGTGAGCTTACCAATTAGACTATCAAGTGTAAAATTACTACCAGGTGTATATCTCATTTCATTAATAACATAGATTTTAATAGCATAGAAAAGAAGCAAGGTTCTCAATATTTTACTCACAATAGTGTCTTCATAAATAATACCTCTTGCTCTACAAATAGCATTGACCATCTCTTTGATTTGGTTAGAGTATTGTGTGATATTTCACCTTCTTTCATCTCCATATCATCAAATCTACCTCTTAGGCTTTTAGCTCTACCCCTCATTACATTTACATCACTACCATGAACTAATGCAAGATTATCGCACATTTCTTTCATTGTAATGCATGCTTTAATATCTTCAAATTTTGCATCAGATAGAGCAAAACCAATCTCTATCATAGTTATCTTGTGTTCATGTCTATCTCTCAGCTAATCAACTATCAAAGGTCCAACAACTGGTTGTAAGTAGCCATTGTCTAGGATATGAAGATCAGATTATCCAATTCCAAATGTGTGCACCCTCATCCTACTTTGCCATGAGGTGAAGTTATCCTTGTTTAGTTTAGGCACTTCCCTTTTATACATCTTGTGATCTTTTACTCAAGGCCCTGAAACTTTTCCTCCAAGAAACCAATATGCTCTAATAACAATTGTTAGATAACTAAGAGGGGGGTGAATCAGTTAAATTAGTTATCCTACAGTCCCAAACTCACAAATGTACTTTTTCAAACTTTATTCAATAATTCAAGAAACTTGGTAAGATAAAATAATGACCTCTCTATTCATTTACCAAATACCAGTAATTTCAAAACTGTCTTTACCGATTAATCAAATATGCAACATGTAAAGTCTGATAGAAAAACAATCATAAAAAATAATACATAACACAAAGATTTAACATGGAAACCCTGCTAAGGGAAAAAACACCTAGGACTGGTAACCCAAAATATTTCACTCTTCTGAAGTGAGCTCAGTTAGGAGCCAACCCTGTTAAAGGTTACAATGCACACTGTCAGGTGTGACCTGATTAAAGGAATTATCACTAACAATTAACTTTTGACCAACATTCACTATGGGGTCAACAAGATAACAATTAACATTCCTTGAATTTCATATGGAAGTACAAAAAGACTGTTATGTCGACTCAGTTAAGAGATTTTGTTGTAACAATGGTTAAATTGATACAGTAGTGATCTGATTAAAATACAACTCAATTTGCAAATATTTAGATCTATGCTAAGCTCAAAATAACTCATCTAATCAATAATCAATTCACTTCATCATATCCCCAACTTAATTTACTTGGTGTATATATCTCTAATGTTTGGTTATGCTTGCAACTTGATTCTATCTGTAACCAGTTTGATTAGGAATACATGAAAAAATGTCTTCACATGAAATCTTATGCAATCTCTATTCATCCGCCATAGTTATGTATCATCAAAAAATGGAAGCACTTCCATTTAGGACTGGTTTAGCCCTCCAAGTAAATGGTTTGGGGTCATATTAAACACCTTGAATGGGTCTTTGGCTTGGATCTAGCTTTTTCAACTGTTCTGACCCATTTCCACTTCTTTTCTACATAATTCTGGCATCCTGACTTGAAACTCCTGAGATTCTTGACCTCAGGATCAAGGTCATCCTTTTATGGTCAAGGTCAACCTCAAACCTGACCTAGGTCAAGGTTGACCTCAACCCTAACCCAGGGTTCAAATTTCAAAATTTGAGAATTTCTAGATGTCAACTTTCGGAAAGATTTATTTTCCGCTTCTAAGTCAGTTGTTTCGGACTTCGAAATGGTAAACTCTTAAATTATATTTAATTTAGGTCCACTTCCAAGGGTATAGTCTTAATGGTAATTTATTTCTCCTATATCAGCCTCTCTAGAAGTTTGTGCCCTAGACTAGTATATAGGGAAACCTTCTCCTCTCATTTCAATCCTCAATTGATCAATCAAGCAATCATCAATCATGTAATCATCATTCAAGTAATCATCAATCAAGCAATTCTCACTCAAGAAACAACCAAGAAATAAAGCATTCAAGTTCTCCATTGAAGATCAAGGATTCAAGTATTCAAGTCTTTGAAGGGATTTAGTTCAAGCATTCAAGATTCATCATTCAAACCCTAGGTCTATCCATCATGGTTGTGTAAACTTCCTTCAAGATCCTTTGTTCATCTTCAAGATCTATTCATTCTTCCTTCAAGGTGGATTCCAAGCATACAATCATGGATGTTTTGGTTTACATTTATGGTTATTAGTGTTGAGTCCAAGCTTTTATGTTAACATACTTGTTTACATTTCAAATACAATTGCATATCTATTGAATATCATAGCTTCATTGTTAGATATACTTCTACTACTTGCTAGCATTCTCTATTTCAATTCTATTTCAAGATTAATTCCAAACTGGGGTTTGACCAAGGTAAACCCTTCATCCAAACAACAAAACCATTTTTCTTGTAGGAATAGATGTGAAACAATGAATTACAGAGCATATTTGAATACCCTTTTCGGAAAACTTTCAAGATCCGTGAGCAGAATTTATGTCGAAGAAGCGTAGGTCAAGGTCGACATAAAGGGGTCAAGGTCAACCTGGTTTAGAAAAGAAAAAGATTTATGGGTTTCTCTATCTTTGTGTTTCTGTTCCAAATCTAGTTGTAAAATTTTTAGAAACTTAGTACAAACACCTAAAAATAGAGATTTCCAAATTTGCTACCTTTCAAGATAAGTATTTTATTTTATTCCTATCTTTTTGATTTATTATTAGATCCCCTTTCCCTCTTTATCCATAACTAGTTGATTCCTTTTCGCATTGATCATCTCCTTTCGGTTAATCAATTGGGATCTCCTTGTCTTGGATTAGGAGGTTATCTATGTCCACAACATTTTTGATGCAGGGGCATCTTGGGTCCTTGGAAATCCTATGTCACCAAAAACATATTTGATTTTTTTTGTGTTGCTCGGTTCCTGCTTTGACCAAGTTTGTTCGGTGTTGCTTAGTTTCATTTATTCGCTAGTGTTGGTTAGTTATCTCTGGCACTTAGTTATTTCCATGGCACTCGATGATGCATGTCTAGTGCTCAGTTGGCTTTGCTTATCGATGGGTTTCTTTTGAGTTTCTTTTGAGGCCGACTTGGGAATTTATAATGGGTCACAGATTTAACGTTAGTATCCATTATTAGGAAGTGTGTGCACCTAGATCTAGTCATTCCTTTCATTGATTGTGGATCTGAAGGCCAACTTGGTTCGGTAGCCTCTTATATAAATGTAGTTGTTTGGTTAGAGTTTAGGGGGTCAGTTTCTAGGTAGTTTGGATAGAGATAGACTATAGAAGATTAGAGATTATCTATAGATCCTTGCATGTTTGGGGACTTTTGTACTTGATTGTAATATCTGGCTGAAACTGCAAAGGCCTTACAGCCTGGCATGTATGAATCAATTTGAAGATAATATATGAAAGACATTTGCATTCTCTCTCTCTCTCTCACTATTGTGTGTTGTTTCTTCTGCGTGTTGTTATGCAAGGTGGATCAAGTTATGGTGTTCCATTCTTGGCCCCTACTATCTTACCTTGTGTCAAGTGGTATCAGAGCGAGGTGAGATCTCAATCTAGGATTGTGAATCTAGATTTGAAGGTTCCTTCTTGTGAAGCCCTAGTTGAATTTTTGTGGGGTAGCGGATTGCGATCTGACCTACAATTGCAGAGGGTTTTCAAGATGTTTGATGGGAGGTGATATGTGGATCTAGGATTGGTAGACATGTTGAGACAACTTGCTACTAGATTAGAATCTGTTGAAATATCCTAGAGAAGAGGAAGACATCTTTAAGATGTTAGTGATGATGAAATTGAGGTGGAACAAGGTGATGCAGAACCTACACCTATGATGGATCAAGGTGAAGAAAGATTTGTGAAGGCTTTAACAAGTTTGAAGTCTACACCATATTTTAATCCTCCTGAGTATGGTGGAAAGTTGGATTCTAATGAATTGGTGGACTGGATCACTAAGATGGAAAAGTACTTTGAGTATGAAAATGTACCTGAGGAAAAGAAGGTGAAAATTGCTAACACAAAGTTGAAAAGTCATGCATCCTTATGGTGGGAACATCTATAGCTAGATAGAAAGGGGAAAGGAAAAGACAAAATCAAGGTATGGAGTAAAATGGTGAATAAATTGAAAGGAAAGTTCTTACCTTATGATTATCAGATTAACCTAGTTAGGTGAATGCAAAGTTTAAGGCAGAAAGATAGCTCGGTAAAGGAGTATACTAAGGAATTATATAGATTAGATATCAGATCTAGACATGATGTGGAAAGAGTTGCTAGATACCTGAATGGTTTGAGAGTTTCCATCCAAGAAGAAATCAGTTTGGTCAAATTGGAGAACATTGAAGAGGCTTATCAATTTGCATTGAAAGTTGAGGAGAAATTGAATAAGAGACATGAGCAAAGAAAAAGAGGTAGAGGTGGTATATTCCCTAGATGAAGAGGTAGATCTCATGGTGAAAGTGGTAGATCTGAACCTAAAAAGACAACTCTAGATAAAGACAAGACCGAGTGGAAGGGTGAAAGTTCACCTAGAGGTAGAGGCAGTAGCTACTAGGGTAGTTATAACAAAGGTGGTTTCTGAGGAACTTTTTACAATTGTGGAAAAGGACATAGGTCATTTGAATGTACACATGCAAGTAAGAAGGCTAGTAGTAGTAGAAATGCTTTGGTTCAAAAGAAGAGTCACATAATGAACTTGAGAAGGAAAAAAGATTGATGGTAAGGAGAGCACTTTGGAATGAAGGTAAAAAGGAAGATCCGGTAAGGAAAATTTTGTTGAAGACTAGATGTAGAGTTTCTGACAAAGTTTGGAAGGTAATCATTGACAGTGGTAGCTCAGAGAATCTGGCATCTAAGGAAATGGTCACAAAATTTCAGTTGAAAAGGTTGGAACATTTGAAGCCCTATCAGATTTTGTGGATCAAGGATGAGCATACACTCTTGGTAAGTGAACAATGTTATGTGAATTTGAAAATTGGAAAGTACTATGATAAGGTGTTATGTGATATCATGCCTATGGATTGTTGTCATATTCTATTGGGTAGACCTTGGCAATATGATAGACATGCTATATATAATGGGAGATTGCATAAGTATACTATTTGGGCTAATAGGAAAAGCAAATCTTCTTACCTTTGAAGGAAGAACCTATTAGTAATTTTTGCACATTTGTGAAAGTTTGATTGATGGAAGGAAGAAATTTTGTTAAGGATTTAAAGAGAAATGATGTATGTTTTTCTATAATTCCTAACAAACCAAGTAAGAAAATAGAGGATAGTGTCCTTGAAGAGATTGATAAGTTACTCACCGAGTATAATGAAATCATTTATGATAATGTACCTGATGGTTTTCCACTGAAGATAAGAATTGATCATTGCATGGATCTAATCCATGGAGCTAGTTTACCGAATAAGGCACCTCATTGGTTGACACCTACCGAGAATCAGGAATTGAATCGATAGATTCAAGAATTATTGGAGAAAGGTTTGATTAGAGAAAGTTTGAGTCCTTGTGTATTACCTATTGTATTGGCACCGAAGAAGAATGAAGAATGGTGAATGTGTACTGATTCCATAACAATCAATAAGATAATAGTGAATTATAGGTTTCCTATACCGAGAATGGATGATATACTGGATCGTTTGACTAGAGAAAAGTATTTTACCAAAATTGACTTGAAAAGTGGGTATCATCATATGAGAATTAGAGAAGGTGATGAATGGAAGACTAATTTCAAGACAAAAGAAGGTTTGTATGAATGGTTGGTTATGCCTTTTGGTTTAACTAATGCACCGAGTACTTTTATGAGGTTGATGAATGAAGTTTTGAAGAAATTATTGGATAAATTTGTGATTGTATATCTTGAAGATATTCGGATATCCAGTAAGACTAGAGAAGAACATTTATGGCATGTTAGACAAGTTTTGCAAAGATTAAAGGAAGAAAAGTTGCTGATAAATCTGAAAAAGAGTTCATTCATGAAAGAGGAGATTGTGTATTTGGGATTTGTGATTTCAGCTGATGGTTTGAAAATGGATCCTAAAAAGGTTGAAGCTATTTTGAATTGGCCTACACCTATGAATGCTAGTGAGGTAAGATCATTTCATGGTTTGGCAAGTTTTTATAGAAAGTTCATTAGGAATTTTTGTTCAATTTGTAATGCTATGACTAAGACTATGAGAGGAGACAAAAGATAATTCAAGTGGACACATTGAGCTGATAAAAGTTTTGAGACTCTAAAGTAGAAGGTTGTTGAATTGCCTATTTTGGCATTTCCTAATTTCAATAAGGTATTTCAAGTGGAATGTGATGCAAGTGGTAGTGTAATTGGAGCTGTGTTGAGTCAAGAAGGTAAACTTGTTGCTTTCTTTAGTGAAAATTTGAATGATACAAAAAGGAAATATTTTGTGTATGACCAAGAATTCTATGCTATTGTTCAAGCACTGAAGAAATAGAGACATTATTTGATTCCGAATGAATTTGTGTTATATACTAATCATAAGGCTTTACACTATTTGGGTAGTCAGAATAAGTTGAATTAGAGACATATGAAATGGGTTGAGTATTTGCAGAGTTACACATTTGTGATAAAGCATAAGAGTGGAGTCACTAACAGATCTTTGATGAGAAAAATGAAAATTGAAATTCTAGGCTTTGATGACATGAGAGACTCTTATGAATTTGATCTTGATTTTTTTGAGCCATGGAGAAAGTGTAGAGCACCTATTCAAGATCAAGAAAGTACTAAATGGGATGAATATTTTATACAAGGAGGTATGTTGTTTAAAGGTATTTAGTTGTGTATACCGAGAGGACCAATGAGAACTAATTTCATAAAGGAAAAACATAGTAGTGGTTTGGCTGGACATTTCAGTGTGGATAAGACATTTAATTTGCTTAAGGAGAAATACTTTTGGCCACAATTGTATAAAGATGTTTAGAAATTTGTGAAAAGTTGTGGACTTTGTCAAGTTGCAAAAGGAGTTAGTCAAAATATTGGATTGTATACATTGATTGTTGTACCTGAGAAACCTTGGATTGACATCAATATGGATTTTTTTTCTTGGCTTACCAAAGATAGTAAGAGGTAATGATTCTATATTTGTTGTTGTGGATAGATTTTCTAAAATGGAACATTTTATACCTTGTAGAAAGACATCAGATGCAGTACATGTAGGAGATCATTTCTTTAAGGAAATTGTCAGATTGCATGGATTACCGAGGACTATTATCTCTGACCGAGACAGTAAATTTGTTGGATACTTTTGGAAGACTCTTTGGAGAAAGTTGGGTACTGAGTTGAAATATAGTTCTACATTTCACCCACAAATCGATGAATAGATAGAAGTTGTGAACAAAAGTTTGGGAAATCTTTTGAGATGTTTAGTTGGAGACACACTGAGTAGTTGGGATTCTATGTTGGCACAAGCAAAGTTTGCATACAATAATTCAGTGAATAGGAGTATTGGAAAAACATCCTTTGAGATTATGAATGGCATACAGCCG
This sequence comes from Chamaecyparis obtusa, assembly GCA_027943335.1. Classification (NCBI taxonomy): domain Eukaryota; kingdom Viridiplantae; phylum Streptophyta; class Pinopsida; order Cupressales; family Cupressaceae; genus Chamaecyparis; species Chamaecyparis obtusa. The sequence goes on from BSBK01003445.1 coordinate 226,238, forward strand.
AGAGGTATATCTAATTTGAGGGATATTACTAATGAAAGAAAGAGTACTGAAGGAGTAAAATTTGTTGAGTACATGAAGACATTACATGAAGATGTGAAACTTAAGCTGGAAAAGAGTAATCAGAAATACAAAGACATAGATGATAGATCAAGAAGACATAAGACTTTTGATGTTGGTGATGAAGTGATGGTTCATTTGAAAAAAGGAAGATTTCATGTTAGAACATATGGGAAGCTAAAGATGAAGAAGTTTGGACCTTGCAAGATTTTGAGAAAATTTGAGAGTGGAAATGCATATGAGGTTGAGTTACCTGATGACATGGATATATCACCTATATTCAATATTACTGATTTATATGAGTTTCATGAACCTGAAGAAGACATGGTAGTACTAATCGATTATCCTAAGAAGCAGAATGAATAAGTTGAGTATATTTTGGAGCAAAGAATTGGTAGAAGTAAAAGAGGGAAATAGTATATGGAATATCTAGTAGAGTGGAAGAATAGACCAATTGAAGATAGTTCTTGGATTTCACAGTCTAAGTTGGATGTAGCTCAAATCATACATGTTCCATGATTTGGAGAATCATTTCAAATAATCCCACGTGTCTGATGCAGGAGCATCTCGGGTCCTTGGCAATCCTATGTCACCAAAAACATATTTAAGTTTTTCTATGTTTCTCAGTTCCTACTTTGACCGAGTTGGTTCAGTGTTGCTCGGTTTCCTTTGTTCGTCAGTGTTGGTCAATTATCTTTGGCACTCAATTATTTCCTTGGCGCTTGGTGATGCTTTTCTAGCACTCAGTTGGCTTTGCTTACCGACGGGTTTCTTTTGAATTTATGTCAAGGTTGACTTGTGCATTTATTATGGGTCATAGATTTAATGTTGGTATCCATTATTGGGAAGCATGTGGACCTAGAGGCTAGATCTAGTCATTCCTTCCATTGATTGTGGATATGAAGGCCCACTTGGTTCGGTAGCCTCTTGTATAAATGTAGTTGTTTGGTTAGAGTTTAGGGGGTCAATTTCTGGGAAGTTTGGATAAAGGTAGAAGATTAGAGATTATCTACAAATCCTCGCATGTTTGAGGACTTCTGTACTTGATTGTAATAACTGGTTGAAACTAGGAAGGCCTTACAGCCCCGCATGTATGAATCAATTTGAAGAGAATATATGAAAGACATGCATTCTCTCTCTCACTATTGTGTTTTGTCACTTCTGTGTGTTGTTCTGCAAGGTGGATTTGGTTAGGGTGTGCCATTCTTGGCACCTTTTGTCTTATCTTGCCTCAATTTTCTACACAAATCAATCATACACAAAACAAACAAACATAGATATAAAAATATATATATTTATATCTTACATTTTGGTGAACCTGCAATAGACAACACTTTCTTTTTGGTGTTGGATGCTTTTCCTCCTTTCCTTAAGATTATCTTAGATTAGTTTTCTTTTATGCTCTTGCATTTTAAAATTCAAAAACAAAAAAAATCTATATACTCTACAAAATACAAAAATATTTCTTGCATTTCTTTTACTATGAAGATCTTTAAGATGCTTTGGTGTATGGCTATTTTCCTTATTATTCTCTTCTTAGAATCTCTTTACCGTACTTATGATGTTTATGAGAGTATCATCCATTTCATTATGTTTTTCACTCTTCATGTTTCACTTTGTTATGCTATTGTGAGATTGACTAATACTAGTCTTCCTACTTTCAAAACTTTCATTAAGGATTTATGTGGCAGACTTATTACTCTTTTGGATTATGTGAAGAATTTGGTAGATGATACACCATCTCCTAATATTCCTAATCCTAATCCTATCTTTCCTAATCCAATACCTAACATTCCTAATAATCCCAATTCTCCATCTGCAATTCCTAGTTCTTCCCACACTTATGATGAGGCTCAAACTATGGTTCATGATGTAGATGTGCAACATTTCTTGGATTGACCTTCCCCTCCTTATCTGATCCATGATGATATTAAAGGAAAACAAAAGAAACTTCTTATAAACCTATCATTCCACCTTATAAAACCTTTTCTCATGATCACTGTAAATGATCACCTCTTACAGAAGCTTTACAAGATATGTGCACTACATGATACAATATGATGGCTAAATAAGGTTATAAGGGTTTAGGGCTTGGTGTTAATAAACATGGTATTAAATATCCAGTTCATCTATCCCCTAAACAAGATATGTGTGGTCTTGGCTTTTTGTTATCTCAATTTAAGGAGGTTGATTTTGATCATCATCCTCCTCTTCATATCCTTCTTCCAACACCTTCCTTAGATTACCTTGATACTCCTCAACATGTGGCTAAGAAGGTGTATGTGCAATTAATGAATTCTAAAAAATAAATATTTAAACCTATGGTGAAAGATGCTTTTTCCAAGTACAAATGTCCTTTTCACTATAGTAATACATATTTACTTGTTGATTGTGTGCATTTCAAGTTGTATGTTAGAGAAAGAGATGCTTTTGGAATTATATCTCACTCTCGAGCAATTTTACAATTCTTTCATAATTTTGATACGAGGAATACCCCTCATTCTTCCATAATGTAGATCTTTTCTCCTCGTGTCTCTTCACTAGGGGGAAAGAGTTATTTCTTCCATTTCTTTAGAATCTATTATGCTCTTAGCATGTATTCTATTTTTAGTGTAATTGGTTATTCTTTTTTCCTATTGTTTTGTATTATGATCATAATCATCCATAGTTCTCTTTTATTATTCAAGGTATCTTTTCTAAAGATGTTTGTTTTGCAAATTAGGTATCCCTTTCTTTCATCTCTGTGGGGCAAGGTCTTCCTTCTTTCTCTTTGTCTAGGGATCTACTTTCCTTAGCTTAGTGGCATTTGTTTATTCTGCAACATTATTTCCTTATACTGACTGAAGTTTTGGCTATGGATATCCTTTATGTGAGAGGTTGTTTTCCTAGGTCATCACCTCTTCTTTATTTTGCAAATTATGTTCTTTATAAATTCTTGCCCTTGTTGTAGGGTTAGAATTTGATTCCTTCGTTCCAAGATTCCTCTTCCTCTTGATTGCAGGGGGCTTGATGATTGAATCTTTGGTCTCTCTTTTCTTTTCTTTGAAAGATGATATTTTATCCAAAACACTCCTCTAAGGTGAGGGTCTTGTTGATAAAATCTCTTTTTCTTTGAGGATTCTTTTTCCATAAGTGACATATCCTTTTTTATGATTATCTATGCTCTTTGATGTAAGGATCAATACTCTTCTCTAAGAATATAGTGTACATTATTGTTAACAGGATATCTCCTTACTTTGTGAAGTATGTATCCTCCTTCTCTTCCTTATCTTGTCTAGTAGGTAGCCACGATAAGGAGGGGGCATAAATAGGGTCTCCCTTATGCTATAGTTTTCAATTTTCAATGTTAAATCCTCTGAAGGTAACACACATAAGTTGGTAAATCCTAAAGAGACACACATTTTCAATTTCAAATATGCTAATTCCTTGGAAGGTAATGCACATAAGTTGCTAAATCCTGAAGAGACATGCATTTTAAATTTCAAATATGCTAAATCCTCGGAAGGTAATGCATATAAGTTTCTAAATCTTGAAGAGACACGCATTTTATATTCATAGTGATACAAGAATGTGGATCTATGGGTATTTCAAAAGCTGTCAGAAGATGCATTACAACTACAAAGTGCAATGTTTGGGTGAACTATCATGTTTGGCTACCTATTGGGCTCTCCCTCCTTGGTGATTCACAGTAAGGTGGGCATCTTACTGGGTGAGGTAATCACTCTCTTTTCTCTCTTTTCACTTTCATGCTAGTAGGATTAGATCATGAAGTTATGTTATTTATATCATTTCTCTTATTTATTTTATGTAATCATTTATGCTTTTATGATAGCTTTCCAAATATGACATTAGTATAGGAAGCATTTCTTAGTAAGGTTTCCTTTACTAGTTGATTTGGGTTTGTTTGTATACTAACCCCTCTTTTTGTCTTTTAGCTTTGTCTTTATTTTCTCTTTTTTTTCACACCCTCATACATGTATGTTGAGTTAGGATCCTTGGCCTAGTGGCTCAGGTCCTCAACTAAGTGATATTCTACCTCATTGTGATCTACTAGAATCTTTCTTCTCCTTTACCAAGAGTTTTCATTGAGTCCATACTCTTGCTAAAGTGGGGGCTAAATGTATCATCCAAAAATGGAAGCACTTCCATTTAGGATAGTTTCAAACCTTCAATTAAGTGGTTTGGGATCATATTAAATGACTTGAATTGGTCTTTGGCTTGGATCTAGATTTTTCCCCTATTCTGCCCCATTTTCCACTTCTTTTCTACATTATTCTGGCATCCTGACTTGAAACTCTTGAGATTCTTGACCTCAAGGTCAAAGTTGACCTTTTTGGGTCAAGGTCAACCTCAACCTTGAGCTACATCAAGGTCAACCTTGACCTTGACCCAGGGTTCAAATTTCAAAATCTGAGGGTTTCTAGATGTCGGGTTTCAGAAAGATTTATTTTCTACTTTTGAGTCAGATGTTTCAGGCTTCGAAATGGTAAACTCTTAAATTATATTTAATTTAGGTCCACTTCCAAGGGTATAGGCTTAATGGGAATTTATTTCTCCTATGTCAGCCTCTGTAGAAGTTTGTTCCCTAGAATAGTATATAAGGAAGCCTTCTCCTCTCATTTCAATCCTCAATCGATCGATCAAGTAATCATAATTCAAGTAATTATCAATCAAGCAATTCTAACTTAAGCAACGTCCAAGAAATCAAGCATTCAAGCATTCAAACATTAAAGTTCTCCATTGAAGACCAATGATTCAAGTATTCAAGGCTTTGAAAGGATCTGGTTCAAGCATTCAAGATTCATCATTCAAACCCTAGGTCTATCCATCATGGTGGTGTGATCGTCCTTCAAGATCCTTTGTTCATCTTCAAGATCTATCCATTCTTCCTTCAAGGTGGATTCCAAGAATACAATCATGGAGGTTTTAGTTTACATTTATGGTTTTCAGTGTTGAGTCCAAGCTTTCATGTTAATATACTTATTTACATTTCAAATACAATTGCATATCTATCGAATATCATAGCTTTGTTGTTAGATCTACTTCTACTAATTACTAGTATTCTCTATTTCAATTCTATTTCAAGGTTAATTCCAAAATGGGGTTGGACCAAGGAAAACCCCTCATCTAATTAATCAAACCATTTTTCTTGCAGGATTAGGTGTGAAATAGCGAATTATAGAGCAAATTTAGATACCCTTTTTGGAAAACTTTCAGGATCTATGAACAAAACTTCCATTGGAGCAGTGCAGGTCAAGTTCAACATAAAGGGGTCAAGGTCGACCTTTATTTGGGTCAAGGTGGACCTCGTTCAGAAAAGGAAAAGATTTATGGGTTTTCTCAGTCTCTGTGTTTCTGTTCTAGATTTTATTGCAGAATTTCTAGAAACTTACTACAGACACCCGAAAATAACAATTTCCATATCTGCTACCTTTTAAGATAAGTATTTCATTTTATTCATATCTTTCTGATTTATTATTAGATCCCCTTTCCCTCTTTATCCATAACTACTTGATTCCTTTTCGTATCGATTGTCTCCTTTCGGTTAATCAATTGGGATCTCCTTGTCTTGGATTAGGAGGTCATTTATGTCCACAACATTTTCCACACAAATCAATCAATCAAACACAAAAAAACAAACATAGATATAAAAATATATTATCTTTATATATTTTTTTATATCTTACAAGTTCATCAATGAATTTCATGTCTCTTAAATAGACATGTAAACCATTTTCATATCAGTTGTTAGATTTTTCCTCTTAATCATCATCGTCCATTTTGCCTCTTCAAGCTTCCTCGAAAGATGTGTCAATAACACGTTTCAATCTCTTCCCTTTGATCATCTTTGAATTTTTTTAGTCATGGATCTTATAACAAACTTCATCTGTTACCTCATAATCATAAAAAATTTCCAACTCAGCAATTACAGTCGATTGTTATAATATTTAATTCTTTCATCCATACTCAGTTAATACTGAATGTGTCAGTGATAACTAACTCGGTTATTACTATTACTCAGTATACACAAGATTGACTCGGTGTTTATAGAAATATTCAATTACCAGCCACATTAACTTGTTCAATTCTGATCTCTTCTCTATAATAGAATAATGCAACATGCTCAAGTCAACAATATAATGACATAGACTCATCAATAAGTTATCGAATGTATTCCTTATCTATCCTATCCATCTTTTCCTTATGTAGATATCTCATTTCTTCATCGTTTCTTCCTTCTACAAATATTTAGATGTTTTTAACTATCATGATAAGTGTAGTCATAACTAGTTGACATCAATGACAACATATTGATTGATTTAATCATCTTACAAATCACTTTAATAGCTCAATGATCTCTAATCACTATCTCATTAGTTTATCAAGATATTCAATCAGTAGCAGGTTATCAATCTCTCCCTTCAAGGCATTGATGGCAACAAAACAATATGAAATATGTCGTACCATACCAAAAATTTATTCTACAACTATATAGATAAATGTTGTAACTCGGTAAGCTCTTCCTAGCTTGATATTTAATATGTTTAATAACTACAAACAACATTACATCCATACTCTCCCTACGGATTTGATCTTTTTCAGTTCTCTAATTATTTCTCTCCCTGTAGTGGATAGATGTTTCATTGAAATCTTTCTCCCTTTTCATGTTCTCACCAATAGATATTTCATATATAAATTTCTCTCCCTTTGAAAATAATGGAAAAAGAAAATAAATAGCTCCTTAGTAACCAAGTAGTTCTCTTTTATTCAGTCTAGATCAAGTAACTTCACATGTACTTATATAAAATTCTCTATTACAACTTCTACAATATTTCACAACCTTAGAAATCCTAAAGTGTGAGCTATATGGATCAACATGAATGATCTTCTGATAAAGTATAGGTTGATGCAACCTCTTGATCACCTTAGTGACTGATAGATAGGGGATAGACCCCTAGTCTAGTCCTCAAGTACTCAAAATTATCCTTCGGTAAGGGATTGGTAAATATATCACAAGTTGTTCTTTAGACTTCACAAATTCTAGTTTCACTTTCTTTTATTGTACTTGTTCCCTCAAATAGTGATACTTAATAGATATGTAATTTTTCTTTGAATACATCACCAGATTCTTAGAAATATTTATAACCTTGTGCTGTCATAATATATAATCAACGGATCAGTCTTTTGAATCTTCCATGCCAAAAGTCTTTAACACTTCCTTGATGTATTTTGATTGTGTTATGAAGATCCCATCATTTTGTTGTATAATCTGCAAACCTAGAAATAATTTAATCTCTCCAAACATTAAAATTTCAAACTCTTTTCTCATTTCATCAGCAAAATATTTGCAAACAATATCATGTCCTCCAAATATTATATCATCAACAAAAAATTTATCAATCAAAATATTATCATTAGATTCTCTTTTCATGTACAAATTTGTATTATCACTTGTCCTCACAAATCCAATACTAATAAGATAAGCATGTAACCTTTCACACTATGCTCTCGATGCTTGTTTCAGTCCATACAGTACTTTATGAAGTCTACATACCATGTTCCTCTTATTTGGATCAACAAAACCTTTAGGTTGTTCTATGTAGATCTCTTCCTCAAGAATTCCATTCAGAAATGTTATTTCACATCCATTTAATATACTTTGAAACCCTTATGTGGAGCATATGCAAGTAATATCCTAAATCCTTCAAGTCTTGCTATTGGTGCAAAATTTTCACCATAGTCAATACCTTCCTATTGTGCATATCCCTTGAATACAAGTCTTTCTTTGTTTCTATTTACCTCACCATTCTCATTCAACTTGTTTCTGAAAATCCACTTAGTACCAATTGCATTTTTATCACTCAGTCTTGGTACCAATGTCCATGTTTTTTTTCTCTATTTGTTCAATTTCTTCATTCATTTCCTTTATCCATTCCTCATCCTCAAGTGCATCTCTAACATTCTTAGGCTCAAATTCACAAACTAAACATGTGCTATGTCTTAACTTACTTTGTGTCATCATGCCATCTTTCTTGTCTCCAATAATTTGGTTATGTGGATGGTGTCTTCTAAAAAATCTCACCAGTACTTGCTCTCTTCTTTTCTCATCATTTGGTTCAGGTTCATTTTCTTCCCCAATAGCTTCTTCTTGGTTCTTGGTTTGCATTTTCTGATTCTCGATAGTATTTTCTTGTTGGTCGGTAGACTTAGTCTATAGCTTCAGTAGATAGTTTGGATGCTTAATGCATGTAAACCTACCATAGTCTTCTGGTTCCTTCCTTCTTTCCTCACCATTCTTATCAGCAAACTCATCCACTTTCACATTAGCACTCTCAATCATTTTTTTAGTAGCCTTGTTCAAACATTTGTATACTTTTCTCTTAGTAGATTACCTTAGAACTATTCCTTCAGCACCTTTAGAGTCAAATTTACCATTTTTATCATCTTTCAAAATGTAACATCTGCTTCCAAAAATTCTAAAATAACTTACATTTGGTGTGTAGCTAGACCATAGCTCATAAGGTATCTTATTTGTATCTTTCTTCAATTGAACTAGGTTCAAGGTGTATACAGTAGTGCTAACATATTCTCTCCAGTACATTTGTGTAACATCCATCTCAATCATCAATGTTCTGGCACAGTCAACTATAGATTGATTCCTTCTTTCTACAATAACATTCTATTGTGGTGTTCTTGGTGTAGAAACCTATCTTTTAATTCCATGCTTATTAAAGAAGTTAGTGAATTCATCAAAAATAAACTCACCTCCTCTATCAGATCTTAAGCATTTTAAATATTTTTTGGTTTCTTTTTCAACTTTATCTTTATACCACTTAAACAGTTTGAAAGCTTCAGATTTCCCTTTCAAAAACATAACTGTCATCATCCTAGAGTAGTCATTAACAAATAAAATCAAATATTTGTCACCATAATAACTCTGACTTCTCATAGGGCCACATAATTCGGTATGTACAAACTCCAAAATACCTTTAGAAGAATAGTATTTTCTTTTGAAACTAGATTTGGTCATTTTTCTTTTCTGAAATTGATTGTGCATGCATGGTCAAGTTTAGTTAGACTCGGTAAACCTCCAACTCTTCTCTTCTTACTGATCATAATCATGTTATCAAAATTCACCTGACATGGTCTCTTATGCCACAACCACACATCTTCATTTCTAGCCAACAAACAAGAAGTTTATGCATTGTCAAGATAAAATAGATTACCTTTGGATTGTTCACCATTACTGACCAGCTTTCCAGTTCATCATAGATTTTCACCTTTCAACTTTCAAAAGAAACTTAGTGACCTTAATTGTTCAATTGTGCTATACTCAATAGATTATAGTTAAGTCCCTTCACCCAATATGCATTCTCACATCTAATCTTATTGTTCAACAAGATAGATCCTTTTCCTTTTACTAGATAAGGTGTATCATTTCCCATTTTAACAGATCCTCCATTATAGTTTTCAACATATTCAAATTTATCCCCATCACCAGTCATATGATGTGTACAACCACTATCTATAATCCATCTATCATTCTTGCTAACTTTAGATATAAGTGTTGTTTCTATGTACATTTCTTCTTCTTCTTAATCATCTTTCATTGCAACAAATACCACTTCATATTCTTTATCAATGTCAGTGTCAGTGTCATCTTCATCATCTTCAACAAGATAACAAGCCTTCTTTCTTTTGTCTCTATAGTCTCAGTTGTTTCTTGTTTCATAGTGTCGGTTCCCTCTGTGATCTCGGTTATCCCTTCTGTCAGACTTCCTTTTTCTTGTTCTTTCATTGTCTTTGTCTTTATCATCTTCTTTTCAGTTAAGACACCTAGCTGATATGTGACCAATCTCTTTACAGTTAAAACATACCAAAGGCAATTGCCTTTTTTTATCTTTTTTTACCTTTCTGCATCCACCTAGCCATAAGTGCTTCAAGGTCATCATCATCACTGTCACTGTTAGTTTCATTTCTTATGTTATGCTTACTGCTAGACTTACCAATCTTCATGGATGACATAAAAGTGGACTCAATACTCGGTACAATACTGTTATCGTAATTATTTAGCTCAAAAGTAGTCAACTTACCAATTAGAATATCAAGTGTAAGATTACTACCAGGTGCAGATCTCATTTCATGAATAGAAGAGATTCTAATAGCATAGAGAGGAAGCAAGGTTCTCATTATATTACTCACAATAGTGTCTTCATAAATAATACCTCCTCCTCCACGAATAGCATTGACCACCTCTTTGATTCAATTAAGGTATTATGCGATATTTTCACCTTCTTTCATCATCATATCATCAAATCTACCTCTTATGCTTTCAACTCTGGCCCTCATTAGATTTACATCACCACCATGAACTAATGCAAGCTTGTCCCACATTTCTTTCACTGTAGTGCATACTTTTATATCTTCAAATTTTGCATCAAACAGAGCAACACCAATCTCTATCATAGTTATATTGTGTTCATGTCTATCTCTCAGCTGATCAACTGTCAAAGGTCCAACAGTAGGTTGTAAGTAGCCATTGTCTAGGTGATGAAGAGAAGTTTCTCCAAATCTAGATATGTGCAGCCTCATCCTTCTTTTCCATGTCATGAAGTTATCCTTATTCATCTTAGGCACTTCCCTTATATACATCTTGTGATCTTTTCATCAAGTCCTTGAAAATTTTCCTCCAAGAAACCAATATGCTCTAATACCAGTTGTTAGATAACTTAGACGGGGGTGAATAATTTAAATCAGTTATCCTATAGTCCCAAACTCTCAAATGTACTTTTTCAAACTTTATTCAACAAATCAAGTAACTCGGTAAGATAAAGATAACTATCTTTTTGATCATTTACCAAATACTAGTAATTTCAAAACTATCTTTACCGATTAGTCAAATATGCAACATGTAAAGTATGATAGAAAAACAATCATAAGAAATAACACATAACACAAATATTTAACGTGGAAACCTTGCTAAGGGAAAAACCACCTAGGACTAGTAACCCAAAATATTTCACTCTTCTGAAATGAGCTTGGTTAGGAGCCAACCCTATTAACGGTTACAATGCATACTATCAGGTGTGACCTGGTTAAAGGATTTATCACTAATAGTTAAATTTTGACAAGCATCCACTATGAGGTCAATAAGATAATAATTAACATTATTTGAATGTCATATGGAAATACAAAAAGACTGTTGAGTCCACTCGGTTAAGAGATTTGGTTGTAACAATGGTTAAACTGATATAGTAGTGATTTGACTCAAATACAACTCAATTTGTAAATATTCAGATCTATGCTAAGCTCAAAATAGCTCATCTGAGCAATAATTAATTCACTTCATCATATCCCCCAACTTACTTTACTTAGTGTATATATCTCTGATGCTCAATTATGCCTGCATCTCAGTTTTGTGTGTAACCAATTTGATCAGGAATGCATTAAAAAATGTCTTCACGCAAAATATTTTATAGTCTTTATTCACCTGCCATAGTTCATCAATGAATTTTATGTCTCTTACATAGACATGTAAACTATTTTCATACCAGCCATTAGATTTTCTCTTAATCATCATCATCCATTTTGCCTCTTCAAGCTTCCTCGATAGATGTTTCAATAACATGTTTCAATCTCTTCCCTTCGATCATCTTTGAATTTTGTCAGTCGTGAATCTTATAACAAACTTCATTTGTTACCTCAAAACCATAAACAATTTCCAGCTCAACAATTACAGTCGGTTGTTATAATATTTAATGCTTTCATCCATACTCGGTTAATATTGAATGCATCAGTGATAACTAACTTGGTTATTACTGTTACTCAGTATATACAAGACTGAATTGGTGTATACAAAAATCTTCAATTACCGACCACATTAACTTGTTCAATTTTGATGTCTTCTCCATAATAGAATAATGCAACATGCTCAAGTCAACAATATAATGTCATAGACTCATCAATAAGTTACCCAATGTATACCTTATCCTTATTTGTCATATCCATCTTTTCCTTATGTAGATATCTCATTTCTTCACCATTTCTTCCTTCTACAGATATTCAGATGTTTGTAACTATCATGATAAGTGTACAGTCAAAACTAGTTGACATCAATGACAACATATTGACTGATTTAATCATCTTACAAATCACTTTAATAGCTAAGTGATCTATAATCACTGTCTCCTAAGTTCATCAAGATATTCAATTAGTTGTAGGTCATCAATACCAATAGTTGTGACTTTAAAGTCTTTACTGCTATGATGACTTGTTATAATTCAATAAAGTATACCATTAGTTTCAAAAAGAAACCAATCAACTAATTCTACATCATCTATAAAATTATGGATGTTCGTTTAACGCGATCATTGGTCTCACCTTTTTTTTCATTTTTTTTGGACATCTTGGAAAAAAATGTTGATGTGGCATCATATTTGATGATATGGCCTTGAAACCTTAGTTATAGGAAGGGGACATGCGAAGTAATCCATTGTAAGAATTTGGGAGTGATTTTAAATTTATAGTAGAAGGTTATGAAAAGAAATTTTCCATTTATTCTTAAAGAACCCTCTTTTCCAAAAAGAGGTAATTAAGAAGCATTTTTGAAACATTGGGGCTCTCTATGTTAGGGCCTTAGGTTGGTTGATTGAATCCAACCATGAAGAATTATTGGCACTGTCATTTCCTAGGTGGATTATGACTCATAATATTCTCCCCTTTCTATGAAAATTCATACCCAAAGCATTGGAATCCATCGATAATGTAATTAAATGGATGAAACTACATCATGGCTCCCTCGTATGGGTACTATGGTTCTAATGACTATAAATCACAGTCTTGACCTACCAATTGAAATTAAAACTGAGTTGGAAGAGGGTATTATGCAATTCCCTATTGAATACCTTATTGATATTATTGCCTACTTGGTGTATAGAAGGGAGAGCCACATGAGGTTAAATTTACCATTACTTGCCAACAAAAACAACCCCCCATCCTCAATTCACAAATTAAACCTCTAGTTATGAAAAAAATACTATGAAGCCTTACTCTGGAGGGGAAACTTATGATCAACAATGTGAGAAAACATAGACTACTGCCTCTGGTAGAACAACCAATAAAGATGTCATTATTAAGAGTCTCAATGAGGTTTAGTGGTCCATTAATATAGTTAACTACCCTTGTGAGGGAACCTACCTCTGATGTCTCAGATAAGAATGCAACTAATGGTGATAGGGATAATTATCATGTTAAGGACAACACCTGTAATGGTATTAATTTTGAGGGGAACCACTGAAAACATATAATTCTCAATGCTTAACAATATGTCATGGAAAAATTCAAGAATATTTCAGACACTAGTAAAATAATTAGAGCTAATATCAATGTGGGGGGGTATTGAAATAAACCCTTCACTTTGTGGAAAAGAAGTAATATGGATGTTAATCCTTCAATCTCAACACTTAAGGATAGGTATGTGGCTCTTGATACATAGATCTCTATTATCGATAGAGACTCGATGATTCTTAGGGGTAGAGATATGATTAGGAAGAGCTATGGTAATACTTTGTCATCTATTCTTGTGGGGGAAGAGGCTCTTGATATCATTAGAGAATCTTAATCTTATGACTTGAAATATTTTTTCCAATTTATTATTCATTGTCATTCTTTCTATTACCCTTGTCCCTAACCTCACCAAGCTCCAGTATATGGTGTAAATCCCACTACCTAGAGAAGATGCCAATTCTTAAGGGAGGAGATGATAGGGTGGCATTGGTTGAGAAGAGTATGGATTACAATGTGTTCCCTAATCAAGAGAGGCTAGAGGAAGGGGGGTTAAGTAATTTTTCCTTTCTCCATTGTCATAGTCAATAGATTCTAAGAGGTTATTGAAAAGGAGGATGTGAAGGTGATGAGGGATAGGAAAAATAGGAGGAAACCTAGGACCAAAAAGGAAGAGAATCCTTTCAAGATCAGTGATTTCCCATTGGAAGATGAATATTTCCTAAAAGTTAAGATCAAAAGGAAAAGTGTTAATCGAAGTGGATCTATAGCATGCAAACAAGAAATCAAGGCCCCCCAAAATTAATTTCCTAAATATTATAAGAGCTTTAGGGATTATATCAGTGACCCCACAATAGTGGGTTACACTTTTTTAGACATGCTGATTTTTGTTGAAATAACACATTTTTAATAAAATATGATTACTTAAGCCTTGAGAGGTTCCATTTGAAGGAATTAATTGCAAATGGTTAGCTCAAAGCCTGTTAGATTAAAAAACCATTGACATAACATCTATACTCCTCATTCATACCTACAATGGACTCTCCTTTACACCTATTAAAATGCTGACAAAAAATCACTTTGACTTTATCTTTTGGGAGATCAAATGCATCCATTTGAAAAACCTATCTATGTAGTAAGGTACTACTAACAAAAATATTTCCAATGGTTATAATGTTAATATATATTAAGTTCATTATGACTTTGTATTTTTAATTTTACTAAACATAGATATTTCACCATTTCTATACATCTATGTTTGACGTTTATGGAAAAATAGTAAATGAGAGAAAAAAATTCTAAAAAATATCTATGCCCTAGGTATTTAAGTTCTCTTTCTATCCAAAAAAATAAAAATGAAATTGGACAAATACACGACAAGTTATAAGCTATGTAGTCAAGGTATGTCAAAGTTACGATTTAGTTAGCTTCAAATGTTAACAAAATATGAAATAATCATGATAATGTCATCAAATAAATTTCATTCCCTTTGTATGTATGTTATAAAACTAATTTCAAAAGAAACACATTGATATCTATTTTAGAAAATAAGTTATGCTCTATGAAAACAATGTAAGTCTTTGAAAATGACATTTTTAACAACATACTTGTTTTTGTGGGAGAAAGAAAAAACCATACAAATAAATTCAAAAATAAAAATAAAAAATATATTTAGAATGTAAACAAAAAATCCTAAAAGACTCTAATTTACTTCATCTTCTGATTTCAAATGGTTTAATGACAATATGCATCTGAATCTGAAAGTTTTTTTCAAAATGTAGAGTTTAGTGTCCATTCAGGCAAAAAAGTGTAACCCACTATTGTGGGTTCACCCATATTTAATGGATTTTTATTGTGTATCATAGAATTTGAGGGGTGTTGAATCCCCAGGCAAAAGGTTTCTTATAATGAAAATGAATATTGATCTATTATTACTACTAGAAACTTAGGTTATCTAGTTCACATTAGACATAACTATGAAATGCATCTGAAGGGAACCCAACTATTAATCTACCAACCATACCAAGGGTAAATGATGGGGTGTTGTATTGGTGGGTCCTAGATGGAGCAAATTTATTACATGGTGTGGATCCTAACCTTATAAAAGGGTGGTTTTGTCATTCTAAAATATAGAGAAGTGGAGTTCAAACTCTTCTTAGTCTATGTACCTAGAGATCTGAGGGATAGGGTAGAAATATGGAAATGACTATCATATTTGGAGAAGATCTTATGGATACTATGGGGAGATTTCAACATGATTTAGAGGCATCAAGATAAATGAGGAGGTTATAAATTTGAGTGGAAAGCTACTGAGAAATTATATTAGTTAAAGTTGTTGACCAAATATAGTTTTTAATCCTCTACCACTAATACATTTGGGGTGAAATTGCGACGGTAATTTGTGACGGCAGGCAAATGTCATGCGGTTTTGGCTTTTTTTTTTTCAAATATAGCCTGACACCGTCGCAATTGCGATGACAATACATTTGTCAACGTCGCAATTGCGACGTTGTCGGGATATAAGCGCAAAATAGAAAAGGAACGTTGTCATTTGTGTTTTCAACAGCGCCGTAACCCTCCGCGAAATCACATCAGGATATAAGGCCAAAAAAAATAAGAACGTTGTCATTTGTGTTTTCAACAGCGCCGTAACCCTCCGCGAAATCACATCGGGATATAAGGGTAAAAAAAACAAGAACGTTGTCATTTGTGTTTTCAACAGCACTGTAACCCTCCGCAAAATCACATCGGGATATAAGGGCAAAAAAAACAAGAACATTGTCATTTGTGTTTTCAACAGTGCCGTAACCCTCCATGAAATCACAGCTACAATTTGTGAGTACGTTGGGTTTATTTTTGTTTTATCATTATTATGTAATCTGGTATTTAGCTGTTAGAGAGCTAAAATACCCAGAAATGAGGACATATCTGTGTTGAATTTATTGTTAGTGGCTTTCGTTATTTAGAAGTTTAATTTTATTTCTTCATCTTTCAAGCACAAACGTTTTGTGGACCATAACATCTTCATTGTTTTGGGTATGCAGTGAAACAGCCCTAACTTGCAACGTTGTCATTTGTGTTTTCAACAGTGCCATAACCCTCCGCGAAATCACATCGGGATATAAGGGCAAAAAAAACAAGAACGTTGTCATTTGTGTTTTCAATAGCGCCGAGAGAGATTCCCTCTGCGAAATCACAGCTACAATTTCTGAGTACGTTGGGTTTATTTTTCTTTTGTCATTATTATGCAATCTGGTATTCAGTTGTTAGAGAGCTAAAATACCCAGAAATGAGGACATATCTGTGTTGAATTTATTGTTAGCGGCTTTGGTTATTTAGAAGTTTAATTTTATTTGTTCGTCTTTCAAGCACAAACATTTTGTGGACCATAACATCTTCATTGTTTCGGGTATGCAATGAAACAGCCCTAACTTGGTACTTGTGTACAATATCATAATGGGACCTTTGACAACCGGCCCTCAAATCTATTTGTAGATTATCTTTGAATATAATCTTTCCTACCTCAGGTACGAGCAATCTTCTGGAGCAAGATAAACACCAACACCATATGTCGGACCACCATTCATTAATCTGTTATTGCTAAAACCATGTAGTATAATTGATGATATGCTTGTATCGGATGCTCCATGCCATGCATATTTAACATTTGCATTACCACGAGAATTTCTTGTTATCTCAACCTGTTTGTTGAAAACTTGCAGTCGAGCCTATCCCAACCTATTTGTATGTGAATTTTGATAAATACCAGTAACATTGGTTGCAAGTCCAATTTTATTTAGGCCAGTAAGGAAACAATTTTTCAAAACTACATACTCTATATCGCAATCCACTAATTTGATTAATTTGTCCCCCAGTTGTTCAAATTCATGAGCCACAAAACTAGAACATTGTTGGGATTCAGAAAGCAAATTGTGATTAATGACACCATCCCTAACCTCATCACGCAATATCTGACCATTCTCTAACTGAGTTGCATCTGTACCTGTTCTAACCTTAGCTGATGTTTTATGAAGCAACTGCTTTGCTTGGAAAGTCTTTATAGGTAACTCAGTTACAGGCTGTGGCTTTATATCCTTAAACAAGTTTGAATCTCTTAAATCTCTATACAATTCATTTGCGCTAGTGGGGCCCTCGGTTGAATATTTCTTGATCAATTCATCTAATTTAGGAACATTCATGGATACCACATCAGCCACAGGCTTCAAATTACTAGGAATACAAACTTGCTCAGTTTTGGAAACCTCCATACTAGCAGCAACTCTATCACAATTCTCAGCATTTGAGGCCTCGGTTGGACTTATTCGAATTTCAATCTCGACCTCAACTTTAGAGGCAACTTCTTCATCGGCATTACCCTCAATGATAACTTTGGAGAAAAAGCATGAACCATTCTCATCAATCCAAGCAATGGACCTTTGACAGCCGGCCCTCAAATCTATTTGTAGCATTCGCAAAAAATCAACAAGATATGGAGAGCCATCTATTGCCAACTCTACAGTGGGCATGCCAGCCAAAAACTCATCTCTAAGTGAATCCAAAACTTGGACAGAAAAATCATTCCATGAGCCATTCCAAAAATACATCACCCTCGTGGGAACTGAACTCTTACGAAAATTCTCATAGTTATGCAATGCTGCCTTGCCCGAATAGCACTTATACAGACAACTACATTTCATGCTTCTGTCTTTCTTGCCACAGTTAATCCTATTCTTCTATACCCACTTAGATAATCTCCTTCCTGAGGATAGGAAACCATATTTATTTCCTTGTTTTCATTTCATTTGAGCTCTCTCCAAAAAATTTATGCCAAGCTAACACAAATGCTTCTCTTCACCCTTCATTGCAAACAAAACCAATTTATAGCCCAAACCGTTTCAACTAGGGTGTAATTATTTACAATGTCACTACAACACCATAATCTACAACCACCCCTAACAAGAGGCTACAATATACACCAAAATCCGATGCCACATTTTACATCGATACGAAGAGAAACAACATATAGAACAGAGAGTTGATCCTAGCATTCAGTCTCATTATTAAAACTCCGATCAAGCCATAAAACAATACTCAAATTGTCAAGAAGTTAAATTAGGCCAAGCAAACCCCAGTTCCACCATGAAACCTCCAAATCTCAGTTTCTGACTCCACTCCAAGAGTCCACTTCCTTTGTTAGGTCCACAGGCCTAATGCATGCGGTTTAGGATTGGGTTTCCAAACAAAGTATGAGGAATGGGTACCTGGGATCAAACACTGAGTTTTAGGTTGTTCTCCTCACCCTAGGTGTATATTCCTATCAATAATGCAAATATAACAGATTGATTTAATTGGAACCAACTTGAATTAGAATGAATAGTCATTACATAGGAGACCCCTTAGTTATATAGCCAAGGTTAGTACAAAGGAGTGAATGAGACAATGACAATAGATAATCAATAGATAACTTATCACCCAACTAAGATGAAATCACATGTCCACCAAAGGTTAATGATCCTCCAATGTGTAATAAAGTATGTGCGACAAAGGTGGAGTCAAGACATAAAGTGGAATGTGATAACATGATAACACCACATAAAGTGAAAAATTTCAAACTACTCCTATGTGATCCCTAAGTAAGCTTGAGTGTAATTAGTACCCACATGATAATTTACCAAGTTAAAATAAATTTTGGTGGTAGGATTTTTTATTAGTTTTCTTTCTATCTTTTTTTACTAAAAACAAACTTGAAATGTATTTTATCTTTGTTTATTAATATAAAATCATATATTACCAATGGAAAAAATCTTCTATATATTTTTTCACCATGTTCTATAGCCGAATTGAACTGTTTGATGTATAATTTATCTACCTAATCTTTTGTGCTTGCATGACAATTTTGAATTTTTCAATCACATAATTTTTAATTTATTTATAGTTGTTATGCCATTCTTGTAATTTGATGCCCCACCCATTCTTACATTTTTCATTACGCTTCATCTAGATTTTCTTCCTATGGTTTATAGAATACTTAAAAACCAAATTGAGCCAATGATTTTAATTAATGGTTTCAACCTTTTTTAATAGCTTACATTTGGGTTATCACTAATGTTTCTAAAGGAAAAGTGCCTACTGTAGCTAAAAGAATTTCATGAGAAACTATAAATTTGATTATAAGATTTCTTTTTACTATATTTTTTTTTATTCTTTCTAGTTATCTCCAATTGTTCAATTTCTCATATTTTTTCCCAACACTTGACAACCATAAAGGACAACCAACATGGGTAGTAGACCAATATGGTTTTTCTCATTTTTTAATCCCAAAGTTTGGCTCTCCTACACCCATTTTGAAGAAGGTGTGAGGTCGTTTAACCTTAATGCATTCCCTTTATTGTCTTTCTCTTCTAACTGAGCTTACAATGAAAATAATCCTAATACATTTGTATTCTTTCATTATTTCTAGCAAGCTACCTTAAAAAAGAATGGTAATATTTTTATCTTTTCTATTTAATAATACAACCATTATTTTAGTCTTGGTTATATGGACTTGCATTCTAACCTTCTGACAAAAAGTGTTCCAAGGCCTTAAAGTGCTCTCTCAATGCATGGTCTTTTAAAAAAAAAAGAAGATAAGATCAACAACATATAAAAGAACCTTCACCCCATAGTTTTCCAATTGAATAACTTCCCCATCTATCTTCATTAATCATGCCTCTAACTTATAAATGTTTATGATATAGGGGGAATAACTATTTGAATCTAATGTCACCACCAAAATACTTAGACATATTCTTTCTTGTTATCATTTTAGCTCTAACCTTATCATAAAATACATGCACAACTTCTCTATATAAATCTTAGATGATTGATTATTTTATTCTATTCCATAGTTTATCTCTGGGTACCACGTTGAATGCTTTCTTTAAGTCCACAAAACAATAAGCATCTTATGCACCTTGACTGTCCAAGATTTTTTCAATCAAGTCCCTACAAAATAATGTGATGATCAATGGTAGAGTATCTGGGCCTAAAACCTAGTTGTTATTTTTCCCCCTTTCCCTCATTTTCTACCCACACAAAAACCAAGTTTTAAGGTCCTTCACACACCGCAACCTTCTGATTTTTCACTATATATCATTTTCCTAGTCAAAAACATAGAAGCTTTTGACCTAGGGCTTGCTCCCAAATGGTGTAACCTCAACCTCCTGGTTCAAAGCTTTTGGAATATGAAAAAGGACCTCCCTAACTTGCATTGTACCGAGGAAGAAGAATTTCCAATAGTCAAAATTCAAGTTAGGGCCATTTGAATGGCTAAACCCTGAAAATAAGGGTTTCTTAGACCAGCGGACAAGAAAATTGAATAACTCTGATATAAAATGACTCGAAGTTATCAAACCAATTCTAAAAGCATAAAATGGAGATGCTCCAACTTTCAGACAGGTTTTGATCACCACTTCACATCCGTACACCGTACTGTCACCGTGATTTGCACTAGAAAATTGCTCTGAAACAGGTAGTTTTATTGATTTGAAAGCAATTTGAATACAATGAGGATCTCTTCGATTTCCTCAGTCATTTGGAAGCCTAAATAGGCTCTCCCCACCATTGGCTTAACCATTTTTATGGTTGTAGCCGTTTAACCAATTCAAACTCAAAATTGCTTAGCAACTTTAAAAGTTGCATTACAACTTTAAAACAACTTTTGCCAGGTAAGACAAAAAGTTTGTTTTGGAAGACTAAAAGACCTTATTTCATGTTTTAGACTTTCAAACACTCTTAAAACACCTAAAGACACATAGATAACAAAATTTCATCCAAGGGACCAATCGATACCCAAGGTTTATTAGAGTGATTGTCCTCATTTGTTGAAGGAAAAAAGCATTAATGTGGTTCAATAGAAATGCATTCAAGTGGAAATTACACAAGGGACAGTCACTGTGAGATGTCCTCATTTGTGACAAGGATAGTCACACATGACAACATCTCACAGTGATTCTCCCTTGTGTAATTGCCACTTGATCACTCTAAAGACAACATGATAATGTACACTCACTGTAAGGACAGTCACAAATGAGGACATCTCACAGTGACTGTCCCTTATGTAATTGCCGCTTGAGTTACACAAGGGACAGTCATTGTGAGATGTCCTCATTTGTGACAAGGACAGTCACACATGAGGACATCTCACAGTGATTGTCCCTTGTGTAATTGCCACTTGAATGTATTGCTATTGAACCACATTAATGCTTTTCTTCCTCAACAAATGAGGACAGTCACTCTGAAGACAACATGATAATGTACACTCACTGTAAGGATAGTCACAAATGAGGACATCTCACAGTGACTGTCCCTTGTGTAATTGCCACTTGAATTACACAAGGGACAGTCATTGTGAGATGTCCTCATTTGTGACAAGGACAGTCACACATGAGGACATCTCACAGTGATTGTCCCTTCTGTAATTGCCACTTGAATGTATTGCTATTGAACCACATTAATGATTTTCTTCTTCAACAAATGAGGACATTCACTCTAAAGACAACATGATAATGTACACTCATTGTAAGGACAGTCACAAATGAGGACATCTCACAGTGACTGTCCCTTGTGTAATCGCCGCTTGAATTACACAAGGGACAGTCATTGTGAGATGTCCTCATTTGTGACAAGGACAGTCACACATGAGGACATCTCACAGTGATTGTCCCTTGTGTAATTTCCACTTGAATGTATTGCTATTGAACCACATTAATGCTTTTCTTCTTCAACAAATGAGGACAGTCACTCTGAAGACAACATGATAATGTACACTCACTGTAAGGATAGTCACAAATGAGGACATCTCACAGTGACTGTCCCTTGTGTAATTGCCACTTGAATTACACAAGGGACAGTCATTGTGAGATGTCCTCATTTGTGACAAGGACAGTCACACATGAGGACATCTCACAGTGATTGTCCCTTGTGTAATTGCCACTTGAATGTATTGCTATTCAACCACATTAATGCTTTTCTTCTTCAACAAATGAGGACAGTCACTCTGAAGACAACATGATAATGTACACTCACTGTAAGGACAGTCACAAATGAGGACATCTCACAGTGACTGTCCCTTGTGTAATTCAAGCGGCAATTACACAAGGGACAGTCATTGTGAGATGTCCTCATTTGTGACAAGCACAGTCACACATGAGGACATCTCATAGTGATTGTCTGTAATGTCCCCTTTTTGGCTAACTTGGAAAACAGGAACAATTACTCCACTTCTCAGACTTACTCTATCAGATACTTACAATTAAACTAAGTAATGGAGGTTACTTAAGATATCAACCGCTATTTCAGATTCAATCACAATATGTGTGCAAGATGATATTGATACCAATATGTTTAATAGCACTATCGGATATATTGATATGAAATATGCTATGAATATGATGTTTCCTATCACTTATAGTGATAGTATAATAATGCTATGT
The DNA here is from genome assembly GCA_027943335.1 of Chamaecyparis obtusa. Classification (NCBI taxonomy): domain Eukaryota; kingdom Viridiplantae; phylum Streptophyta; class Pinopsida; order Cupressales; family Cupressaceae; genus Chamaecyparis; species Chamaecyparis obtusa. Next base: position 249,052 of record BSBK01003445.1, read on the forward strand.
CTGATATAAACAATATCGATATACAATCAATAAGTATTGCTTGCAGCAATGTATTTGTTGTGTCTGATATGATGATGTAATTATGCAAATGTGTAATATCGCTATGAGTGATATGTTGCTGTTTCAGATTCTGAATTATATGCTTGCAACTTCAAATATTGATGCTGTTTCTGACTATCCTTTCTATCTGTGCAATCATGGTGCTGTCTCTGATCTGCAATGATAAACTTGAAACCAAACTGCCAAAGGCAGATGCTCTATTGAGTATATCCAAATATGGATAAGTAAATAAAGTTCCAATGATGCCTTGAGTGACTGACGAGAATGCATTCTTATATTGTCTTTAACAAATGAAGAGTTGCTATGAATGAGATGTGTCTTATTTCTTCCTCCATGTCCCTTTGTTAATCACACCTTTCCATAATCTGACAGTTCGCATAATATTATTTCATTATTTTCTGATCATAGATAACTCCCAGATTGACTCAATATCAAATCTTTTTATAAAGGTAATCTTCCCTAATTGGTAGTGCAACCAGTAGTTAACATCCACTGTGTTTGTATTAGTTTGGTCTAACTATCATTAGTATTTAGTCAATCAATATTAACTCTTGCCTTATCCCATATTGTTACGATTATATCCAATCTTTCTACTTTGATATAAGTCGATATCATTTTCTGATAATTGTCCATTTATTGGTTGATTGCTGGTAATGGAGTTTGATCTTCAAATTGACTTCCATTCCTGTTAATACTTAAGGATACATTGTACTTATTATTCACGACTGATGCCTCATTCATCGATAGCTTGTGATATAATCACTAATGCTTTTGTGTTTCTACAAGATGTGGTTTATCTCAGACAATCAATAATCTTTCAATCCTTTAGTCGATATCCTCCTATGTGGTGTCTATTGATATAGATAGTAGAATTCAATCTAGTTTCTATTATTGTCATGATAACATGGGAAGTGATAGTGCATATTTGCTAGCGGGTCTTCATGTTTGATATTGCTTTATCGGATATGTCATTGTCTAAACTTGTGCAATTAATGATTATTTATAATATATGAATGGTTATCCTTCTTGCTTATCAATACATCTTCTGAAACACATAGCGACCTATCCCTTATTCATATCATGTTGATCTTGACTTCATAGTATTCGGTTCATTAATCATCCTCTCATGGTATCGATGAGTAATGACTAGTGATTGTTGTATCACTTCTTCATTCCTCATTGTGATAGATAATGCAGATGTTTAACGTAGATGTATATCGATTACAGATATTCGATATTGCTTTAAACGTTATTATTATTATTATTATTATTATTATTATTATTAATGTTATTGTTATTATTAAATATTATAATTAATGATGTTAGTAATATTAATAATATTATTTCATTTGGTAAGACTTCATTGTCAGCTCGATGGTATCTTTATTTCAAAACCTTAGGTCTCTGATGATTCACCAGGCACCGAATGGCAAATGTACTTTTCCCCGGTATTCCTCTTGACCTTGGCTGGAGTCCATTAAGATATATTTACCTGATGAACGGTATCAGATGGTTTATCCTTAGATATTAGGAGTACTCACATATGCTGACGCTGACACCTATTTATATATACAATAACATATATACATATCTACATATATATATTACTATATGTTTACATAGGTATTTGCGGCAGCATATTGGAATACTCTCAATATATTCTATATATAAAGATATATATATATATTTTCAATATATATATATTTATATATATATATATATTTTCTCTTACTCTCATGATGCATTATTTGGTTTGGTTTGCCTCTAATACTCTGTGCTTTCAATTCTATTTGGTTTAGCATTTGTAGGACAACTCTAATACGTTCTATAGACAGGTTACCCTGCATTCAGCTGGATAGAGATATCCTTTTTGTGGCTGATGTCTTTCTATCTTCAATAGCAGAGTGTTGTTCTCACCCTTAGTTTTTCTGTTATACCATATTCTGACTAGCTGTTCTATCGAGCAACTTTCTTTTATACTAATAAAGCATATACATACATACATATATATATATATATATATATATATATATATATATATATATATATATATATATATATATATATATATATATATATATATATATATATATATATATATATATATATATATATATATATATATATATATATATATATGAATAGATTCAAATGTTCTCATCATTAATTATTACAACAGGGATAACTAGGCCTCATAGTTATAACATGGATAACCAAATTAAGGATGGAAGGTATAGCTGCTTTAATTTTAGTCTCGATCATATACTTACTTCTTACATATGATCTTAACCACCTTCTCATTGTTAAATAAATTTCTATCCTACATACCTCACTGCATCCTGCCAAGTATGATTTATAGTCTGGGTTACCTAGCCCCAAACTCCAGTAGGGATTACTAAAGATTAATGTTAATTGTAGAGATGTTTAAACTCAAGTTAAGACCTTATAGAGATATTTTTTTCTGATAACTAAAATGATAATGTAAATTGAATGGGCTTATAGACTTGGTTTAGCTCTACATTAATGATTGTGGGTTACCCTTAGCTCTACATTCTGCAATGAGCAGAATAACATGCAAATCTAGCACATAATCAGCTCTTTGATCGGTTATGAATTATGGTAGACAACACAATTTTGATAGGTTCTACTCTGTCTTGAGATAGGCCTATTTTAATTTATTATCTACAATATACAGTAGATTTTCTTTTTAGGCACTTGTTGATGGCATCTGCATCTCCAATTTTATATAGGTATATACATACTAATCCTTAGTATATATGTTTAGCCATATATAGATGCACATTTGATTGCAAAGATAGGCAATTACCATACATTTAAATAACTCATATACCTATATATGTACATATAAATAAACATATATATATATATATATATATATATATATATATATATATATATATATATATATATATATATATATATATATATATATATATATATATATATATTTATTTATTTATTTATTTATTTATTTATTTGTATATATATACTTACTTGTTTACAAATGAATTATTTATATAGATATTTTCATGCCTACCTTGTCTAATCTTTTTTAAGCCTGATTTTTAGACTGAGATAATCGGTCACATCTTCCCAATATGGATTTCCATAGATTAAGGAGAAACAGCATAGTAGTTTTCATTTAAGTTCAGACCATTCAGAGATAATTTCATCTGATTGTCTAAATATTTCATCTGATAATATCATCTGATTGCCTGTTTTCATTAAGGATGATGCATCAAATTAAACTAAAAATGCAAATTGACTGGGTTTATATTACTTATAAAGAGACATCTCATCATAATTAGTTACTCCAAACATGTATGCATGTCCATGGTAATCATCTATACTAGGAAATGTGGGATATCCTTCGTAGATGGTAGTAGTGTGTGTTTTGGCCTTTTGTAGGTACCAAAAAAGCTAAAGGAGAAAGGAACTTCAATTAACTAGAATATTAAGAACAGAGCAAGGAAAACAAGATCTATGGAGCAACTTACACATCCACCTCTACAGATGTTAGTTCAAATTGGTATGAAAGTATTGCAATTTTATAAAGAAAGTTCGCTAAAAGCACCAAATGTAAGGTTTACAGGAAGGTGGGTCTGTTCACTAAATGTATGCTATTGTAATGTATCATGTTAAAATATTGAGCAATGGAAAGACCCACTAATATTATGTATCAACCATCTCCATTCTGTCTCGACAAAGGTCGAGCTGTGGGTATGCCCACAGTACTTATGTATTTTACAAATCTCAGCCAATGTTGACTCGTGGGTATGCCCACGTATTTCTGTATATGTACAGGACCAATGGTCCCGGGCAAGGCTAGAGGTTTTCTCAACCCCGCTCTTTCCTACCAGCACCTGCAGTGAGCGGAGTATCATTGTAAAATTATCTTTAATTATTAATAAAAAATTTCAGGGCTTAGGCCTTTTACCGATCAAAAAAAAAAATATTAATAATATTATAATAAATATTATTATAGTGATAACATATTGTTTTATATTGAGAGGTTTATTAATATTATTTATATATTAAAATTATTATATCAATAATTGATTTAATATTATTACTTAATATATTATTATAATATAATATATATAATTTATTAATAATTATTTATTATTAATTTATATTATAATTATAATCATAATTATATTATTTATTAATATTTTAATATTATTTAATTAACATATTACTTATTATGCTAACTATATATTATTATTATCTGTTGATAATAATTATATATTATTGTTATATACCGTTAATAATAGATTATTATATATCATCTAATCATTTTATTATTATACTAAGTTCAATATGTCACGGCTCATGACATTGTCCCTTGTGTAATTGCCACTTGAATGTATTGCTATTGAACCACATTAATGCTTTTCTTCTTCAACAAATGAGGACAGTCACTCTAAAGACAACATGATAATGTACACTCACTGTAAGGACAGTCACAAATGAGGACATCTCACAGTGACTGTCCCTTGTGTAATTGCCGCTTGAATTACACAAGGGACAGTCATTGTGAGACGTCCTCATTTGTGACAAGGACAGTCACACATGAGGACATCTCACAATGGTTGTCCCTTGTGTAATTGCCACTTGAATGTATTGCTATTCAACCACATTAATGCTTTTCTTCTTCAACAAATGAGGACAGTCACTCTAAAGACAACATGATAATGTACACTCACTGTAAGGATAGTCACAAATGAGGACATCTCATAGTGACTGTCCCTTGTGTAATTGCCACTTGAATGTATTGCTATTCAGCCACATTAATGCTTTTCTTCTTCAACAAATGAGGATAGTCACTCTAAAGACAACATGATAATGTACACGGGCTGTAAGTGTACATTATCATGTTGTCTTTACAGTGACTGTCCTCCTTCAAGTGGCAATTACACAAGGGACAGTCACTGTAAAGACAACATGATAATGTAGAGAAACGTTGTCATTTGTATTTTCAACAGCGTCGAGAGAGATTCCCTCCGCGAAATCACAGCTACAATTTTTGAGTACGTTGGGTTTATTTTTCTTTTGTCATTATTATGTAATCTGGTATTCAGTTGTTACAGAGCTAAAATACCCAGAAATGAGGACATATCTGTGTTGAATTTATTGTTAGCGGCTTTGGTTATTTAGAAGTTTAATTTTATTTATTTATCTTTCAAGCACAAACATTTTGTGGACCGTAACGTCTTCATTATTTTGGGTATGCAATGAAACAGCCCTAACTTGCGACTACCTTCACGGTACTTGTGTACATTATAATGTTGTTTCATCATTTTGTTTCATTATCATCCATAAGTACACACCTCTAGCATAATAATTATATTTTACCACCCATAAAATGAAAAAAAGATTTTCACAAGAGAAATTGAAGCTAGATTATAAAAATGAACCATCTTATTGGAAACTGGAACTGTTATCATACCCAAAAGGACTACAAAATTTCACCTTATCATACCCAGATTGTTGCTTTGCCTGGCAGGGGGTTGCATCTGCATTTGTTGAGAGCGAGCCCTAGATCAAAAACTGCCATGTTTTTGGCTGGGAAGATGGTAATCAGATTAAAATAAGAAGCTTGCATCGTATTGAGGATTTGAAAACTTGTGCATTCTTGTTTATCTGGATCAGGAGAACACTCCAAAACTCTGATCTTGGTTTCATACACCCATTTTCAATGCTTTGTTTTGGAACCCACACCTAAAAGCATGCATTAGGTCTGCGGACTGAATGAAGACATTGATATGCTGGAGTGGATTCAGGGTTTGGGAGTTGGTGGTCTATTAGAAATCCTGAAAGGGTACTCAGAAAACATATAACTTCTTAGAGTCCTTTGGCAAGTTGCAGAGTTATGGCTACAGATCAGGTTTGGGAGACCTACTAGGGTCACTAGGTCAATTTGTTATTTTGATGTCTTGGGTTGTTTAGATCACAACCAATGCATGATTCTTGTTATTTAGATGATATCTAAGGGGTTTCTAAGTTTTGCTGCAGGAAGTAAGATCTAGAACCTTAAAAGTCTCTTTTGATAGAAAATCAGGGAACTTGTCCCTAAAAGGAAATTTGTTATTGAATGGGATTGAGTCCATAATTTGTTGTGTGATCCTTGAAACCTTCAAATTCATTACTTTGCAGAGTTTAAACATTAACCTATAGAAATCAGAGCCTAATTGATTAGTTGAGTCATTTTGGTGTCTTGAAGTGGGTTGGGACATAGATCCAAGTTTCTTGCTGACTACTCTGCATCACTATTGAACCACATTAATGCTTTTTTCCTTCAACAAATGAGGACAGTCACTATAAAGACAACATGATAATGTACACTCACTGTAAGGATAGTCACAAATGAGGAAATCTCAGAGTGATTATCCCTTGTGTAATTGCCACTTGAATACATTGCTATTGAACCACATTAATGCTTTTTTCCTTCAAGTGGCAATTACACAAGGGACAGTCACTATGAGATGTCCTCATTTGTGACAAGGACAGTCACACATGAGGACATCTCACAGTGACTGTCCCTTGTGTAATTGCCACTTGAATGTATTGCTATTCAACCACATTTATGGGCCCGTTTGGACCATGGCACACAGTAGCATCTACAGAGAAGAATATCCCAGGTGTAACAAGTTGTAAGAATATACCAACAATTCTAAGAAGTTCCCTAGCACATAGTAGCATCTTCTAATTGTCCATACCACTTCACAAGGTATTGTTTGCACACATTGTTTTTAGTTCTTTTGATGACCCTTGTTTTGAAATTGCTATTAGGCCTTGTAGCTTATATGTTTTGATTACTGGAGAGCTTCTTATAAAGCTAAGCAAGAAGACCATTGCACGAGTTATAGCCGCACGCTCAGGTTTGAAAATTGTATATATTTTAATCTAATGTATATTTTAATCCTTTTGCCATGTCATGTAATATGTCTTGCCTTGTAGCTTATATGTTTTGAAATTGTTGTTAGGCCTTGTAGCTTATATGTTTTGATTGCTGGAGAGCTTCTAGAGCTAAGCAAGAAGACCATTGCACGAGTCGTAGCCACGCGCTCAGGTATGAAAATTGTATATTTTTTAATCTAATGTATATTTTAACTAGACTTTTAAAATATTAAAGGATTTAACTAGGTCTAAGAAGATTTGCGTACTTTCGACAGTTTTGCTTAGTCACTGAAAGTTGTAGACCGAAGTTTTCATAGCCCAATTTTTGCTTCCTGCGAAGAACGATCATGTCAGATAATGTAAGTGAAGAACAAAACAGGGAGACAATCACTAGATTGTGGTCTAACTTGAAAAGAAAAGGTGATGGAAAATGTTATTGTCCCTGCAAAATTTGTAAGGGCTTAAACCGTAGAAGACTGCTAATCAAAATAGTTAAGAGACATTGTAGGGAGAATTGTCACATTGAAGGGGGGCATGACTATCATCCACTGGTAAGTTGTTCATTATATCATTTTAACAATTTATATACATATGAAATCACTTGATGATGAGTTGATGATCATGGTTTATTTATGTTAATCAATTTTATATAGGTTGATCTCCCCAAGGAAGTACATGATATGGAGGAACATGGAGGTGCGAATATCCAAGGTGAAGATAATGATCCCATGGAAGATGACAATCATGCGCCAGAAAACAAAATTGAAGATGATGGTATAAATACATTGATCCATGACACATTTAGTCCAAGCGGATCTGATCATGATGATGATGATAGCCTTGGTGTACCTCTACTTGAGAAGGCATACGAGCCCCTATACAAAGACTCCCAAACAACTCTTCTCTCTGTTGTATTGTTGTTGTTGAACTTGAAGGTTATGAATGGTTTATCCAACATAACAATGTCACGTATGTTAAGGTATGTCATATATGTCTTTATAGTTAACAAAGGGTGAATAATGTACCACTAATATTGTTTATATTAACAACTTATATTTTTTTTGTTGTAGATTGATAGGTGAGTTTTTGTTACCACCATCAAATATTCTACCTCGCTCATATCAAATATTCTAGTAGGTCTATGAAACCTGTTCTGCCCCATTAACTCTGCAGATTGCCAAAAGAATAAATGACATTATGTGACTTATAGACACCCTTTTTGATGTTCTTTCAGACCTCCAAACCTTAGACCCCAACTCCACTCCTGCACTCCTCTTCTCTTGTCAAGTCTGCAGACCTAATGCATGCAATCAGGCTTGGGTCTCAAGACAAGTGTTGAAGAATGGGCTCCTGGAATTAGAATCAGAGTTTTAGATTGTTGTTCATACCTTAGACATTCACAAAAACCAAGATCAGGGGTCCTTCACACACTTCTAGACTCTGATCCTTCATTTCTCATCAAATCCTAGTCAAAAACAATAGAGTCTTTGAACTAGGCCTCGCCTTCACCATGCACAGACTTAATATCCTGTTCTAAAGCCTTTGGAATATGAAAATATACATGTCTAACCTTCATCTTGCTGAGAATAAAGAATTTTCAACGGTTAAAACTCAGGTTATGGCCATAAGAGCAGTCAATACCCTGAAAACAAGGGTTTGCAGACAAGGTTCAGAGAAAATACAATAACTTTGATTTAAAACAAGTTAAATCCTCCAAACCAACTCTCAGAGTATCTAATATCTCTAATACAATTTCCGAGCTAGTTTGATCATACAACCATCATCCGTACATCCGTACAGAGTTAGTTTTTGCACAGGAAATGCTCTAAAACAAGGTTATTTATTAAATTTTGAAAGCAAAATGGTTCTCCAAGTCTCCTCTGCCATTCCTTTGACCATTGGAAGCCTAAAAAGGCTCTGTGGATAGTTTCTTAACCATCTAGATGGTTATGTCCATTCAATACAACAAATAACAACTTTTGAAGCAACTTTTGAAGCAACTTTTAAAAGTTGCATTACATATTGTTAACAATTTTGCAAACATTCTTGCCGAGAAAGGCTAAAATGTGTTTTGAATAGTTTTAGACCTTTATTAATCTTCCAAAACTCCTAAAACACCTAACAGACACCTAGCAATCAAATTACATCCAAAGACTAATTGATACCCAAGGCTTATAACAATACCAAGGGGTCATAGTCCAAACATGTGGATGGGTTACAAGGAGATGTTAATCAATCCTTTAACCATTATTACAAACAAGAAAACTTAAATACTAAACCATTGAAAACATCTTAAAACATTTAGTCTATCAATCCTTCAACACAAGGCTCCATGGTGATATGATGTAACCTTAGGAAAGTAGGTGCTTGTTTCAATAGGATGGGATGACTTCTTGGCTTCATGGTGTCTTTCTTCAATCACATGGTTTTTGGTTTGCATGAGGGATGCCCCTGCATCATAGTCACTGTGAGATGTCCTCATGTGTGACTGTCCTTGTCACAAATGAGGACATCTCACAGTGACTGTTCCTTTTGTAATTGCCACTTGAATGAGGACAGTCACTGTAAAGACAACATGATAATGTACACATACAATGAGTGTACATTATCATGTTGTCTTTACAGTGGCTGCCCTCATGTTGTATATTCTTCTCTGTAGATGCTACTATGTGCTAGGGAACTTCTTAGAACTGTTGGTATATTCTTACAACTTGTTACACCTAGGATATTCTTCTCTGATATATTTTCATGTTTTTATAATCTATTTTGCAGATGGAAAGTTGAAATGCCAGCTATCCTAGAGCAGTCAATAAGAATATTGTCTGATGCTGGTCTTGGTATGGCCATGTTCAATCTGGGTATGTTTTGAATTCTTCTATATCTCTCTGATTGAGGAGTACTTGATATATGCATGTGCTTTTTTCTTCTTTAATGGTTGTGAAGCTTTGTTTGTTCTAAATACCACCGTATTGCAATTGTATTAGTTTCATTATTTTCTCTAAAGTCACTATATTTTTTCTTATTATAATAAAAGAGGAAGTTGTGAATGTCAAAGTTGAGTGAAACAAAAATTATTTTCATCAAATTTTATTACTGTCACAAGGGACAGTAACAAAGCCCTAGCTTTTCCTCTGATATAGCCTTCTCCCATACCTCATCCTGAGATTCTTTGTCTTCTGTGTCATCTGAGCCTCCTATACAAGTTGCAAATGAAATTTATCATTCATGTATAAACTGAGATAATATAATGCACTCGATATTTGAATCGTCGTACATGTATAGAATGACAGAATATAATGCATTCAATATTTGTATTATCGTTCATGTATAGATTGAGACAACATGATAATGTACACTCACTGTAAAGACAACATGATAATGTACACTCACTGTAAGGACAGTCACAAATGAGGACATCTCACAGTGACTGTCCCTTGTGTGATTGCCACTTGAATGTATTGCTATTCAGCCACATTAATGCTTTTCTTCTTCAACAAATGAGGATAGTCACTGTAAAGACAACATGATAATGTACACTTACAGTAAGTGTACATTATCATGTTGTCTTTACAGTGACTATCCTCATTTGTTGAAGAAGAAAAGCATTAATGTGGCTGAATAGCAATACATTCAAGTGGCAATCACACAAGGGACAGTCACTGTGAGATGTCCTCATTTGTGACTGTCCTTACAGTGAGTGTACATTATCATGTTGTCTTTACAGTGACTCTCCTCATTTGTTGAAAGAAAAAAGCATCAATTTGGTTCATTAGCAATGTATTAAATAATTTATTTTTTTTAATTTACCCACGGGCTTCGCAATTGCGACGGGCGCCCGTCGCAATTGCTTCGGAGGGCCGTCGCCATTGCGACGCCCTGCCATCGCAATGCGACAGAGGCCCAGAATGGGTGAAGGGGTGACATTACGGCGGGAGGGAGTCGCAATTGCGACGGCTACAAATAGACGTCATAGTTTTTTAGTCACAAATTGCGACGTCTATGGGTAGCCGTCGCAATTGCGATGCCCTACCCTCACAATGCGACGGAGGCCCAGAATGGGTGAAGGGGTGACATTACGACGGAAGGGAGTCGCAATTGCGATGGCTACCCATAGACGTCACAATTTGCGACTAAAAAACTACAACGTCAATGGGTGTCGCTATTGTGACACATAGCCGTCGCAATAGCCATCGCAAATTGCCCCCAAATGTACTAGTGTACCAAGTAACAAGGTAGATAACAATGAGATTTAATGCATGTAGTGTAACTTTCAATAGGGAGAGAGAAGGATTTACAATAATTTGGAAGGATTGTATTTAAATAAATACACTTTTAAATTTTACAAGGAATTTAATGGAGATACTATTAAATTAATAACATGTATACACTGTCAGATTAGCATCGTATTACTACTTACATCCTTCTTATCGGTTGATCCCCTGGATCTAGACGCAAAAGAGATGTGTTTTCCATCAATACTATTCTCCTAGATGATGGGGATATTGTAAGTATTGTTATTATTGTTAGGTATTTTAATAAATGGCTGGTTAGAAATGATAGTGAAATTAAGAGGTGGGTACAAAATACCAAAGCTAGAAAACATGTTTTCAAGTGATGTAGAGAAAAAAGGGGTAAAGACAATATGACATTGGAGATAGAGATGCACAATAGATTGGTTGATGCTAAATATTGGTTGCAAATTAATTTTTATAATAAAAAAGATAAGGAGGCATTCTATTAGGAACATAAATCCTTAAGAAGATTGCAGAATGTTAAAACAAAAAGTGCCAATACAAGAGCTAGGATAAGTTGGATTAATTCGGTGTAAAAGGACTCTAAATTTTTCTTCTAGATTATTAAGAGGAAAGAATCAAAATCTTGTTGGAATATGAGAATAATTAATTTATCCAAAAGGCATATGAAATTTTTTTTCTCAATTTTATAGAAAACTCTTCACTTCATAGGGTGATGGGATAAACATAGAAACATCTAGGGATAAAATCAAGAGCACTATCTCCAATAGAATTAGTATTGAGGATGTTGAGATATTGGATGTAGAGATACCACCCTACAAGAAATAAATAGATCCCTTCTTAATCTTTCTAATGATAAGGCCCCTAGACCAAATGGTTTTCTTATGGAATTTTACAAGAGAAATATTATTTGGATTAGGCAAGAGCTCATTCAAGTTTATCAAGAGGCTATTGAGAGATCATTAGAATTTGAGATTAATAGTGGTTTGATAAATATCATACCTATGGAAGGTGATAAATCCTTGGTAAAATAAATAGAGACCTATTACACAACTTAATGCTTCATACAAAATATTAGCTATGGTAATAGAAAAAACATTAGTTAGTATCCTCCCAAAATTAATCAACCCACTCAAACTAGAATTTTTAAAGGTAGGTACATTTCAAAGAACCTTAAAAAAATTGTTAGGAAACTATGGCTTGGGGAAAAGACTCCAACCAAAGAACTTACATGATATTTATTGATTATGAGAAGGCCTATGATAGGATAGAATGGAATTTAGGATTAATGATATTAGAAAGTCTGGACATCCGTAGGCTATTTTGTCATATGGTTCAAACACAAATGAGTGAGTCCAAGGAATGAGTTGTCATTAATTTTCGTAAATAAAAATGCCTTGACCTATCTATATCTATATGATAAAGATGTACACTCACCCTTTCATTGTTTCATATTAAAGAAGATGTCTTATTATTTTTTGTTGAGAGATGACTCTCTATCTATGGGAGTGAAAGGACTCCAATTATCCAATAGAAAAGACCTAGCAAAAATATTTTTTTCCTGATGGTACAAATATCCTTCTTGACTTGAAGGAGATTACTATTTGTGCACTAATACTACAAATGGTTGTTTTTGTGTGAGGCTTCAAGGAGTAAAGTATATATCCCTAAATCTATAATATTGGTATGAGAGGAACATACCCCACCATAGATTAGCATGTTATCTTTGATTTTTTTTATATTTTTGTTTAGGAGGTGGGGGGGGTGGAATAACCATTTGGTAAAATACCTTAACATCCTCTTCTCCATCAACCCAAATTTGAAGGAAATGTGGAACAAGATTAAAGGGAAAATTGAAAAGAAACTTGGGAAATGGATAATCAATATCTTATATTGGCTAGTAGATTTTACGAATGTGAAAAGATTTTATCCATATACACTATCTTCTTCTCATCTTCCTCACTTTTCAATCATTATCAGTTTAACTATATTCTAAATTGGATTAGAAAGTAACTCGGGTCCTATGATAAAGGACACAAGAGATATGCAGTTAATTGGAAATGGTGTACTATGAATAAAAATTAATGCGATATGGGGTTAAAATATTTGAGAACATAAGGTAAAGATTTAATTGTCAAATAGATATGTATACCTTTATAGTGAGAAGAACACTAGAAGATCCTAGTTAAATATAATATCAGCATAGTGGTCCCTTGTACAAAGGACCTTCATGATTTAGGAGATACACGTAGGTGAGCTCCTAGATGGGATGGTTTCAATCAAGGTGGAAGGCTCAAGTGCATTTAAATATTTTTGGAAGGGGTGGGAGAGTGTGAGATAGTTGATTTCAAATAGTAAAATGATCTTAGATAATAATCTAGGATCTATGGTGAGAGTTCAATTTGGTGGAAACTAATGCATGGGTAAAACTAGTAGCATTGCTACAATACTTCTCTACTAGGAGTTGGGATTTAAACCATACATTCAATGATTTATAGATATTATCCATGATGGTTAGTTGTTGTGATGGAAGGAGATGTGGCCAAATTTTGATATTCCATAATTCTAGTGGAGAACATAATCTATTTTTAGATAGGCATGTAATGCACTATCACTCCCTAGGAAAAATGACTATGGTGACAATATAAATTTGACCACCTATAAATGGTATGATGGTTAACTACTCCCTAATGCTAAAGCTAAATATATCTGTCTTAGTTACTAATGATGATGTGATCTTCCACCCTGTCAACTCCTCTTGAAATGTGAGTTTGGACTTTTGTATGAAAAATTATACCTTTCATAAATTATGGAGAAAATTGGTAGAACCTTAAAAGAAATACTTCATGTAGTCCCTCATTTTGCATAGATTGTTGCTTAAGATGCCCAATGGTGAGCCTAATATATAATATTTCTACAAGTCACTTGAAACTATTTAGTACATGTTTTTTTATTATTTAGGTCTTTTTGGCATCTCCATTAGTGGGAATATTAGCATGTTTTAGATTGTTTTCAGTTTTATCAAGAGCTTCAAGAATAATTATATTGATTTTTTGGTCTAGATTTTCTATTGAGATATTGTAGCTTATTTGGAAATTGAGAATTTATAGTATCTTTAGGGGTAGAGATAAGCATCTTATTAATTCTATGAAGAGTTTCATTTACCATAACATTAATGTGCATGTTAAGATTGCATTGAGACAAAATAGAAAGAAATTTGTGGAGATCCTATAGGATGAGGAAATTGTAGTATTTTGATAGGAGATTTCCCATGGGTACATGTGGGCAAAAATAAGTGCAGAGTGGTTACTATTTCAGACAACCTTTGAAAAATTCATGGCAGAGATTATAAAACAAAAATAGAAAGAAATACATGCAAGTAATGAACGTACTGTATTAGTTTCACTTACATTCATACTAGGAGGAGGTTTACATGTGGAAAAAATGATAGACCACCCCTATAATCAACATATTTATAAGCATAGAGTGTTGAAGTAAATGGAAGGATCCGCTTGGTGGATTAGATGGATTGTGAAAAAGGATGATGGATAGATATAAGAAAGACAACTCCTTTTGTGTACTCATTTTTGTTTGTACCTATTTATATATCTTGATGTAGCTAGTCATATACATATACTTCTCTATCTCATTGTCATAATTATTTATCAAAATCGATGCATACTTGGTAGTTATGTAGAAAAATACAATATATTATATTTTCATAAATTATAAGTAATAGAAAAAATATTGTATTTTCATATATATGTAACTATATAATATTTTTTAGCTAGTTAATAATTTACCCAATAGAATATTTTATTTGTCTCTCTTTGATTGACAATGCAGTGATTACATTATTAAATTTTAAAATATACAATTCTACTACTATGAAATAAATTGTTGGAAACTGCATAACAAGTTCCAATTTTATTTTTTAAAATAGAAATATTCAATAATTTAATTATTGTTATAATGTGGGACATATCATAAAGTTTGAATGGCTATGTAGGGAATGATTTCTTGCTATTCATATTACTCTTTCTTCACACCTGAATCATGTAACCTTTAGATAAAAAAGTACAAAGGTTTCCTTCTTGAATGTTGAATATGTCTAGTTCACTTCATCTTGAATGTTGGAATATGACTAGTGCACTATGAATTCAATAGCGAGGATACGTGGTTATAATTTGTAAGATAATATTGGCTTGAAATTAGGATAGTATTGACAGTGTTGAATATCATTAATGGGTAACTATTCATAAATACATAAAAGATTTACTATATTATTTAGTATGTGTAATGTAAGGATATTGGACCCTTTCTACATAGGCACTAATCACTATTTCAATACCAAGTATAAGCTCTCGACCGCAAATGAAGATTTTGGTATCATTCTTGATGGAATTAGTTCATGTAGGGAAGATATAATCATGTAATAAGAAATAATGGTACCAGCTAACATGCATTTCATGTTGATCACACAACATGAAAATTAAATAAAAACATTGATGATAAATTTATGTTTGATGGAATTCAAGACAAAGAACACCCTAATGTAAAGGGATGGGAAAATATATTCTCCCTATGCTCAAGGAATGTTGTTGTCATTAGTTAAATAGATATAATAGGACATTGAGACCTTGACATAAGAGACACCTTTTGTGCCACTATAACTCCCCACAACTTAAGAAGAAATATTTTAGCATTCAGTGGTTACGTCCATTCAAGATAGTAATCCAAACAAATTGAACCCCAATTAGGGTAAAGGACCCAACAACTAAATGTGTTCTAATGGGTGTGATAGGAGTTGTTCATTTAATATCCGCGCTTATTAATTTAATACCCAAACTTGTTGATTTCATGTCCCTTTTTTTAACAATATTGTACTAATAGTTACGGCTTTAAAGTTGTTACTGTTATGTTGATTAGCTATAATCTAATGAAATGCACCATTAGTTTAAAAAAGAAACCATTAAGTGAATGCCACATCAACTACACAAGTATGGGTGTCTGTTTTGCACAATCATTGGTCTCATCTTTTTTTTAGCTATTTTGGAAACCTTGGCAAAAAAGCATGTTGATGTGGCGTCATATTTGATGATATGGCATTGAAACCTTAGTTATAAGTAGGGGAGTTGTGAAGCAAGCTATTATAAGAAATTGGGAGTTATTTGAAATTTTCATATAGCATTTTAACAAGCGCAAAGTTAGGATGATCAACTACTAGGTCCTCTCCTTTAAGAATCACAAGAATAAAACTTTCTTAAAGAAAAGAAAAGAAAAGAAATATTACACTATTATAAAGTGGAAGGAAAACACCACATTAATAATTATACAAGAAACTACACGAATAAATGAATAGTTTACAACACATTAATGATTATACAAGGGACTACACGAATAAATAAATAGTTTAGATCCCAATAAAATATTGAAAAATGACAATGTAATTTTATAAATTTGTATATTTACTATTATGGCAGTCGGTTTATTAGGGTTATTGTTTTTCATTGTCTCTTTTCTATACACTTTTGAAAATTACTTTGACTTTTACAATTTAATTATTAATATAATAAAATAAATGTAGAATATTATGCTACTACAAATCAATACACATCATTTTATAGCATATAATTTAATTCAAATTACTCTTCCATTGCTTTCTGATAAGAATATTGCGCTAATTACGATCTTACGCGCAATCCGCATAATAATTACGTACATTTTATACTATTACCCATAAATACAAAAAGGATAACGATTTTCTCTTTCTAAGAAATTTTTCCTCTATTCAGAAAATTACGTGCGTAAAATTATTACTTTTATTGACTGGTCACTAAATTCAAGCCCTGAATCATGGTGGGACGGTATATTTAAACATAAATAATAATTTATTCAGTGATTAGAGCCCGGCAGCTTACCGTATTTTCTACGATATATGGCTGCATTATTGTGGGCAATAAGATTTTGAAATCTTCATAATAGATATGCGTGAATTAAACTTTTGTGCAGACACGAGCTTTGTTCCATGTTTTCCCGGCCCCACAAATGAATCCCTTTTCTGGAGCGCAATGACGATCTTCTTTGCAAACACACAGCCCATCTAAAGCGCATCCATCTCGCCATATCTGTACTCCTCTACCCAACCCCAGAACTCCATCTGACCACTCACTAGAGAAATACCCTTTTGGGTCCAACTGCTTTTTAACCTCCAGAAACTTGCCCAGATTCACAGTTCGTTTGGCAGCCCCTTCGAATGTATACACCCGATTCTTCCCCCAGTGTGGCACTCCTCCGTATTTCTGCAACAGCATCTGTTCAATCTCGTCTATTGCATGCCCGTTCCACCGCGGTATCCCTGCCTCACGGTCTCGGAAATAAAGAAACTCCACTACAACGCTGTCTTCCTTGTGGGACAAGTAATCGGCGGACTTTTTAAAATATCGAAATTGCACTCCCAGATAGGAATCAAGCGTGCACAGTGCACTTGGATCAATATCGCGGATCTGCTTCATGTCTTTAATGGCTTCCACTATTCTCGACAGAGGAATTGCAATTGACGTATGATAATAGAAGTTGGCCTTCACCTGGGTGTCCCAAGGGCATATAGTGTCGTTGCTTTTCAACTCCTTTCCTTCCCACGGACACGTGTCGTCCGAGCCGCTACGTGGATCGATCTGGCAACCGGAAGAGCTCTGCATCAGGTGATTATAACCCACGACAGGAAATCCAGTGAAAGACACTCCATCGTTCAGATACCCATTCCCCGCTTTCACGCCTTGCTCCACCTGCGTCTTCGTTGATTTGCACAGATTACTCGCATTCACTTTCGCATTGTTCAGTTCCTCTGCACAAACAGAAACCGGGTCAAATTTTTAAAAACATACATTTATGTTAAATTCATTAATCAAATGATAAAGAAGGCTTACCGGATGCCCGGCCTTGTACGAGGCTCATCACCGTCGCCGGTTGGAAGATAATCTCAGACGTCTTTCCGTTTCCCGGGCTATCAACGGGGACTCTGTCCTGCACAGATTGCAGCATTCCACCGAACGAAGGATACCAATACATTTCACCGAACTCATGCGACTCAGCAAACTTTATAAAGGAATTCTCCAGATCCGAGTCATCTTGTAACTTCAGGGTGACCGACCGCTTGAACATCTTCTCCACCGCAAACGTCACCTGAGAAATGGCTCCCAGTACTCCCAGCGAAACCCTAGCGGCTTTGATTTCCTCGTCTTTCTCTGTCAGATGAACAAGCTTTGCATATCCCTTTTCTGCAGGCGCAGGAACCACAATGTCAATGCCCACCACATACTCATGGATTCCGCCGCCTTTTCCCCACAAGCTGCTCCCATGAGCCGCCGTGCTAATCACACCGGCCATGGACAAGCCATCCCAGTCGGTCGTATGAGGAAACGCAAGCCCCTTTGCTGCGAGCGTATCCAGCAGCTTTCTTAACTTAACCCCGGCGTCAACGGTCACTGTCATAGATTTCTCGTCTATCGTGATACGGGAATCATAGTCCCGAGTACTGATAGCAACGCCATTGTTTCCACCGGGGCACGCGAAACGTGCAAGTGAGTGGGAACCCCCGGTTACGACTTTAATTTTCTTCTCCTCCTTCACCGCATATGCAACTGCATGAATGAGCTCAGCTTCGGTTTTGGGAAAAAAAGCGATGGCAGCCTTGCAAGACATTTGATCCTCCCATTCTCCACGGTAATTAGTGAGATAGCAGCTCTCTGTGTTGGCCGGACATTGGACTGGTGGCGGCGGACAAGCGGCTGAACAAGATTGATGTTGCAGTGAAATTAGCGTCAAAGCACAATGCAACATTAACATCCATGCACTTGCTTTTCTCCTCATTGTTTCTGCCATTGGCCAAATAGAAACACAGGTAGAAGAAATCTAGTTCTACTCAGCGTTTGTCGATTGTTGGGCATTTGCAATGTCTCTGTTATAGATGTTGCTGCGCATTTTAATACTAATATTTAGATAATGCACAATGAACAAAATACTAAAATATTCATGCTGGCTGGTGGGTTCGAATTCCAATACCAGTCAAGATTGGACGGCAATGGGTTAACACAGGTTCTTCGAAAAGTAAACAACGCGTTATAATGTGGATTTGACTTTCAATGAGAATCTCAGGGGAGACTTGGTCTAGACTCTGCATATGCCATTTTATAATGCTGAAGGACCAGGGCCGGTTGATGGGACGCTTACCCACTATATTGGACCCTAATTTTTATATAACGATATATTAATGAATTGTTGAAATACATTGTAGAGAGTTGACATTACTGTTTAAAACAACACTTGTACGGGGACCAGTGTAGAAGATAAGGATATGATAATGCGTGGTGTTATGAGGATAAGGATAAGATAATGCATGGTGTTATAATTCACACACTATAATGGGTCGGCAGGTGGGATACTGATTAAGAACATTCGATCCTATTTTAATATAGGGATATACGAATGAGTTGTTCAAATAAGTTGTATAGTTTTTACATTTCACCGTTTATTTAATTGTATGTTAAGGATATAAATAGAAATAATCTTATAAAGTAAAGAATAACTAATCTTGACTTTTATATAAAATTATATTAATACTTTGTTCAAACAAATTGTAATGATTTTAATCTTATGAAATTGAAATTGAATATATATATATATATATATATATATATATATATATATATATATATATATATATATATATATATATATATATATATTCAATTTCAATTTCATAAGATTAAAATCATTACAATTTGTTTGAACAAAGTATTAATATAATTTTATATAAAAGTCAAGATTAGTTATTCTTTACTTTATAAGATTATTTCTATTTATATCCTTAACATACAATTAAATAAACGGTGAAATGTAAAAACTATACAACTTATTTGAACAACTCATTCGTATATCCCTATATTAAAATAGGATCGAATGTTCTTAATCAGTATCCCACCTGCCGACAAACAAATACTTATATATATATATATATATATATATATATATATATATATATATATATATATATATATATATATATATATATTCAAATAGTTAAATTCAAACATTTCTCAAGAGTATACATGTGCAATTTGAGATAAATTTTATTTAATATGCTAGATTTATTGTTTGAGATTTGCAGTTAAATTGGAAAAGTTAAGGTTAAATTTTGTAAATAACTTTCATTTAATCAATTTGATTCAATATTTTGATAATTGTAGTTTGTATTTTCTTTCTTATTTTGAGGTGGTTTAAAATATCTGCGACTCGGGATACATTTAGTGTAAAATGGATGTTAATATCATATTAAAAAAGTTCTAAAATATGGATTGCTACATATAATTTCTTATATTTTTGTTGTAAAAATATCACCTCTATTTTTTTGTGAGGCTCTAAAATTAATGATCTTACAAAATTCATATGACCATTTTCATGCCTATATATCAAAATATCAATCTGGACATATTTGAACTTTTTTATTAAATTATCTAGTAACTAGTTCTGACTGTACTTGACATGTATTCTTTGGTGTACATGTGTTCAAATTGCACTTCCATCATCAAAAATTAAGCACGCCACCAATAGATGTACAAAGGAAATATCATGAGTAGATGTTCATTCTACACACCTTAGAATGAAGGACATCCTATTTAGGGTTATGTGTTCCTATCTAAGAAACAATAGAGGAGAAACACACAAATCATTTCCATAATGAATCACTACATGTAAACAAAATATTTTAGTTTCCAAATTAAATCCAACTAATGATGCCTAAAATAATTACTTTTATTTTTCTAAATAATAGTTATTTCTATTTTTATACTTTATCTCACAATAATTATACCAATAGATAAATAAATCATTTATTTTTTAGAATTTAACACTAATATTTTGATACATTATAGACTAAAAATGTAAACCCAATGCTTAAACGAATTAACTATCTTTATATGATAATTCATCACTAGATTTAATTTAATAAGTTATCATTTAATTTATGTGATTCTAGGAATTTGATATTTAAAAATAACTTTAATAAATTGTATCATACAATATTATGCAAATTATTCAATTAAATTAATAATTTAAATAATTTAAAGAAATAAAAAGTAAAGTATCTCTCAAATCAACTTGGCCAATTAAGGGAATTTAATATAAAAAAATATGTATACTTTATACCATCAACTAATGAAAATAAATTCATTTTAGTAACTTCAAATCTCAAAATATTAAAATCTATCAAGAAGTTATTTAAGCAATGTGAGGGTTTGATGCATTGTCCCCCACCATTTCTTGATTCGATATAAGATAAAATAATAATTATAATTATAATTTTTTTTAGGAGTGTTTGGTACTCCCAAAAAATTGAGGGGTGGTGCATGGGGATTTGCACAAACACACATCAAGAAATCTCACACAACAATTCCCCAACAAATTGCAAAAATTAATTAAATTTTGACCACACGTAGAAGCTTGAATTACAGCCTATGAAACATGAAGAGACATTTTCCAAAAGTAACAACAACAATCATAAAAGTAACTCTCCCAAAAGAACCCCACAAAAGATGCCCATTACATTTGAACATATATATATATATATATATATATATATATATATATATATATATATATATATATATATATATATATATATATATATATATATATATATATATATATATATATATATATATATATATATATATATATATATATATATATATATATATATATATATGGGTGATCCCATGAAGTTATGTCCCACTTTTAGGGACGAACAAAATTGCGAAGTTGTGGAAAAAAAAAATTGGCGCCTTCGTACGAAGTAAATACTTCGCGCGAAGTGGTGGACCCACTTCGCACGAAGTACCCCAAACAAGGGTCTTCGTGCAAAGAGGGGCTTTGCACGAAGCCCCTTTGGACCGGATTTTTTATAAATTTTTGGCATTTTTTGTTTTTTAAGATCATTATCACTGACACTATTTGTGGACCCCAAGCCTTGAAGCGAAGTACCTCAACATGCCAGTGCCTCCTGAGCTTCTTTGATGTCTTCAGATTATTAGCAGCATTAGGTACACGCATTTTTCTCATTTTTATTGTAAATAATATGTTTTATATTTATTTTAGTTAGTTATATGTTTTAAATAATTTTTTATTTGTAGAAATGTTAGAAATTTGTAGTTAAATATTATCTAATATGTTAGAAATTAATAGTAGAATGTTATAAAATCATAATTAAATATTAGAAAATGATAGAAATATTAAAAATCGTAGTATAAATGTTAGAATATGTTAGAAAATGGTAGAAAATCATAGTAGTTTGTTAGCAACTGTTAGAAAATATTTACAAAACATTAGAAACCATAGTAGAAATGTTAGAAAATGTTAGAAAACATTAAGATTAAAGTTAGAAAATGTTAAATTTTAAGTTTAAAGTTAGAAATGTTAGAAAATGTTAAATTTTAAGTTTAAAGTTGTAAATATTAGGAATCTCTCTCTATCTCACATGTACATGCATTTTTGGTAAATATTAAAGTTAGTTATTTTTTTTAAATAATTTTTAGTTTGTAAAAATCTTAGAAAATTGTAGTTAAATTTTTGAAAATGATCTAGTAGTATGTTAGAAAATGTTAAAAAATTGTAGTACGGTAAGTTTCTAGGACCCTTATTCCTCCCTTACGACATATTAAAACACTTAGGATCCCTTAGGAATCTCAAGATCTTATAATACATATTAGGATGTCCTATGACCCATTGATGTACATGTTAGGTTCCATTAATACATACAAGGACTCATTGTTTCCCTCAAGGCTCCTTAAGACATTCTAGGATGAATTAATGTAACCTATGATCTCTTAGGACCTATTATGAGGCCTACAACCCCTTAAAACATTCTAGGACCATTGTGTATCGCTTATGACATCTTACTTGACACATAGGACCCCTTAGGACCTATACGACCCATTATTATATCTTAAAATATCCTAGGATACATTCATCTATCTTAGCTTATGTTAATACATATGTGAACCCATCATTGCCCACAAGAACCCTTAAGACATACTAGTATCAATTAATGTAACCTAAGATCCCTTAGACCACTTATCACATCTACGACCCATTAACATTGTTGGACCATTATACATCCCTTACAACATTTTAAGACATATATGACCCATTCAGATCATCAAGACCCGTTCACATATCTTAGGTTGTCTTAGGACACATTTATGTATCTTAGATTCAATTAATATCATACAAGGATCCACTAATGAAACGTAGGACCCCTTAGGACCTCTTATGTTACCCCTGACACCTTAAGACACTCTACCTGACCCTTATTCATCCCTTACATTATCTTAAGACACATTCTAGGACTCATTGTTACCCACGACCCCTTAAGACAGTCTAGGGCCACTTATATTGCACCTACGAGCCATTAACATTCTAGGACTCTTATATGGATCCATTAAGACCTCTTATGTTACATACGACCCCTTAAGACACTCTAGGACCCTTATCTATACCTTAGGACCTCTTATGTTACCCACAACCCCTTAAGCCACTGTACGACCACTTATTGCACCTACGACTCATTAACATTCTAGGACTCTTATCTAGATCCCTTATGAAATCTTAAAAAAAATATGAAACCTTAGGACCCCCAAGACCCATTAAAGAGTCTTAGGATGTCCTAGGACCACTTAGATCACTTATCACATCTAAGACCCATTAATATTATTTGACCAATATACATCCCTTACTATATTTTAAGACATATATGACCCATACGGATCCTAAAGACCCATTAACATATCTTAGATTTTCCTATGACATATTTATGTATCTTAGATCCAATTAATACATACGAGGATCCACTAATGTAACCTAGGACCCCTTAGGACCTTTTATATTACCCACAACCCCTTAAGACACTCTGTGACTCTTATCTATACCTTAGGACCTCTTATGTTACCCACGATCCCTTAAGACACTCTAGGACCCTTATCTATAGCTTATGACATCTTATGTTACCCACGACCCCTTAAGGAACTCTAGCTTATGACATCTTATCTAGATCCCTTATGAAATCTTAAAACAAATATATGAAATCTTAAAACAAATATGAAACCTTAGGACCCCCAAGACCCATTAAAGAATCTTAGGATGTCCTAGGACCACTTAGACCACTTATCACATCTAGGACTCATTAATATTATGTTACCCATGACCCCTAAAGACACTCTAGGACTCTTATCTATACTTTAGGACCTCTTATGTTACCCACGACCCCTTAAGACAATCTAGGACCACTTATGTTACCCACGACCCCTTAAGACACTCTATGAATCTTATATATACATTAGGACCTCTTATGTTACCCACAACCCCTTAAGGCACTCTTGGTCATATTAGGAAACAAGGTATGTCTAAGTTTTTTCTCTACTTAAAGACCTAACTAGACCTATTAGGATCAAGTAGACCTAAATAGGACCTATTAGGACCAATTAGACCTATTAGGACCACTTAAGATAGTCTAGGACCACTTATGTTACCCACGACCCCTTAAGACAGTCTAGGACCACTTATGTTACCCATGACCCCTTAAGACACTCTATGACTCTTATCTATACATTAGGACTTCTTATGTTACCCATGACCCCTTAAGACACTCTAGGTCATATTAGGTCCTAATAGGTTATATTAGGTCATATTAGGTCATATTAGGAAATAAGGTATGTCTAAGTTGTTTCTCTACTTAAAGACCTAACTAGACCTATTAGGACCAAGTATACCTAACTAGGACCAATTAGGACCAATTAGACCTATTAGGTCTTTAACCAACATTATTCTGACCAATTAGATGTATTAGGACCTATTAGGTTCAAATAGACCTAACTAAACCTAGCTAGACCTATTAGACTTAACTAGACCTAACTATACCAAGACCAATTAAGACCTATTAGTAACAAAATTTAGGACCCAATTATCTACGTAATTAGACCTATTAGGACTAATTAGAACCAATTATGACCAATTAGAACTAATTAGGACCTAATTAGACTCAATTAGAACTAATTATGACCTAATTAGAACCACTTAAGACACTCTAGGACCACTTATGTTACCCATGACCCCTTAAGACACTCTAGGACCACTTATGTTACCCACGACCCCTTAAGACACTCTAGGACCTTTATCTATAGCTTATGACATCTTATGTTACCCATGACTCCTTAAGACACTCTAGGACCACTTATGTTACTCATGACCCCTTAAGACACTCTAGGACCACTTATGTTACCCACGACCCCTTAAGAGAATCTGGGATTCTTATCTATACCTTAGGACCTCTTATGTTACCCACGACCCCTTAAGACACTCTAAGCCCCTTATCTATAGCTTATGACCTCTTATGTTACCCATGACCCCTTAAGATAGTCTAGGACCTCTTATTGCACCTATGACCCATTAACAGTCTAGGACTCTTATCTGGATCCCTTAGGACCCCATAGGACCTCTTATGTTATCAACAACCCCTTAAGACCTAATAAGACCTCTTATGTTATCTACGACCCCTTAAGACCTAATTAGTACATCTTAGGACCCTTAAGACCTAATAAGACCACTTATGTGACCTAATAAAACCTATAATTTTATATATTTAGATATTTATTTCCATTTTACATGCAGTTATAACATGTAATCAAGTACTTAATTATTAACACTTAGCATTCACATGTTATGTATCTAAATGACCACTCAGGGTGCACCTCAAACTCCTGATATGCATACTATTTTTCATATTGCTAATACAGAGATAGCTCAACTTAGAGAGTCTATCCATACATCTGCAGGGGATGGTATATATAGAGATACGTGTGCTACTATATTGACTAGTTTGGAGACTATGACTGGCAGATTGAGGTCTCACTCCTCCTTCACGCCTTAGGTAGTTGAGATGATTTTTTGAGAGTTGAGGGAGGAGGTCTCGAGTGATGTTTCCTTGGTGACGGTTCACAGCCTCGTCCCCAAGGAAACCATCAAATGAGAGGTTTTCCCATATTATGAGGGGAAGGTAGTGGTGAGGGCATATTAGGTCACACGGTGTGTGATACCTCAGATCGCATGTATGATTTACCCTTGATTTCTTGTAGCACACGATCATTATCCAAATAATGACTAGATTCTATTATATTTTGCACAAAAGTTGTACGCTAAGTTCCGTTTGGGACTCAAGGTCAACTATTTAGATCTCCCATCATATTATGGTTAGGGGCTCGATAGGGTTGCAGACCATGATCAGTATTGTAGGGTTGATCAAGTTGTGTAGCCTCATAGATAGCTAGTTGGGGATAGGACTCCTGCAGTGGCACCGATGATGGCTGCTACTGCAGATAGAGTCATCATTGCTTCTCAGAGGGGAGTTGTGGATAGTATAGGACAGATTAATTCTACAGCCACATCCATCACTTTAGATTCAGTGGGTAGATACATTTTGACTAGACCGAGTAGAGCCAGATCATCTTCTGAGGCTTCATCTAATACTATTGTAGGTGTGACTGAGGGGACATATAGAGCTGCAGGTCTTCCTATACCTAGAGAGATATGAGCAGTGTCGGGTCATCAGAGTACTTTAGATATGGCCCTTTACTTTTTGGAGGATCTCCTGCAGGCCTATTCTCGTATTACTGACATGCACATGATCCCAATACATTCAGTCAGGGATTTCATTGCACTTGCACGGGATCCTGTAGTTCCACCAACATAGGACGCACCATCTACTAGTTAGGCACAACATAGTGCATAGCGTCATGCACCCAAAGATTACTCTATAGCTACAGAACCAAGTATACAGATTGGAGATGTACGCATCACCATTAAGGGTCTAGATGCTTTTGATTAGAAATTGCGTGGGTTGGGTTAGGTGGACATTGCCACTGATGGTAGGTCATTTATGGATATGTTATTGCATCTAGATGGTTCAGGTTCTACATCACTCCCCTCCCAACTAGTGTCACCCCTACACTCCTCATTACTACAAAGGTTTGGGACCTTAGGTGGTGTGGGTGATGTAGTTTCAGTTGATGAAATGATGGTGTAGCGTGCTGATGATCCTCTTGCTCCTGAAACCTAGGTACATATAAAATTTTCTTTTCTTTTTAATTAGGAGTTTTAGTGAATAATTAATTGTGGACATGTGTATTGATGTTTGTTCAATGTATAATATTTTGTAGGCACAGTTAGCAGAGCATGTTACCTCTAGTGTGGGCTCAGAGCATCTTCCTATGAGAGATCAACATGATGTGACACCTACTAGTGGTCAGGTAAGTTTTAGATATATGTATGTTTAAGCATGCATGTGTACACATGTATTTATATATTTCAAGTACTTTACATAATATATATACTATGCACATGTATATAACCAACTCTTGTACACTAAATTTTTAGGGATCAGTCGTTGCTTTACAGCCAGATGATGCTTTTCATAAAAGTGATTCAGCAAATGTAACACCTAGTAGTGGTCAGGTAAGTTTTAAAAATATGTAAGTTTAAACATGCATTTATAATATTTTAATTATTTTAGATTATTATCATATATACATGCATTTATATTCACAGGGATCAGTTGTTGTCTCATAGCCAGAGGATGCTCATGGCAGTCGCTCAGAGGGTCGCTCTGTTTGTATTTGCCTAGATGACTCCCTAGTTTAGGACATGTTGAACATATCTTTTATTTGAGACTCGGTTTATGATTCAAGACATATATTTGATTAGAAACATCTATATTTGATTAGATGTACTTATATTTGATTCGAAACATATATTTGATTAGAGACATATATTTGATTAGATGATATGATTAGATAATATGATATGATTTTAATTGATTAGATGATTTTATTTGATGATATATGATTTGATTTGATTTGATTTGATTTGATTGGATTTGATTGGATTGGATGATTTGATTAGATGATTTTATTTGATGATATATGATTTGATTAGATGGTTTTATTTTGTTAGATGATATGATTAGATCAATATGATATGATATGATTTAATTAGATGATTTGATTAGAGAATTTGATTTGATGATATATGATTTGATTAGATGGTTTTATTTGATTAGATGATATGATTTGATTTGATTGGATTTGAATAGATGATTTTATTTGATGATATATAATTTGAGTAGATCATTTGATTAAATGGTTTTATTTGATTAGATGATATTATTTGTTTAGATATGATAAGTAATACAACTAATTTCATCATTCTTTAGTGTCTTAAGGGGAGGTCTTAAGGGGATCTAGAATTAATATCATAAAAGATAACTAGTTAATACATGTAACTAATGGATAATAACTATTCTAACTAATTCTAGAACTAACACATGTCATAAGTAATATAACTAATTTCATCATTTTTTAGTGTCTTAAGGGGAGGTCTTAAGCGGATCTAGAATTAATATCATAAAAGATAACTAGTTAATACATGTAACTAATGGAGAATTTGTTAAAAGGTTGAAATTTAAAATTTACAAATTGAGTTCAATATATTGATGTAAACCATATACAAACCTATGGGGAACAACATTCCATCACTTTCTTTAGGTTCAAGTAACTTCATCCTCTCTGCAATACAACGCAGTAAATAATAACCAACTCCTTCTACATTCCACGCTCAGCAATCACTGCAAAGACATCTACATAGTAAATTTATATATACATGTGTGAGATCTTAAAATAAATACTTAGTTCAATCTATAGATCTATCTATATATCTATACATGCAACTCGATGTACCATATAATGTGAAATATATATACTTACCAATTTTGACCAATCCCGAGATATGATCGTAATCAGTAGAAATCAAAGGAACATCATCCAAGTTTTCATCTTCATCTCTATCAAATGCATCAGTAACAAATAGTGACACTAGATTCCATGCGCCTACATATCCACAGTCTTGATTGATACATTCCTCATAATTGTCAACAATGCAGTGACAACAAAATCATGAGTAGTCCCTAGTGTTCAACATCTAATTGCGATAATTCGTACTCATAACTGAATGCAAAGATTGTGTCTTTTCTATCCTATTGCAACCATGCATAAGTTTTCTATCCACACCTAAACAAATGCATATATAATACATTCTATATTAATATAATTTGAATAAAAAATATCATAAAAATTTTAAACACTTTCAAATAATTTAAAAATGTGTGCATACCTTTTATCTCCCAAAATTTTCTATATGGCATCGCCTGAGTCAATCTTGATGATGTGTCATTCTCGTTTGGTGTGAAATGTGTCTTGCACCATTCAACCACATCATGTGCATTTTTTATATGCACTCCCTTATAATTCATTTGATACTTTCGTATAGCACGTTTGATGCAAGATTTGGCACCATCATGCTCACCTTTTCCATGTCCACTCTCAAAGAAACTCTAGACATGTGGTATGTTTTCATTACCATGATATCTACATAGTGCATCAAATGGTCTCAATAATTTGAATTGTGCAACACATCCATCTGATCAAACATAATGTTTATCAATTTTTATACCTCTTTCTTTCAAATTTGCAAAAAACATCTTGAAGCAATGTTCCACATAATGAATTTCATGCTCTCTATCATCACTTATATAAAAATGATATTCCTTCTTGATGACCCGTGCTTCAAATGTGCTCTGAATACCATCCAAATCTAATTGTGCGTGTCGATAACACACATGTATTATAATAGTAATTTTCTCTAAAAAATAGTATTCTAACTGAATTGCCTTTTGATGAACAAAAGAATAATTTTCTACAAAATCAACAACTAATACAATAGTTCCAAGTGGGAAATTGTCTCTCAGTGTTTGAAATTGTTGTGCTTGCCACTTTGCAAAAAAAGCATGATGAATGTAGGGTTGAATCAATTTTTTTAATTTTTCCATAAATATTGCAACATTTATCTCCTCTTCAACATATTCTAACCTTTTGGATTCTTTCCCAAACTTTGATTCATTCTTTACATATTTGTAACTCTTGCAATTTACCATCTTTGTTACATCAATATTTTCATTTTTCAAAGGAAAAAGAGACAAATTGGCACATGTTTGGCATATTCCTTTTATGCAATTTATTTGTCCAGCTACATCATCTCTTTTGTCACATAAAATGGATGAGATGAACTCACTTCATCTAGTAGGAGCAGCCTTTTCAAAACCATAAGTGTCTTCTACAAACTTTTGAAAAACCTGATAGTGGAGATCAAATTCAATATGATAACCACAACAAGTTTCAAACACTTTGTTTGTCTTGATATAATATGGCTTCAATCTTTCAAACAATGTTTTCCCAATCTTTATATTAGGATTTGAACTAAAAAATGACACATACATTTCATGTTGTGTTGTGTCCAACCAATGTTTCATATGATATTCATATTGATTAGCTAAAATTCTATGTATGATAACATCTCTAGTGTTTGATGAAGGATGTGTATTATCATTCCAAAATTATGTGACCAAATTTTTTGTTCCTTCATCAATCCTATTAGAACGAAAAGCTCTACACATGATTGCCCAATTGCCTTCCAAAGTGCTATCATCAAAAAGTATTCTCCTATTAACATATCGTGATATTTTTTTCCTATTAGAACCAAACTGAGATGAAACCGAAGATATCTGTCTTTTTTGTCCCATAGTGTTACCTATAATGGATGTCAAAATAACTTTTCTTGTAATGGACTTATCTATAGTTCGAGATCACTGCCCTAGCTAGTTCAAACCTTTCTTAAGATCTTCAATCATATCAGTTTGCATGTCAACAACTTTTCTCTTCTTTGATGATGTGTCTATACCCAATAATTTTAATGCCCCTTCCAACTTTTTATTTGTAAGTATAAGTGAAAGCAATTGAGCTTGTTCAAGTGTTTCAAAATTATCAAATTTACCCAATATTTCTCTTGCTATCATATTCATTGATCTCTTCTTAGCAAGACTTAAGTGTTTAACATTAGCAAGTGATCTCAAATTCTCCACATCCATTGTAAGTAAATGATCTAAGTTTCTATAATTAATATTTTTATTTACAGTTTGAGCTAAATTTAAAAGTTCATCCATACTAGTAGAAGCACGTGATGTTGACCCTTCTCCAACATCAATTTTTTGAGCTTCCGTAGGGATTAATCCTGACCGTTCTTCAATGTGCAATTCTTCGAATTGACTTGACCCTCCTACTTCAGCTTGTCTTTCAACTTCTTTAGTTTTATGATAATATGTCAATGCAGCTTCACGATTTCTTTGTTCAGTACCGGATGACCTTTTTCTAGAAGATTTACTTTGTCTTCCCTTCTTTTTCCCCATTTCTTCGAGCTCCCAAAAATGTCTTCCACAAGATCGTCAACAAAAATTTTCTTCAAAAAATACTTTAATCTAATATTTTTCCTCTCCAAAATTATGCCTTTGAAAAAATAGAAATACCAATCCTCCTTCAAAAAATGCCTTCAATAATAGAAAAAGTGAATTTATTAATTGCAATTTGATGTAAAATAGAAACAAAATATTTTACTTTTATACCATTTTTAAAAAAAATTACAAAATAATATTACTAGCCGACTTCGCTGGAAGTGCATACTTCGTGAGAAGTACCCAAGGAAAAATTATGGTGGTGTCTCTTTTGTCAGGATTTTCACTTGGGAGGCTTCGTGCAAAGGGTCTTCACACGAAGACCCCCAAGTGTCTTCGTGCGAAGGGGGTCTTCACACGAAGACCCCAAAACTGAAAATTTCCCTCATAAAACAACTAAACTTCAGAAAAATGGTCTTTGGAGGCCTAAAACAAGGACTAAACAAGATGATTTTTTCAAACAAATGATGTCAAATGATGCTATTCGGAACAAGCTTTCTAATGAATATAATTTTAATACATATTGAGTTCATTATCACTTTTATATATTACTTTAACAAAACATAGGTTGTTTGGTCATTCAACAACCTGTCTCTTCAAGACTTCGTGAAAAATAGTAAATTAAAAAAAAAATTATAAAAAATATGTAGGAAAAGTGTATTTGTGTTACCTTTCTATGAAAAAAAGAAAAAATGAATTTCGATATACACTTATCAAGTTAGAGTGATCCAAGTGACCTTATGTCTAAATTACAGTTACTGTCACTTTAATACTTAATAAACTATGAAATATTGATCCAAAATGAATAAAACCAATTTCATCCTTTAGATATTGAGGTTGAAAATATAATCTCAAAATAATTACATCGTTATCATATTTTTAAAAAAAAGTTATGCTTATCCAAGTGACAGTAACTCCTTAAAAACATAGTTTTTTCACGCAAACCACTTTTCAAAGGAGAAGGAAAAATGAATTTAAATGATTTTTTTATTTTTTTTAAATATATTTAGAAACTAGAAAGAAAATTCTAAAAGACTCTATTTTACATCATCTTCAAATTCCTAATAGTTTTGCGGAAACAGATGTTTGAAAGTGAAGTTTTTTCTCAGAATGTTGAACTCTGTGTCAAAGTTGGCCAAAAAGTGGGACTCACTATTGTGGGACCACCCATTATAAATGTGTGTGTGTGTGTGTGAGAGAGAGAGAGAGGAGGGAAATAAATATTCAAGAGGAGGAAAGTGAATAGTCTTTCAAAGTTTAAATTAAGGAGTTGAAAATAAATCCAATAGCCATTAAGAATACAAATTATGTGTGTAAGTGTCTGCACACCTGTATTTATTTTTTAATTTTTATTTTATTGGATTGGTTATGTTGGAAAACACTCAAATACTTCTAATTGGTATGTATCACTCCTAATGGCTCTTCTTGGGTCCTTATTTCTCCTGACAACTAAATCCAAACGAAACCAAATTTGAGAATAAATAATGTAACTAGCATGATGGATCCTTATATAGCTCCTGATGCCTCATGATTAATCCTGATAGCTATTGATTTCACCTGATGACTAATTCCAAACAAAACCAAAATTGTAACCAAAACCAAATTTTTAATTCTTTTTTATGATGAGGATTTCACATACACCTAGACAATCCTCCATCAGACACCACAGGTAGAGAAATCATTCATGAGAATGAACTCATGATCATTTAGGCCAATTTGGAATTGTAATTCCATACTTAGTCAACTCATTTACCTTCAACTATGATGCCTCCTCATCTAGTTTATCCTTCCTCGAACTAAATACTCTATGTATTATTTTCCTTTGGTTTTATTTGCAACTATAGAATCAATAATAGTTTCCACATTCTCTGATTTATTTTTAGGAAATTAATCAATCCATGTTGGTTTATGATCTATCTCTATTGGTAGATGTGTTGATGTACTATTCTCGCCCTCATAATGTCTATACAAATCACTAACATTTTTTATAGTTGAGATATCAATGTCCTCTGGAAAGTCAACTTCATAGGCATTAGCTAAAAAATTCCTCAAGATTTGGCATCGACCTATCTTCCTCCATTTTAGATTATTACAGATTCCATGTGGAAATATTTTTTTTCTCAAATATACCATAGCATCTCACCAACATGAAATTCCTACTCTCTTCTATGCATATTAGCATAATTTTTGTACTTGGTGATACTCTTCTCTAATTTCTCCTTCACTTCTTTGTGCAAATCTCTGATATATTCTACAACATATTTAGCTACAACACTCTTCCTCAATAGATCTATAATATATCTAAGTCCATCCACCTCGCTTGGGCTATATCCATAAACAACATTAAATAGACTCTTTCCCACACTTCTATTAATTGAGATATTATAAGAAAACTTAGCTTGTGGATATGTCAAATCGCATTGATTTGGTTTTTCACCAACCAGACATTGCAACAAATTGTGCAACATTTTTTCACAACTTCAATCTGGCTATCCATTTGTAGATGCTATGTTGAACTAAAACTCAACTATGTGTTTAATTTTTTCTATAATGTACACCAAAAATGGCCAATAAACTTTGTATCCAAATATAAAACAATACTTTTAGGCAAACCATGCAATTGAACTCCTTCTTGGAAAACTAAATTAGCAATATGGGAAGCATCGCTAGTCTTTTGATAGGGAATACAATCAGCTATTTTAGGAAATATATCAACTAAAACAAAAAATTTAAGCATTACCTCTTTGTGTTCAAGGAAACCTCAAAACAAAATCCATACTAATATGTTCTCGTGGCCTCCCTAGTATTGGTAGCAGTTGATACAACCTAGTATTTTGTTTCACCCCATTTTCATGTTGGCATATTCTACATCCTTGAACAATCTTCATTACATCAGGACTCATCCATGGCCAGTAGTAACTCTCAATCAACAAAGGTATTATTTTTTCCATGTCAATATGTCCACCCAATCCACCATTGTCCTTCTTCCTTATCAAATTATCCCTCATAGAATCCAAACGTATGAAAAACCTCTTTCCTTTAAATATCAAATTCGCTTGCCATGGTCTTCGATACATTCCGTCTGTATTCTTACACGCTACCCATGCTTCTCTAAAATTTGGGTTGTGTTCATATAACTCACTCAAAGAATAAAATCCAACAACATTCACTTTTAGCTTATTTAAAAACAAACTCCTTCTACTTAGTGCATCAACAACTCTAATAGCTTTACCACTTTTTTTTCTTTAAAACAAAAATATAGCTTTAAAGAAATTCAAACCATTTTATATGCCTCTGGCTTAACTTAACTAGTCTAGATTAATGAATAGAAATGCATGATAATTTGTGTACATCACAAACTCTTTTGGTAACAAATAATGTCTCCACTTCTTGAGTGCTTACATGTACAATTGCATAAAATTATTGATCATATACAAAATATTTTATTTTTGCTTCATTCAACTTCTCGTTGAAGTATGCTATTAGTTTTTCATCTCGATTGAGAACTCCTCCTATTGATGTTCTACTTGCACCAAAATAAACTTAGAATATGTTTCCAAAGTCTGATAGTGCCAGCAATAGTTGCCTTGTCACTTTCTTCTTCAATAACTAAAAACAATTCTCTATTGCTACGATCCACTTGAATTATTTCCTTACTCCCTTCATCATTTTAGCTATGGGAGCACATATCCAGCTAAAATTTCTTATGAAATTCCTATAGAAGATCGCCAACCCATGAAAGCTTTGGGATTTCAACATACCTTTTTTTAGATGGCCAATCAACAATGGCCTTCAATTTTTATAGATCCATTTATAGCCCTTCTTCTTAAACTACAAATCACAAATAAGCTAATTATTTTTTCATTAAAGTACACTTTTTTAGATTCACCATTAATTTTTCCTCTTTTAATTTTTGTAATACCTTCAGGTAATTTTCTCCAAATGTTCTTCCTTGGTTTTTCTAAAATATAAACTATCATCCTGATATACAATAAAAAAACTTGCCAAGATAAGACTTCAACACATGATTCATCAATCTCATGAATGTGTTGGGTGCATTTGTCAATTTGAATGGTATGACCAGCCACTCATATAGTCCATATTTTATTTTAACTATTGTTTTCCCTTCATCCCCTTCATGAATTCCATTTTGATGGTATCCAATTTTGATATATTTTTTTGTACAATACATTACCTGACTCAAACAATCCATTAAATCATCCAGTTTGGGTATTGGAAATCTGCATTTAATGGTGATCTTATTAATATCTGTGGAATCTATGCACATCCTCCATTCACCTTCCTTCTTTGGCACCAACACTACTAGTACAATGCATGGATTTAAATACTTTCTCTAATCAGCCCTTTGTCCAACAACTTTTGGACTTGTATATTTATTTCCTCATTTTCCAAAGGTGTCATTCTATATGGTGCCTTATTTTGAAAACTTGAGCCTGGAATTAAATCTATACTTTGATTGACTTATCATACTAGTGGAAATCTATCTGGTAATTTTTTATCTTTATGTCCACATATTCATCAAGAAGATCTTGAATTTCCATGGGAAAATTCCCTTCTCTGTTTGATGTCCCATTTTGCATTGACTAGGAAGAAAGAGCAAAACAAACTCCATCTTTCTTCAAGTCTTTCAAGAATTTTTTTCTAGAAACTCAACAAACTCTTAAACTTCCTTCAACATCTTCTTTATTCTTCATGGGAATCAAAATAAATTGTTGTTTAAATCCTTCTTAAGAGAATATGCATTTTTTCCATCATGAAAAACCTACCTATTGTATTTCCAAGGCATACTCACCAAGATGTGACATGAATCTATGGGCATTATATCACATAATATTTCATCCTTATAATTACCAATTTGAAAACTAACCAAAAATTATTCTCTAACCATTAATTGATGGTCCTCTCACACCCACAAAACTTTGTATGGGCTGGGGTTATTAAACCATTTTAGCTTCAACTTCCTTACCATTTCTTCAAACACAACATTGTATATTCTACCACTATCTATAATCATTTTTCTACATTTTCCACTAGACTTATATCTAGTTCTAAATAAATTTATCCTTTGAACTGCTTCGTCTCCTTCCTTATCTAGATTCAACAATAACTGTCTCATCATTAAATATTCTCTCATTCTCTTGAATTTTCTCTAGATTTCATCTTCTTCTTGGGAAACATGAAATCTATCCTCTTTTTGTTTCCCTCCACCTTACTTTATTTATGGAGATTCAAAGGCTCTATTCCCAATTTCTCCACATTTGTGACATGTACCAATGAAGCCTCTTCCTCTTCCTCTTCCAAACTTTCCACATCCTTTGAAGGACTCTCCTCTTGCTTTGAAATTTCTTCCACCTCTCATTTCTTGAGTCTTTGAACTTACCTAAGAGGTACTAACTCCATCTTATTTGGTATAATTTCCTCTTCCACCACTATTTTAACTTATACAATGTGCCTCTTCCTCTATTATTATTTTATTATTTTCTATTTAATTTATCTTCAACCTGCAAAGTATATTGATGGGCATCTTCAATATTTTGCAACTTTAATAAACATATTTCATCTCGTATTGACATATGCAGACCATTCAAATACCTTGAAACTTTCTCTATTTCATCTTTAGCATAGCCTAGGCTCATATACTCAATTTATAAAACTCTTTTACATACTCCTCAAAACTTTGTTCTCTTTCTTTTAGATTTTGCAATTTTTAAAATAAACGTATATGGTAGTTTGTTGGAAAAAAAATTTCCCTATACTTTGTTACCATTCTATCACATGATTTTATTTTATCTTCACCTCTTCATTTTCATTCACTTTGTATATGATACCAATAAAGAGATGCATGTCCTTTCAACTTGGTACATGCATACTTCACCTTTTTATCTTCTTCTATACTTTTCAATTCAAAATGTTTGTCCATTTCAGAGACTTCGTCAAGTAATTCATCTCAATTCCAATTACCATTATAGCTTTGAGGGTAAAAAAAAAAGGTTTGACATTTATTCTAGTTATGGCTCAAATAAATCTTTCCTCTCCTTGGTTGAGTCCGGGTTGGGTTTCCTCTTCTACTACCTCAACCTGTTCATCTTCCTTATCACTTACATCGTCAACATGAGTACCTCTACATTGTGATGTTGTAGTGGATTTTAGCGTGGCTTTTATTCCTCTCAACATTTACAACATGATAGATTCTTCTCCTTTATGTTCTCCTCTTCCCCTACTATGTCCTCCTTGTTCCATTTCATAAAAGTTCTTTGTAGTTACATGCAGTTGCAGGTCTTCTCTTTTCCTCTTCTTACACACAACAAAATATCCTCCATAACTTTATTTTTGACACCTCCAATTTTCTTAAACCTTGCTCTGATACCACTTGGAAACGTTGTGCCTGGGGATATGCCCAAACACGCAGCAAGAAATCTCACACAATAATTCACAAACAAAATGTAGCCATTAATTAAATTTCAACAACACATAGAAACTTGAATTACAACCAATGAAACATGAAGACACATATTGCCTCCAAAAATAACTTAATGTTGTACCTCTAAAAATAACAACAATGAGAAAATAACTCCAACAAAAGAACCTCCAAAAAGAATCCCCTTTCTTTTGAATTCAAATATATGCATACATACATACATATGAGGAGGGAAATGAATTATCAAGAGGAGAAAAGTGAATATTCATTCCAAGTTTAAATTAAGGAGTTGAAAATAAATCCAACAACTATATATACATATATATATATATATATATATATATATATATATATATATATATATATATATATATATATATATATATGGACAACACCCACCAACTCTTGATTGATCAGAACCACTCATGATGTCTCTTGATTTTTCCAGATAAATAAATCCAAACAAAAATAAAATAAAAAATAAAAAAAGTAACTAGCATGATTGCTCTTGATAGCTTATGATGCCTACTAATTAGTCCTGTAACTCCTAATTCCTCCTTATGACTTATTCCAAACAAAACAAAAATTGACACGAGAAATACATTTTTTTTTGTGATGATGATTGCACATACACCCAAATGCTCCTACATCAAAAAAGGTTTGAGTATGTAATGTTCACCATTTTCTAAAATTAAATTTCCAACCTTAGAATCAAAGCTTCAAGGAAAACCTTATTTTAAAAATATATTCAATCAAGTGGTTTGTCTTAATTCCTTTATCTCTTCTTTATTTCAATGTTTTTACATGTTGAAGGTTTAGAAGATAAATGGGACATGTTTATATCTTTCTACTACGTCTTCCTTTGTAATTGATAAGAGTTTAATTTTAATTTTTAGGATGATGTGCAAATACTTAATTTGAGAAGGTGTTTAATTCTCATAATACTAATTTTCAAGCAAGAGAGAGGGCTAAGATTCTATAATAAATTTTCTTTTTCATTTTGATATAATTAATCTATTTTAATCTTAATAGGTGATTTGTTTATCTATAAACACTTATACAGAATTTAATCTATTCTTATTTGTGTGTGTGTGTGTGTGTGTCTATATATATATATATATATATATATATATATATATATATATATATATATATATATATATATATATATATATATGTATGTATGTATGTATGTATGTATGTATGTATGTATGTATGTATGTATGTATGTATGTATGTATACATATGTATACATATGTATATACATATATATACATAGATTTATATATATATATATACATATATATATACATACATATATGTATGTATATACATATGTATGTATGTATGTATATATATATATATATATATATATATATATATATATATATATATATATATATATATATATATATATATATATATATATATATATATATATATATATATATATATATATATATATATATATATATATATACACATATATGTTAATATGATTTAGAACAACAGAGAGGGGGGGTGAATCAGTTTTTCTCAGGTACTGATGTATAAAATAACTTCAAAAACTTTTCCTTAAATCAGATCTAACAACCAAAACCAACTCGATCATCACTGATTCAATAATAGAAACATATAACATTGTAGTCCACTACCCAGCTGTATCTAACTTGTAAAATATGGAAATGTTCAAACCAAAACATTCACACAAGCATTGACACTAGGATTTGTAGTGGAAACCCAATCTGGGAAAAACCACTTTGTAACATGCTACTATTATTTTCACTCTTTTGAAGTGAGCTTGGTTAAAAGTCAACCCTGTCAAAGGTTACAATACACACTGTCAGGTGTGACCTGGTTAAAGGATTTCAATCACCCTATTAAAAGTGAGCCTTGTTATAAGACTTACATACACTCCATTAGAATGCAACCTTGTTCAAAGGATTTAAACATATGACTGTTAGGTCAACCTCTGTTAAAAGGATTTTGCCTGTTACAATGGTTAGAAAGTAGCAGCGGTATTGATCTGAAAAACATACAACTCACTTTGCAAATATTAGATCCAATTCCATTCACAAATGTTGGTTTACTGACTTTGAAACTTTTCTATCTCTATCTCTGATCTGCTCGGAACTTTTCTTCAAGCAATCACCACACTTCTCCTTCATCCTTTTCTACTTATATAGTCAATAAAATCTACTAATCTTCCAGCATCCTCTTTTCACCCATGCATATGCATACCTAATGCTTAGGTTACCTTAATACTTCTTCAATTAGGTTAACTCATCTTTTGCAACTCACTCTTTTTCATAGATCTTAGGGTTAGGTCAGATTCATTAAATCTACCTGCTTTATGTTCTTCGACTCCTTTTCTAGAATCATCTCAAATCTCTTAAATATTTACAATAAAATGTTTTTCAGTGCATTTAATATTTTCAAACAATCAATAAATAAAGTCAACACATTTTACATAATCCAAGAATTCAACAATGTCGGCTCCAAATCTGAATTCTCTTCAAATATAAAAATGCTGATGCTCAGTCAATACTGAGATCAACTACTCAATCTTCATGTAGAAAGCTCGGTCATTACTAAGAAATGTTTCCGCGGCTTATACTGTCTTCCTCAGCAATTAATTATTGTTCGGTTGACACTAAAAATTTTCTCGGCATATACTGACTCGGTCGACACTAACATTACTCAACTCAAACATGATTTCTTCATTTTTGCTCAGTCAAGCCTACTAGTTTAGTCTTCAATCTTACTAACATAAACAATACATTATCTCATCATTGTACAACATAGTCAAGAACACTTTGTAGTATCAAGATAACTCAACCTTTCCCTAGGTGTTATTGTTACCATCCTTTCTACCCCTTCTTCACAACAATACAATAGATGTAGTACTTTCCTAAGTAGCAACAATCTTACCAGTTAAGGTTTGACATCAATGGCAATACAACAATTATTTCAATTGCAGTTTCCAACAATATGTATGTATGTATATATATATATATATATATATATATATATATATATATATATATATGTATATATATATATATATATGTATATATATATATATGTATATATATATATATATGTGTATATATATATATATGTGTATATATATATATGTGTATATATATATATATGTATATATATATATGTATATATGTATATATATATGTATATATATATATATGTATGTATATGTATATATGTGTATATGTGTATATATATATGTATATATGTACATACATATATATGTATATACATATATATGTATATATATATATGTATATATGTATATGTGTATATATGTATATATGTATATATATGCATATATGTATATATGTGTGTGTATATATATATATTTATATATGTATGTATGTATGTATGTATGTACATGTACTATCTATATACACGTACGTACATACATACATACATAATATATATATGTGTGTGTGTACGTATATGTTTAAGTTGCTTCGTATCTTTGATGTAGATATATGTGTGTGTGTATGCATATGTGTGTGTGTGTGTGTGTGTGTGTTACTTAATTTATGATAATGATTAAAGATAAATTAACTAAATAATAATTACCAATCACATATATGCATAATATATAGATGGTTCATATACAAACTTAAGAGTAAGTAAATTCATTATTTTAGTTTTGCAAACAACTTATTGTGAATAGGAAGGAAACTATGCACATCATTTCTTTATCTTTCAATACATTTTATTTCAAAGAATTTTTCTCATTGAAATGTAGTGAAATGAAGTTCTAAGCTAAAGAAATAAACTAAGATCTTGATTCTCAAATTTCTATCATTCATTTCAGGATATAGCCAAAAAGATGTAAGTGCCAAAAAAATGTTGGATGTTGTGTATGACCATTTTCTATTTATGATTCGATATGGTGTGATATGATTATGAAATTGAAGTGCAAACTCTATTTTTAAAGTAATAGGAAATTGACAAGGCTCGACATAAATAGAGAAATGTGGGGGCTCTAAGAAAATAAAAAAGTATAGATCTAGGATTAAGAGATATAGAATAACCTATAACCAAAATCTTTAGTTCAAAGTGCAACTTTGTGGATATAGGAAACCTAGAGCTAGAAGTTCATTTGTCAATTAAGGCTTCAAATTCTAGATCAGGATAATACATAGATCTTTCTTGATGAGGGTGCCTCTCTATTAAGGGCATGGATTGAAAGCCTTCAAATATGTAGAGAATTCAAATTTACAAAGTGTGCAGGATAAACACAAAAATTGTTAAAAAAGATTTTTTTTTAAAGCTATATACTTGGTATTGTTCACATTGTACAATACAATAACTTTAAGGCCTAATTTTTTCATCTTAACAAGAGCTAATATTTGTAAAAGCATTGAGTCCCATGTGTAACCCAATTCTTTATGTGGAAAATCGATTTGAACGTCACACTATGATACATCAAATCAAGTACACAGTTTGTAGTAATTTATATAGTCATAATACATTCATTAAAATGTTTGAAATCAAAGTAATTAACAAATGTGGATCTACACATTGTTGATCTAAGTGTCAATTTGAACCAAAACAGTTGTGAATATTTAAGAATCTCTTCTTGTTAAGGGTGAATATATTTGAACTATAGAATTAAATTTAAGAATACCATACACTTATAATATCTATACATGTAATTAAATAGATATATCAATTATATAAGAATATTTCAACAATTACAATTAGAAAATAAATAAAAACATTTAATTTTTAAAATTTACAAATAAATATTATACATTATTTTTAAAAAAATCGAAACAAGTTAAAATTAGTTTCTTTATTAATTGA
This sequence comes from Chamaecyparis obtusa, assembly GCA_027943335.1. Lineage (NCBI taxonomy): Eukaryota > Viridiplantae > Streptophyta > Pinopsida > Cupressales > Cupressaceae > Chamaecyparis > Chamaecyparis obtusa. The sequence goes on from BSBK01003445.1 coordinate 292,010, forward strand.
TTTGATGATCATGTTTCCTCTAAAATATTAAATCACATTTTAAACCAATGTCTTCTTAACACTCTAAAATAAATAAACTAAAACCTCTCCCACTTGCTTCACTTACAATACATTATATCACACTTGGAAAAAGCATGTCTCGTTATAACTTCAATTACACCAGACTAAAATCAATACCGGATGTGCCCATTACATGTTCAGATGCGTTATGGTAGTTTATTTAGTGACTAGAGCCCACAAGCCAATTTATTTTTTAAATTTCATGACAGGGAATATTGTCAGCATCACGATTCAATGCAGACACGAGCTTTCTTCCAAATTTTGCCGGATCCACACACGAATCCTTTGTCCGGAGCGCAATGACGATCTTCTTTGCAAACACACAGCCCATCCAAAGCGCATCCATCTCGCCATATTTCTACACCTTTCCCAACTCCCACCACCCCGTCTGACCAATCGCTAGAGAAATACCCCTTCGGATCATACAGCTCCTTCACTTTCAGAAACTTTTCCAGATTCACTGTTCGTTTGGCTGCTCCATCGAACGTATAAACCCGATTCTTTCCCCAGTGTGGCACTCCTCCATACTTGTGCAAAAGAATCTGTTCAATCTCATCCATTACATGCCCATTCCACCGCCGTTTCCCGAGCTCACGGTAATGGAGGTAAATAAACTCAAACACCACGCTATCTTCCTTGTGGGACAAGTAATCGGCAGACTTCTTAAAGTAACGAAATTGTATTCCCAGAGACGAATCCATCGTGCAGAACGCTGTTGGATCAGCGTCACGAAGCTGCTTCAGATCTTTAATGGCTTCCACTATTCTCGACATAGGAATTGCAATGGAAGTATGAAAGAAAAATGATCCCTTCACTTGCGTGTCCCAAGAGCATATAGTGTCGTTGCTTTTCAACTCCTTTCCTTCCCACGGACACGTGTCCTGCTCCCCGCTACGAGGATCGATCTGGCAACCAGACGAACTCTGCATCAGGTGATTATAACCCACAACAGGAAATCCAGTGAAAGATACTCCATCGTTCAGATATCCATTTCCCGTTTTCACGCCTTGCTCGATCTGCGTCTTCACCGACTTGCAGAAATTACTCGCATTTATCTTTGCATTGTTCAGTTCCTCTGCGCAAAAGTAGACCAGATTAAGCATAAAGAATATCGAAGCCTTACAAGTTAAATTGAAGAATCAAATATGAAGCCTTACCAGTTACCCTGTTTTGTATAACGCTCTGGACAGTCGCCGGTCGGAAAGGAATCTCGGACCGCTTTCCGTTTCCCTTGACGTTAACGGAAACTCTGTCCTGTATAAAGTACACCACTCGAGAGACTGAGGGGTACCAACGTATTTCACCAAATTCATGCGATTCAGCAAACTTTACAAACACTTTTTCTAGATCTGAGTCATCTTTTAACTTCAGGCTGATCGACCGCTTGAACATCTTCTCCACAGCAAACGTCACCTGAGAAATGGCTCCCAACACTCCCAGTGAAACCCTAGCGGCCTTGATCTCCTCGTCTTTCTCTGTCAAATGAATGATCTTCGTGTAGCCCTTTTCTGCCGGCGCAGGAACCACAATGCTAATGCCCACCACATGCTCGTGGATTCCGCCGCCTTTTCCCCACAAACCACTTCCATGAGCCGCCGTACTAATTACTCCGGTCATGGACAACCCATCCCAGTCGGTCGTTTGAGGAAACGCAAGCCCCTTTGCCGCAAGCGTATCCAGGAGTTTTCTTAGCCCTACCCCTGCGTCAACAGTAACAGTCATGGATTTCATGTCGATCATAATTCGGGAATTATAATCCCTCGTGCTGATAACAACGCCGTTGTTTCCACCGGGGCACGCAAAGCGGTTTAGCGAGTGAGATCCCCCGGTAATGACTTTAATTTTCTTCTCCTCCTTGACAGCATATGAAACTGCGCGGATAAGCTCAGACTCGGTCTTGGGAAAAAATGCCATGGCAGCCTCGCAGGGATTTTGATCCTCCCATACCCCGCGGTAGTTAGTGAGATAGCAGATCTTTGTGCTTCCCGCGCATTGGACTGGTGGCGGCGGGCAAGCGGCTGAACAATATTCATGATGCAGTGGCGTTAAGATTAATGCACACTGCAGCACTAATATCCATGAAATTGTTTTGCTCGTCCTCGGCTTCCCCATTGTAGTTGAGAATCGTGAGGCAGAACAAACTGATATATAGAAAAAGAATTCTCGATTTACACACATTCCGAGACTTGCTAACTCTCACTGGGTATCCAGACCTGCCGACTTAATTTTACAGTTATAAAATTCGGCATGTAGATAACTATAAATTTTCATTATTGCTTGTAGTTACCTACTCATCAAACCATGTGAATAACGCTTGGATGGCCATCCGTTCCTGCACGACTATTAAAAAATACAAATAGAATAAATCATGGTTGTAATAAACAATAATTTTTATGGAAACATTCGATCATAAAAATATATTTTTCATTTATATATTATATATTTATCAAATCTACTCTTCTGAAGGAGGGACATAATTCAAACATGTTCAAATTACACATCCTTATTATGATTCCATGACTTATAAATGCAATATATAAATAAGTTTGTCTTTGACTATGTCATAACATGAGTGGAACATCCATTCAATATATATATATATATATATATATATATATATATATATATATTCACCAAGAATTATAAAAACAATACAATTACTTCTTACCAATAAAATTTGAACTCCAAGATTTCTAGTTATATAATTTAATAATTATTTAAAAATTTTAAAGAAAAATAGTAAAAATTTGTTTCAAAGGAATATTGACAGCTTTACCTAATGTTCTTTATAGAAGTTTTTACAAATTGCAACTAATTAAGTGATCATAAATATAATTACTATCATTTCATTTCAATTATTTTATACATATTATTCTTACACTAGATACTATTTGTAAACATTTCTTAAATTCACAAACTCATCAATGTTTATAGTTTCCTTTAACTTTGTTTGACATACTCTTTATTAAACATACTATTCAATTTAGACCTTAGATTTCACATATTTAAAAATTTACATATTTTTTCTTTCTTTACTACTATTTTACCATTTAAATAATATAAATAGAAAAGATGGTGAATCAATAAAAAATATTGTACGCATAATATATAGCCACAAAAGATAGAAAATACAATGTTTACAAGGCCTTAAATAATTGGAATACTTAAGAAACCAGAATACTTACACATCTAATTCACCAGTCATTTATATAACATGATATAACACTGGAGTTGAAAACAAAACTAAAATATATGAAATTGCTCACATGATCTTGGTCTAGCACTATTTCGAGAATCAACTAAGGACGGTAAGTGAGATCGTGCAGAATGAGTTTAATTCTTTTGAATGAATCACCTCTAGAAAATTCCAGATGGCATACTTTACCTTTGAAATCCCCCAATTTGAAGTTGGAAAAATTCTTGCCAAGTGTAGTTTTCTCCTGGCTTGATATTCCATACAATCCTGCAATACGGATACCTTTTTTGTCAGAATGAAGAGCGTTGAAGAAATTTGCAACCTTCTACAACCAATACATATAAGAAATACATAACTTATGAATATGTGCATGATAACATTAAAAGAAGGTAGTGAGGTATTTTCACCTGACACATATGTGCTTCTCCTTGCATACAAGGGATTTGATACCTTGGAGAGGGTGTTGGAAGTATACGCCATATTTCTTTCATAATTTCATATATATATATATATATATATATATATATATATATATATATATATATATATATATATATATATATATATATATATATATATATATATATATATATATATATAGACATCGACACACACGCACACGCACACACACACACATATGTATATACATATGTGTGTATATGTATATGTATGTGTGTGTGTGTGTGTGTGTGTGTGTGTGTGTGTGTGTCCACACACACACATGTCTTGCTGGTTGTGTTTAGGTGTGAAATAAATTGGATTATTTTTTCATCAAATGTGAATTCTAAGTGATGTGAATATGAAAGAGAGAAGATGCAAATATGTGAGTTTTGATAGATTTTTGGAAATTGTTGATCATGAGATCCTACATCTTTTAAAGTTCATCATATTCTTGTACCTTCTATAAGATAGTGGCTCTGTTGGTAGCTTGAAAAGACCTATATGTTAAACTGAAGAAGTTATTTCTTTCATGGATTTGTAATTCCTTTTCATCTTTCCCCAAGATTGCTACCTTAGCCGATACATCTTTTTTAAGTGCAGTACATCCTTGACCTATGGTCTAAGATATTTATAATTAGTTATGTATATTATTACTGTGGTTCTCAGCATGGGTTTTCCTACATTTGGTTTCAACGTAAATAGATGATGTTCATGTGCTTGATTTTTTTCATTTCAATATCCTTCTCTGAATGTAATAGAGCTATGTGACTCTCCTCAATGTCAACTTTGTTGTCTATTGCCAGTTGAAATTTCTTACCAGATTTCTACTATATTATTGTTTCTTATCCATGACTCTTCTTTCATAATGATTGGAAGTGTTTTTTTTTCCATTCTCATGTGGCACCTCTATATGAGATTTCATCACGATCCTCCTTGCTATTTCAACTTTTATATGCTTTCTAGATGTGGGTAGTCTTGTTGCATTGGTCATTAGGTTCATTTCCATTCTTTATTGGGCTTATTCTAGTTGTTGGTGGCTTCAGCTAGTTATGACATTTTAATGTCTCTTGTCAAGATAATTTTACTCTACACTTATTCTTATGCTCACTTTTCCCACAATTTTGGTTGTCATTTATTTTTTTGTTCATTTCCCTCAATGTATTTCTTAGTTAATCTTTGTATTGGGATTGGTGCCTTGTATTGGTTGTATTTTTTTTTTGTTCTGGTACTACTCATACACCTCCTTTTGATCCCTTTTTGTCCTTGCATTTATTTTAGTAGTAGACCACCATATGTCTCTCTCATCTCTTTTTGTAGACACCTCTTTAATTGGTAAATCTTTGCTAGATTTTTATGGATTCCCAAGTTTACTACTTTGCTGTCCATATTGGCATCCTTCAGAGAAATTCAATTGTCATTTTTCCTATTCATTTGTACCTTTGGGTCACTTCATATTTGCATTGGACCAAGATCCCAAGCTCTAGCACTCTTATGTTTTCTCACTCTCTTTGAGATTTTTGGGCATCATATAATGACATATGAATTTGAATTGCACAAAATTCCTATGGTTGAAAGTTTGTCCAAGATGTATTTACAAGAGCACACGGCTCCTCTCTATGTGTTGCATAATACTCTAAATGCTTCTTGTATTTATATTTCTTCTTTCCATTTTTTTGGTTGTGTTAACTACTCTGACATTACTTCTCATGGCATTTTAGCTGGGTTTTTGTGTGCAATCATATTTGGCATGATTTACATCTTTTAAAATTGACGAAATCATTGAGCAAAGTACCTCTCATGCAATGTATTTGGCATTAAACCACTTCTAAGGATGATACCATCTAACAATGTTACATAAGAAAGTGCAAGACCCACAAGTGATGGTGTCTCTAGTACCTCTCAGACCTCTAAATGCCAATTCTAATTCTTGGTGGCTTCAACTGCAACACAATGTCCAACAATGAGAATTCTTCATGGCTCATTATGAGGGGGACAACATTCATTTTTAGTTATTGCTTTAGTAGTTCTTTCTCAACTCTCCGTTGATAGATAATTGTTGAACATTGCTATGCATAAGACATTATTATATTCTCATGTATTTATAAAACGTCAAATAGAATGAGGTTGTCTATGGGTCTCTTAATTAGTTCTAGTGCTTGTATTTTGGGTGGATGGGTGGTACCTCATTTTTGCTATATTTATGTTCCTATTTCATCATTTTACATGTATGCATCGTCTCTCATCTTACATAATGTTTCACGAGTGTTTAGACGACTTCCTCAAAATCAGCAATTTATATCTCTTTTTTATACTCTTTTACTTTTATTTCAATATAATTTATTTAATAGTGTTAACCACTTTATATATATCACCATGCAAATTAAAAAATGAATAGTTAATAAACGTTTGAGGTAGTGACAAATTTGAGTAGATGACCTAAAATATATCCATTTAAGATTTCAATTCGTATACTAATATGTCCCACTGATTTTGTTTGAAGTTATGAATTACAAATTCTGGAACTGGAATAAATCACATGGAACCAACTATGCCTCCACAAAGACAAACAAAGGAGAATCATTTTAACCTATTTTATATATTATTCCAAATCGTACAGCCTGGACCGTCTACTCTTCACTATAAAAAACACTATTATCGATGTCAGGCCAACTCAGACTGTAATTTCCCGTTTTATTTTCTTCCAGTGTCGGGATTTCTTTGCAGACGCGAGCATTCTTCCAAAACTTTCCAGGTCGGCACACATATCCTTTGTCTGGGGCACAGTGACGATCCTCTTCACACACACACAGCCCATCCAGACCGCATCCATCTCGCCATACTTGTACTCCCTTTCCAACCCCCAGCAGCCCATCTGACCACTCGCTGGAAAAATATCCATTCGGATCAAACTGCTCCTTCACCTTCAAAAACTCTCCCACATTTACAGCTCTCTTAGCAGCTCCATCGAATGTATACACCCGATTCTTCCCCCAGTGCGGCACGCCTTCGTACTTCTGTAAAAGCATCTGTTCGATCTCATCCATCACATGCCCATTCCACCGCGGTATTCCCAAGTCTCTGTTACGGAAGTATATAAATTCAACCACAGCGCTGTCTTCTTTGTGTGCCAAATAAGCGGTGGACTTCTTAAAATAGCGAAGTTGTACTCCAAGATAAGTATCAATGCTACACAGTGCACTTGGATCTGTATCACGAATTTGTTTCATATCTGTAATGGCTTCCTCTATCCTCGACAGAGGTATTGCAATTGAAGTATGATAATAGAATGTTCCCTTTATTTGTGTGATCCACCCGCATATACTGTCCTCGTTTTCCAGCTTCTTTTCCTTCCACATACATGAACCATCCTTCTCGCTTTCCAGATCAATCTGGCAACCGGAAGAACTTTGCATGCGGTGGTTGTAACCCACCACGGGGAATCCTCTGAAAGTTTTTCCATCGTTCAGATAACCCTTCCCTGTCTCAACTGCTTTCTCGATCTGCGCCTTGCATCTCTCGCATACACCACTTGTATTTACCTTCGCACTGCTCAGTTCCTCTGCGCAAACGTTGCCAAGTTAAATTTGGGAAAATAAACTAATTGCAGCGTAGATATCAAACCTGTGGCCTTTCATCCATGAGAAAAAACTTTCGCTTTTTAATTGAACGAAAACCAAAATAACATAGACAGGATTCATAAAGCACAATATTCATTTAATGTTCTGGAAATAAGACAGCCATCGAAAGTACTTCACACAAATACAGACTCAAATTCAGACAACTTAAAAAAATAGGGATGTTTATCCAAATGAAAACTGCGGAGGACTTACCGGCTAGCCTGAACTGCACAACACTTTCGACTGTCATCGGTCTAAAATCAATCTGCGAGAACTTCCCGTCTCCTGGAACATCGATAGCTACTCTGTCCTGTATCGTGTATAGCACTCCAGAGAACGAAGGGAACCAATAAATTGACCCAAATTCATGCGACTCAGCAAATTGTACGAACGTTTGCTCCAGATCCGAATCAGCTCTGAGCTCCAGGCTAACAGATCGCTTAAACATCTTCTCCACCGCGAAAGTCACCTGCGAAATGGCTCCGAGCACTCCCAGCGAAACCCTAGCGGCATTGAGAGATTCATCTTTTTCTGTCAAATGGATAAGCTTTGCGTAGCCCTCATCAGCCGCCGCTGGAACAACAATGCTTATCCCTACCACATGCTCATAAATACCACCGCCCTTCCCAAACACGCTGCTCCCATGAGCCGCTGTACTAATGGCGCCGGCCACAGAGACGCCATCCCAGTCAGTCGTATGGGGCAACGCAAGCCCCTTTTCTGCGAGCGCATTCACCAGTTTTCTGAACCCAACACCGGCATCAGCAGTAACCGTCATAGGTTCCTCGTTAATGGTGATTAAAGCATTATAATCCCTAGTGCTGATAATGACGCCGCCTTCTCCACCCGGACAGGCTAAGCCGGTGAGCGAATGGGAACCTCCGCTTACAACTTTTACTTTTTTCCCCTTTTCCACTGCGAATGAAACTGCTCGAATAAGCTCTGATTCGGTCGTCGGAAAAAAAGCTGTGTCTACCTTGCAGGCATTTTGATCCTCCCATTCGCCCCGATAGTTAGTGACGTAGCAGCTATCCGAGTTAGCGGGGCATTGGACTGATGGTGGAGGACAAGCGGCTGAAGAACATTGGTGATGCGTTGCAGTTATGATCAACGCGCATTGCATTATTAATACCCAAGTATGTTTGCTCAACGTTCGTGATTTCGCCATTGTTCGAGATGAAAAATCTTAATCACAGCCCATTTATTCTGCAATCCAGAGTGAATAGTAACGTATTTTCACTCTGTATAAATCTGTGCCCATGATTAATGAATAGTATTAACCGCAGAGTTTTCGGACAAAACCTGAGTTAACACTGAGGTTACACCTTTGACATTATGTAATAATATTAATAATAAGAAGTCACCTGTACTGCAGATTATAAGGGAGCCAAATCAAAACTTCAGTCTAAATCCCGAGGAAATAAAAAAGGACGAATGAATTGGCTGACCGAACTGAAAATTGGGGCGGACATCAACGCTCGACTGCAAGCTGGTTTGTCCATAGGTTGAAAATATTTAATATAATTTTATAATAATTTAGGCTATCTTAGTTAGCAAGATATTCGGGGTGATATGATTAAATGTTAAAATTTGATGAGGACGTGAACACTGTAATAAACGATTTAGTTGTTAGCTATTCTTTTAAAAGTGGTACCTGAATATGCCACCAAACCATCACTATTTTTTGGGTTATAATATTTGAATTTCAGAATATGACGGAGACGTTAAATTTTAAAAAACTCGTGCCTAATAATTTGGTGCCTGAGCATCTTTGAAAAATGTGTTTGACCTTACAGCGTAGCATACATTAGCAATATGCTTTAAAATATCATCTTCGAGAAGATCTGAAATTTATAATTTAAGAGAGATTTTCTAATACTATGACTCATTCCTAATGATCTATAAGTTGAACATCGTTTAAAATTAGACATATTTCATTAATTAAGGATATTTAATCATATTGGATAATGTTACATATAACAAAGAAAAATTATGAAATAATTTATTTGTTGTGGTTTTCAAAATTATCTTCTACCAATTTAATATAATTAAACAATTATGAATATCTATTTTATAAGTTGTGTACTTTTTATTTATATATATATTGTTCAATATATTAAGTTATATAAACTATAAAATTGTAAGCTTGTTATTTGGATTAAAGTAATGTGTTTTTTTTCATTAATGTTTTAGATTGTTCTTTTGTGATCTATCATCAACCTTTACAGAGAGCAGGGCCAAAAAAAATCATCAATATTTTGGATCATGGAGTGTGATTTGAAATATTAACTAGAATAATTTTGAGAACCGCCTACTATGATTTTTTGGTCAAATGGAAACATCATCCCCTGGAAGATGCCACTTGGATGACCCCTGAAGCTATTCAGAAGGATGGATTCAAACTTGGAGATATCCCAAATCAAGAGACTTGAGTTCATTTTGTCTTGAAGAGTATGGCGCAGGGTACCCAGGGCATTGTATGTTTTGAGCAACATCTAGGATGTTCCTTATGTTTTTTTCTTTGTAGTAAAGGGATGGATCCTTGAGATCACCCTTCATGTGTTTTGATCCAACTTGTGTGATCAAGGATCCCTAAGGTACATCTATAAACCTTGGGATACCTTAGTCCACTTCGATTTTGAGTCAATATTTGATAGGTGTGATTAGGTGTTTTGAGAGTTTTAGGAGTTTTAGTTATGACTACAATGATTTTGGATCATTTTAGTCATATTTGATCTAGTCTAGGTGATAAGAACTCATTCCAAGTCATTTAGATTAGGAAAGTTACAAAAATGCAAAAAAGTTGCAAAAGTTGTAAATCTTGCTCGAGCAACTTTCTGAAAATTTGCTTGAGAAGTTCAAATCTGGTTACCAATGGTCATAACCACTCATGGATTGGTTGGAACTCAAATTTGAAGGTATTTGAACATGTTCAAGCCTCTCCAAGAGGTTAGACAACATATATTGATGTTTTGATGCAATTTTGAATAAAAACCACTAGATTTCTTTAGAATTTATTGATGGTACGAGCATGTACAGACTATTCAGACTAAACTATTGCCATGGTCAGATAGCATTGTGAATCTACTTTCCAAAACAACTGATTTGGTCTCATTTGGATTTGATTGGTAGAAGTAGTAAATAATTTAGTGGGAGAGTCCACAGAAGAGCCTAATCCAAGCCTGTTGCACAAATGGAGCCCTAACTTGACATTTCAGTAGTGGAATTTCATGGCCACTTAGGAAATGCAAGTTAGCAATGTATTTTTAATGATTCCAAAGGCTCGGGGTGATATTTGATGTTTTGGGGGGTTTTCGCATCAAGTCCTAGGCTAAATATCCTTATGTATTTAGCCAGTCGGATATGAGAAGTTTTGTGTAGACAACCAAACTAATTGGAGTGACCAAATAGATGGTTGATTTGGATCATTTGGAGATAGGAGAAGACTTCCCAAACCTTGCACCAATTTTGTGACCCCATCCTTAACCACTTCCTTTGTATTCCTTGAGCCTAATGTAGCCAATTAGGTCTATGAGCATTGTGAGGGTTGAGTGTTGTCGGAGTGTAGGTTGTCTTTGTCACTTTAAGGATCTTGAAGACATCCAAAAGGGTCCTCGAATCTATCCTTAGTTTATTCAGTCCCTTCCATAGTTGAAAGTTGCACATTGAAAACCACTTGAGGGGACCTAGAAGGATTTATAGGTTAGGTTGAGTTTGTTTCGTTGTAAGTGTTGTAGAATCAATTGGCTGGTCGATTCCCTATTCATACAACCTAAGTATGGTGTTCCAACTCTCAGATTGGTTGGTTGAAGCCACTGGTAAAGATTTCCACATTTGGCTTAGTTTAGGGAAAGTGTCCTTAAGTCATTATTTGTGAAGAACTTGCACAAAATCTTTCGGTGTTTAAGTGGGGTAGGAATGGTGTCTAGAACTTATAACTTGGTTGATATCCATCATATCCCAAGGTCGGTGGAGTTGGATTGTGCCAAATCCAAGATTGAAGAGTGGTGAAGGAGATTGAAGATCTCTTAGTCTTCTTGCAGTGTCTGCGACATCAGTTCATATGAAAGCACTAGGTTTGTTATTTGGGAATAAAATTGAATCATTGAAATTCAGGTGAAGAAGAGATCCCCTCAAGGGTGCCAATGTAGAATTGGAAAATATAATGAGAGAGCAAGCTGCTAGAAGCAGGAGGCTTTAAATAGAGTTGGAAAAGTTAAAAAGAAACCATGGAAGGAGTGTTGCAAACCTGTGTTAGATGAATAAAAAGATCCCATACATGAGAGAGAAGATGTACTTTTTGATCAAATACCCCTCCTAAAAGCCCTAGAAAGGGTTGGAAGGAAAGATAATTTTGATATACCCATGTTCCTTGGCAAAATGAATCCAGAAGAATGCATGGACTAGATTAAAGCATTGGAGAATTGATTTGAATGTGAGGAGGTATCTAGGAGCTAGAAGGTGAAGTTGGCTAAGTCAAAGATGAAGGGTCCAACCCTGAGTTGGTGAAACTTCTTGCAAAATGAAAGGGTATAAGAAGGAAGAATCTCTATCACCACTTGGAGGAAGATGGTGATTAAGATCAAGAGATAATTTATCCCAGAGGATTATGAAGTATTTCTACATAAGAGGCTCCAAAACCTAGGATAAAAAGACATGGATGTTGGTGCCTACAATGAGGAGTTCCATAGGATGACCCTCAAACAAAAGATATCAAAGAATGAGAAACAAAAGCTGGCTAGATACTTGAATGGTCTCAAGTTTAGCATCCAAGATGAACTCATTTTGTTCAACCCTGAGACTATACACAAATGATATCAAATGGCACTAAGGGTAGAAGACAAACAAAGGAGAAAAGGAGAGAGAAAAATAAATTTAGAGGGAATAATTTTAGAGATAGGGGTAGGTTCAATTGGAGAGGATCATTTCCTAAGAGCCAAGGTGAATCTAGAAATAAGGAATCAGAAGGAGAGTCAAGTAGAAGAGGTGCATTCAAAGGTAGAAGGTCAAATAGAAGGGGAAGGTTTTGTGGAAGAGGACCTAGTGTCTTCATGGGTAAGTGCTTCACATGTAACTAGATTGGGCATCATTCCTTTAGATGTCCTGTGAAGCTTGGCACAAGAAATCAAGGAGGAGATAGGAGGGTGTAGTTGACCCAAGAAGATGACAGTTAGAGTGTATCCTCTTACCACACAACCACATCAAGGCTTGCAAATCCAAAGAAAGGTGAATGTCTTATGATAAAAAGAACTCTATTAAGAGTGCCTACCATCTCAGAGCCACCTCAAAAGAAGTCACTATTTAGGACAAGTTGTGGGGTGAACAATAAGGTATGCAAGGTAATTGTAGATTTAGGATCAAGAGATAATCACGCCTCTAGAGATTTGATTGATAAGTTAAAACTTCAAATAATTCCTCATCCATTTCCTTATAAAGCCTCATGTTGACCAAGGAGAAACAAACTCTCATTTGTGAAAGTTTGGGTAGATTTTATCATAGGAGAGTGTGTAGATAGAGTCTTGTGTGATGTCACAGAAATGGATGCATGTAACCTTTTATTAGGGAGGCCCTGGTAATTTGATGTTAATGCTAAACATGATTGGATAACCAATGTCTATACCATTTACAAGGGTGGTGTTGAGTATGTCATGAATCCACTTCCTAATGATGGGAAGGAGAAACATGTTGTAAATAGTGTTATGACGTGTAGGAGAGAAAGATTTCATAAAGGTCTTAAAGGAGAAGGATACACCTTTCTTTTCCCTAGTTGTGAGACCTCAAAAGACACCCTTAGAGATGTCAAAAGTCAAAGCCATATAAAGGTATGTAGGTCCTAAAGAATTCAAGGCATTGTTGGAAAAGTACAGTGGCCTAATTGAGGAAAATACTCTAGAGACTTTGCCACCACAAAGGGAAGTAAGTCATTGCATAGACCTCATACCAAGGGCCACACTCCCAAAAAAGGCAGCCTACACTAGTAAATTTTACCCTATTTTTCGACGGGAATTGGTCGAATTTTCTACACCAATTGGTCAAACAGATAATTAAAAATTGTGGTCGATGTTTTTTCATCAATTATTCTACAAGAAAACCCATTGTCAAAATTTTGACCTGCATAATAGTCGACTTATCGACCGACTCTTTGTCGAAGCAATCACTTGAAGATGGTAGAATTAAGGCCAACTTTAGCGACATTGACATCGAAATTGAGACCAAATTATCAACCAATATTTGATGAAATTGACATCGAATGCATAGCATTCTCATCGAAATTACCGATATTTAAAGGTCAAAAAATTGACCAATACAAATTTTTGGTTAAAACAAATGTGATAGTGATTGAACAAAGAATTTTCATTGTGTATATTCACAGCCTCAAGAAAATTCAAACTGACTAAGAAAGCTTCGTTTACCTATAGATTTGTGTGCTTGTCTAAGTTTGATACGCAGATCAAGTTGTACAACCTTCAGAATAGATCATGTTCAAGTAAGGTCGCATAACTTGATTTGCATATCAAACTCAGACAAGCACACAAATCTGTAAGTAAATGTTGATTAAATATTTTATTGTTAATAGTAGTTTAAAAGGCTATTTAAATGTTTTGATGGTTTGATAAGAACAAAATTGGTATTCAAATATAAATTATTGAGCTTCTCTTTGTTTTGATAATAGTTTAACATTCTCTACTTAATAGGGCCAACCATGTGAAGGTGGAAGCTCATTTGGCCCCTCCTAGAATCCTCTTATGACCCTTTACGACACTTTAAGACCTCTAAGATGTATTCTTAGGGATCGTAAAGGGTCATAAAGGGTCATAAGGGGTCCTGGGACACAACAACTGAGAAACATAAATGTAGGCATCATGGTCACAATGTTTTGGAAACACAACATAACTGAGTGGTATACCCAGATGATGCAAAGCAACCACTACTATAGCTCTAAGTTGACACTGCGGGATCCAAAAACCAAAGATAAGGAATCTATATATGGTTTTTGGATCCACAGTGTCAACTTAGAACTGCAGGAGTAGTGGTTGTGTTACATTTTCTGGGTATAGAATTCAATTATGTTGTGTCTCCAAACAATTAGGACCATGATGCCTACATTTATGTTTGTTAGTTGTTGTGATACCTACATTTATGTTTTGTAGCTATCATGTTTATTTGCATGTTCTTTGTGTTTGGCTTCTCTCCCTCGCATCAAAAATAAGATTTTTCCCACTTTGAATCGAGAATGTGCGTACAACACAAGCAGAATATGCACAGATAGCAAGTGGAGTTAAAAAAACACAACACGTTTACATTTTCGCGATGGTCTATAACCTAAAATATGCAATTAAAGACCTCTATAAAACATGCAACCTGTTGTGTTTTTCAACTCCACCTGATATCCTATGTATATGAACTGAGATTGCATATTGAACTGGGCTTCTCTTTCTACATTTCTTGAAACCAAGAGACTGTCACAGTTAACATCTAAATGGCACGTCTCATCATCACAACTAATCCACCTTAAACAATTGAATATGTTTTCTTGTATTAAATATTCATTAATCAAAATTTGAATAGAAAATGTATACCTTGAGTACTATAATTCACATTAGAATCGATGCCTCCATTGTGCTCGGTTAGTGCAGTATCAATATCAGCAAGTTGCATTCCAATCTAAATAAAATAGATGTATATTTAGATGATGATGTCGCAGAAATCCCTAATTCACAGTCTATCGTTTGTTCTCTGAAACACTAAATTAGGGATTTTTGCGATATCCTCATATGTATCTACAGCTATTGCCTCTATTGTTGTAGGTGCTTTTCCCCTATTTGATATTTATCTTCAGGTGTCCACACTCATTCTATTGGTTGTTGCCAGCGGGTCACAATCAGTGATTGGGAGACAATGTAATTGAGTGGTATACCCAGACGATGTAGAGAAAATAAAAGGCTTCAATTAAAAACATATTATCATAATTGGGTTAATTTAAAAATATATTCATTATTGTTACAAGCATTTCAATACATTAAAAAACATAAACGTGACCCTCTTTACCTTGTCCAACCACATCATCTTGCCTGGCGGCTTGAACCTCAACACGCTCATTGGGAACAATGTCCTCTGCATCCCCTGCAACTACAATACAAAATGTTTTATTAATCCCAACACATTATAATTAAATTTTTATTACTATGCCAAATTCAATTTAACATGTTTTCTTGTATTAAATATTCATTAATCAAAATTTGAATAGAAAATGTATACCTTGAGTACTACAATTCACATTAGAATCGATGCCTCCATCATGCTTGGTCAGTGCAATATCAATATCGGCAGGCTGCATTCCAATGTAAATAATTAGTGCATTTATCAACAATATATACATATAAATACAAGACAAATACTGAGAAATGTTAATCATTTAATTTACTGCATATAAATATATTCACTTTAAAGTTTTAAACAAATATATAATCAGTGTTTCCTTACTTAAAACAAATATATTCACTTTAAGTTGGAACTTAACATAAAATACGGTAATTGGTAAAGTTTTCAACTTGAAATAAAATTCAATTGGCTTATTTACCTAATCAACAGATCCAGTAGAAGAACCTTGTGCACTCATTGCTTGGTATCGTTCAGCCATGACTTTATAGCCTTGTTTGTAGCCTATTTTTTTGTCCTCTTCTGTAATCAATTTTTTGAACTCCAAGGCCTGCATTTTTTTATTGGTATCATGAATTTTTATTGTAGTGAATTTCATCAAAACTAAATTGATTGCAATTTAATTATAAATATTTTCATATGATTTTTCATTTACTAATACTTACAACTCGTGCAGCAAGTTTTGAATATCCACCTGAGCCAAGCCTGTGTTGCCCGTGCTTTTGTTTTCTTGTTGTTGTTGCCTTTGTTGTGTCAGGCAACCTATGTGATGTTTGAAGTATGTTAGATCACATAAGTACAAAGAGTAAATAGCACATAATTTTATTATTAACATTATCACGTACCTTCTTTCCTCAGGCGATACTACTCATCCCCTATGTCTTGCACCTGATATCCTATGTACATGAATTGAGATTGCATATTGAACTAGGCTTCTCTTTCTACATTGCCTGAAACCAAGAGACTGTCACAGTTAACATCTAAATGGCGCGTCTCATCATCACAACTAATCCACCTTAAACAATTGAATATGTTTTCTTGTATTAAATATTCATTAATCAAAATTCGAATAGAAAATGTATACCTTGACTACTACAATTCACATTAGAATCAATGCCTCCATCGTGCTCGGTCAGTGCAGTATCAATATCGGCAAGTTGCATTCCAATGTAAATAAAATAGATGTAGATATAGATGACAATATCGTAGAAATCCCTAATTCACAGTCTATCGTTTGTTCTCTGAAACACTAAATTAGGGATTTCTACAATATCCTCATCTGTATCTACAGCTATTGCCTCTATTGTTGCAGTTGCTTTTCCCCTATTTGATATTTATCTTCAGGTGTCCACATTCGTTCTATTGGTTGTTGGTAGCAGGTCATAATCAGTGATTGGGAGAGCCCTATTTTGGCACCAGTCATGTAGTACAAGTACTAGAATTGAGTTTTTCAGCACGAATGGGAAATTTTTGTATATCAACATGTGATAGAGTTTTTTGTCCAAACTCTATCGCATGTTGATATACAAAAATTTCCTAGCCCATGCCAAAAAACTCAATTCTAGTGCTTGTACTGAGACCTTAAATTATTGAGCTTCTCTTTGTTTCGAGAATAGTTTAACATTCTCTGAGAAACATAATTGTAAGCATCATGGTCACATTTTTTTGGAAACAATGTAATTGTGTGGTATACCCAGACGATGGAGAGAAACTTTTGCACCTCCGGTTCCAAGTTATTCTCCATCCCGCAGTGTCAACTTGGAATTGGAGGTGCAGAAGTTGCTCTTTGGTTGGGTATAAAACTCAATTATGTTGTCTCCAAAAAAAGTGACCATGATGCCTACAATTATGTTTCAAGAATAGTTTAATTAATATTCTCTACTTAATAGGGCCAACCACATGAAGGTGGAAGCTCATATGGCCTCTCCTAGGAGCCTCTTATGACCCTTTACAACATTTTAAGACCTCTAAGATGTATTCTTAGAGGTTGTAAATGGTCATAAAGGGTCATAAGGGGTCCTGGGACACAGTAGCTAAGAAAAATAATTGTAGGCATCATGGTCACATCTTTTTGGAGACAATGTAATTGAGTTGTATACCCAAGCGATGGAGTGCAACTTCTGCACCTTCGATTCCAAATTGACACTGCGGGATTCAAAGACCATAGATAAGGAATAAATTTAGAGACCGGAGGAGGGCCATAATGACAAAAATAATATAGGACAAACCTCAAGTTAAATGAGGCAACTGCAAACATTTTAATAGATTTTTATTATTAAATAATGAAATTTGCATATACTAGTGTTCTAAGCCCCCTCATTACACGATTTACTATTGTAAGCCCCCTCTAACTTACACATCTAGAAAATGAAACTACAACCTATTGAGATTGAGAAAAACCTTATAGAATAACAACAACTAGGAATGATCGCTTTCCAACATCTGTTGAATACATCTATTGGAGGACCTTGTATTCAACAGATGTTGGAAAGCGATCATTCCTAGCTACTGTTGTTTTATAAGGTTTGTCTCAATACCAATAGGTTGTAGTTTCATTTTCTAGATGCGTAAGTTAGAGGGGGCTTACAATAATAAATCATGTAATGAGGGGGCTTAGAACACTAGTATATGTAAATTTCATTATTTAATAATAAAAATCTATTAAAATGTTTGCAGTTGCCTCATTTAACTTGAGGTTTGTCCTGTATTATTTTGGTCATTATGGACCTCCTCCGCTCTCTAAATTTATCCTTATCTATGGTCTTTGTATCCCGTAGTGTCAACTTGGAATCGGAGGTGCAGAAGTTGCACTCCATCGCTTGGGTATACAACTCAATTACGTTGTCTCCAAAAAAATTTGACCATGATGCCTACAATTATGTTTCTCAGCTATTGTGAAATCTACATTTATGTTTCTTAGTTGTTGTGTTTATACCTTCTCTCATTTGCTGGTGTAATTCCTCTTTGAGTATCCCCATTCTCCTTTGCATCCAAAATGAACTCATTCCAATCCCTCATTGGAATAAAGGGAGACTTCATACCACGCTGCACTCAAACTTCAGCGAGACTTCATACCATGCAACGTCTATAGATTACGTCCAATGCATTATTTACGCTTGTATTGGTGGGAAAACTCTTGAAAACATGCAAAAGAGATTGCATTCAACCATGTTGTTTACATGACACATGCAGTTTACCTCCAGCCTAAATCAGCATTGCGTACAAATCTGTAGGCAGTATGTGGTATGAAGCCTCACTCAAGCTTGAAAATGATAGTCAATCCATAGTCAAAGTCAAGGAACAAATCGAACAACCAAGAAAACACTATACATTAAATCATGTGATTGATAGCAAATTGGGGCTCACTTGAGCCATAAACATGAAGAATTATTCTAAAAAAAGTTGTAAACCATATATATGCGCACTTGAGGCAAAGCGAAGTTATGTCATATCAATATTAAAATATTACTTACAATATGAAAAAACTAAACTAACTAATTCCTGAGTTCATCTCTGCATATGGTTGCAACAAAGATATGTGATTACAATACAGAGAAGGCATCGTAAAAATATAATTTCAGAATTTTCCCTAGCCTGACATGTTTTGCACTCAAATCCTTCATCGCAGATAAGTGGAGATGGCCGGATAGATGCAAATGAGTTTTCATCGACCTAAGTAAAGTATCCACAACCATTATTTCCCTGTGATACCCAGTCTACATTAGTTATTATATTATAATGAATAGTATTTACATTAGAAACTTTAAATATATACACATTAGCAACCTTTTTTTTATTAGGGCAGCACCAAAATTGTCATCCAGGGTTGTTCAATGTCCGTGAAGTCTCCAACACACACTTCCCAGCACCACATTGACAGTTTGGTACATTGACAAGAGTCATCGAACCTATATCAATAATGCACCACACCATCGTTACTACATTTATTATTTTTATATGATTATTTTTATATGAAATACACCAAGGAGTACCATCAGAAATATTAACAATTTACAATAATGAAAAGTAAACCTAAATCAAATAGCTCATTTTTTTATCAGCATGTGTAGTCTGTGTGTATATGAAAAATGAAAGAAATATGAAGCTGAAATAAAATAGTGAACAAAATAGTATTCCACATAGAGTGAATGAAATATACCATCAAAAGAAGGTGACAAAATCGTGTCATGAAGCACAGACATAGGAAATCAAAAAGGGACAAAAGAAAAGAAATAAGAAAAATCATTACGACTATAGAAAAATCATTTATACTATAATAAAAAAAAGAAACACTCTTTGTCAACAAAGCCCTCTATCCTGCCCCCCAACCCCTTTTTATCCAGGAAATCAGCCAAAATGTGCCTCCGGTTGAAGCTGCTAAACCCACCCAATCCTCTCAATCCCTTCAATTTTTTCAGACTTCTGAGACTGATATGGTCGGAGGAAAAATATGGAAGAGGACCCATAAGAAGCGGACTGACCATGAGGACTCCTATATATCTGACTCTATTGACCTCAAAATTGATTCTGAAAGTACCCCCATAACCAACCCCAAGAAGAAAGATTTGGAGGGCCTGGGTATTATTGAGGTGGACCTTAGTGGCACTAGGCGTAGACACTCTAGCAAGATTGCTAAGGAGCAATGCAAGTCTAGACTTAAGAAGCCTGCTACCCATGAAGCCTTAGAAAAAGATTCCCCGTCCCATGAGTCCCTCAATGACTCCTCCAATCATCTAACTAGCCCCCATAGAGGCGATCCCCACCCCCATTCCAGCCCCCAGCATACTCAGAATCTCCCCATCAACCCCACCCCCCCTCTGAGCCCCACCTGGGAACCACACAATCATGAGGATGATCCCAATGTTGACAGAGCCCCCTCTGAGGTGACTAATTTCAAAGGCATTCTCAAGAAAAAATTTTTGGAGATGGATAGTGATATCGATGACCTCAAGAGGAAGGTCCAAAGGCTTGAAGACCACTGCAAGCTAACCAAAAAATTTTCCCTCAAAATCATGAGGAACTCGGCCACTACTTTGTGTCTTGTGTAGGAGAAGCTTGCTGGAGGAGCACTGCCGGAGGACAAAGACAACAAGGATCTCTTCCAATTTTTGTTGGAAGAGTGGTCAAATACGATGCTGTCTAAGCAGCTGGGGGAAAAAGTAGTTAATTATGGGGGTCTTTATTTTGCTCAATTACTGGTCGGTTTCCCCCAGTGTTTTTTTTGGGGGTTTTGTCAATTGCTACTGTTTTAAGACTAGCCCGATGTGGCTCTGGTTTGCTTACGATCTGAACACTATTAGCTGTAGGTCTGATTTTTTTTTTTGGCTTGCTAGGATCATGATTTTTGTGTTTGATAGGGGAAAGTATGTTTAGATTCTTGGCTTCATTGCTTCAATGATGTCTGCTTTTGTGGAACTCTCTTTCGGCTAGTGCCATTAACATGTTGTTAATGTGCCTCTAGTCTCTGTTATGGACCAGCACCCTCTTGTTGTTTTTATCTATCAAAAACAATTTCCAAAATCATTAGGACTATAAATGGACAATTCTGATATTGTTTTTCCATTACAACAATTGAGCATTCATCATTTGGTACTTCTTGGTGTATTCCATTTAAGTTTTTCAGTTGTCATGTCTATGTGCATGTTCTTCATGTGTTTGGCTTCTCTCCCTTGCAAGGGATACGTCGATAGGTAATTGATTTGAAAGCATAATTATTTGATAGTCTTTTTTCAGGATAGGTGTAATCATCCCGCCAACCTTAATTAGCAACATTGGTGTCCTATCATTGCACAAGTGCAAGATAGTAAGGGTCTATTCAAGGAGGGATAAAAAAAGGTCATTTTAACCTTGCAAGGCAAGAGGAGAGACAGTCCAAATAATTCTATGGTGACTATCCCAAACAACAGACAAATGATGGAATTGCTAACATGTTTTATTTTCATGTTTCTAACAAGTTTGTTGCAATGAGGCTAGTGTGGTCACAATTGAAATTGTGAGTTTCTCTTGGAATGGTATTGACACGTTATAAGAGAAATGATTTCAAAGTCTAAGATGATGGCCTAAATTCAAGTCTTGTCAAATTTTCCCCCATCTTGGTTAATTAAGCTTGGTGTAATCTTTTCTAAGCTTACCTAGTGAGTTTTGATGAAAGAGATCCTCTACAAACCTAATGGTGTAGTACCTGCCTACAAACTGAACTAGTTTAGTGATAGCTTTAAGTGCTTCTCAATGGGGTGACATTATAGGTATGGGATTTGAACTGATACAATATACATTAATAGCAGACTTTATCTATTGTGCAAAAAAACATATGTAGGATTATTATGGTCACAAAGTAATTGTCTTAGCATCAACATTTCACTTCTAATATAATATTATTAGGAATTTCTTACCATTGATTGTCAAACTGATGGAACTATGAGGCTATGCTTTGTTAATACTTTACCACTGTAGTGAATTTAGGTATTGTTTTTGAATATTTGAATGATTTTAATGGGAACTTTGAACCAGAGATATAAGTTTCCTAAAGAGTGATACTTCAACTTCCATGAAGGACTTAGAAAAAGGGAATTGAACTACAGTGGCTCCTTGTTTACCAATTTTCTATATAACATGAGGTATGTTGTTATTTTTGTCAGAATTGTGAGAAGATTAAGGGGAATTGTGAGAAGATCATACTAAGGAATAGTGAGGAAGCCATTGAACAAGAGGAGAGAATGTGTTAAAAGACCAATTTAGTAATCCAGCCAGTTGATTAAACATACACTCAGCAATCAACGGTAACATCAAAGTTGGAAGAATATCTTTGGTACAGACATAATGTAGAACTCCAACGCTATACATTAAACTAAGACATAACTAGATCAAAAAATTAGGGGTTCTAGAATTATTATATCTCAAACATTATGTGAATAATAGACCCATAATTACATTAATAGAGATAAAAGAATAAATCTCATCACTATTTCATAAGGAATAAATCTGGAACTATATATAATTAACATATAAGACCAAATCAGAGAAGATCATATCACTCTAAATAGTATACTTTATACCATACTAGCATCTAGCAATACTTATGCTTTGGAACCAATATAATGTTACAACTGATCAATATATTATAAGGATTCCATCATTGGTGAATATTTAGATCGATTCATTTGTCATTCACCTAGTAATATTGTATAGTTATCCTTGCATAATCAAGACAGGACAAAGACATACTATTTCATTCATTTTCAAGTAGATATTATTGGCTAAGGGAATGAGATATATCCATATTTAGATTGGCTATGGATCTAGATAAGGGAAGGTTGCTAAATTAATTTATGATATATACATTGAGTCGGAGACATATCTCTTGACAGGTGTTTCCAGAATGTGTATTACAGTATTGTTTGGAGTGGCCAAAGAATATTGACTATCATTCCTACGCGATAGTCAATTGCTTATACTTTGTTCTTAGTATTTGGGATTGAAGAAAGGTGGTCTATGCTACAATAAGACCTGCATGGTGATGAGTTACAGTCAAAGTCCATGAAGGAACTGTGGACATACAACATTTATCACAGATTGGTGAGTTGATACAGTAATTAAATTGTGGATTATAATGGGAAATGTTTGGAAATGTAAGCATTGTGTGACAACAAAAAATATTGTAACACATCTATGATTCTATGAGTTAATACCATGAAATGATCATTATATGATGATCCAAATCATAATATATGCTCCTCCTTCAGACCGATCTGCTACTGCTGCACTGTACCTACAAACTTCATCAAAGAAACCCTCACTGTTTCATTACAGTCAATAATGATTAGCATTGTTCCTGCATAAAAGATGTTAGAATATCATAATACATGTTAGATGAATGCTTCCCATGAAATCTGGGCCCTTGGAAAATATGGGAAGGCCATATCTTGGTGAGAACCTAGATTGTTGCAAAAGAAACTCAAAACTTATAGCCTGTCAAGTAACCCCAGACATCTAAATACTTAACACATAATATACAAAATATATTCAGGCCAATAATTGATGACATTGAAATTCTAATTCATCACAATGAATGGAAATAGGCTTCTAGTATATCTCTACACTTCCCACAATGAAAACTTGTTCAAATTTGCAGAGAATCAAAACTTTTTATGTTATATTGTGAATGAAAACTTGTTCAAATTTGCAGAGAATCAAAATATGTTATATTGTGATGATATCAAGATTTATGTAGGTGTTGTCTTATTTCCATATTATATGACCTCAAAATAAATGAATCAATGTTTACAAACTTGTATTAATCACAATGAATATTTGAGCCCTACAATCTTAGGATAATTCTCAAAGATATGCTCATTATTTTATAATATCCCAGTCCCCTCATATTTCTATTTTAAAATTATCTATTTTTTTATTCAAGTTTATACTACGATTAAGTATATATCCTTATATAATTAAGACTGTGACTAAGTAAAGTTACATAGCATATCCCCACTCTTATATGAACACTTTTCATATATAGAGACAATGAAATATCAGCATACATATTGCAAGTAATGTAATGAATAATAGAACTCTCTTCAAATATCTATAAGGAACTTTCCATGACTTTCTGATTGACCATGATAATTTCTCCATTATGAGGGAACTTCAAACATTCATGGATAGTAGAAGGTATAACTCTCATTAAAGTAAGCCAAGGATGACCTAGTCTTACTTGGAATTGATTGGATTTAGGAATAGTGACAAAGGTGACAATCTAAGCACTTCTTACCAACTTCAATAGGAAGGGTCATAAAACTTATGGTAGAACAAGTAAAACAATCATGCACCTTAACCATGACATCGGATTTTTCATAAGTTTCTTGATGAAATTGTTAGGTAAAGAGGTGTTATTTGGTAATAACAGTCACCATACATAGGATCAATAAGCACTCCTCAAGAGAGCTCTTGATTAATCTTCATAGTAATGTATAGGGGTCCATCAACAACCTTAATAGTTTCCTTGATATCAAAGGTTATGCAAGGTTCAAGCCTAGGTTTTGGAATAGATTTAGGTTTCTCAATAAGGTTGACTACATTGTTTTCTGCATTATATGAAATGTCAACATTCACTGATTAGTAGGTATTTCAAGTCTCCAAGTGTGGAGTTCACTGTCCCTGGCAGTTCTCTATTGGTTTACAACAGTGATTCTTCCCATAATCAAACAATGGATTTGATTCCAACCTAAGATTACATAAAACCCCTCATAAAATTTCAAAACAATAAGAATACAGTCTTCATTCACAGTCACTGTAACTGTTCCTCAAATCAGTGATTAGAATAGGCAATTAAAACATCCCTCAAATCATTAATCAGTTGATTATTATATAAGCTCCTCTAGCATGAGTTGGAGAGGACTACATCAAAACCAAAAACATTAATCAGTTGATTATTATATAAGCTCCTCAAGCATGAGTTGGATGATGTGGATTATGTAGATATAAGAACTAATGTATCCACATCATCCAACTCATGCTTGAGGAGCTTATATTATTTACTATCTCATAATAGTAAGATTGGTACCTATCCTAGTAAGTCATTATGAGACAGTAAATACGATCCACATCCAATCTTGGTCCAGAAGCATGAGTTAGACGATGTGGATTATGTAGATATAAGAACTAATGTATCCACATCATCCAACTCATGCTTGAGGAGCTTATATTATTTACTGTCTCATAATAGTAAGATTGGTACCTATCCTAGTTTCCAAAAGAAGAAATGTAGGTCAAGACAAAGTTTCCATGGCAGGGCTGACTATAGGGTTTCTGAGTCGAGTCGTCAAGGAATTTAGAGTCTTGTTGGTACAATACCAAAACTACAATAAAGTATTTACAAAATTAGCACACAAACTTCAACATCATGGATTCAAAATAGAATGTTCTCCCCAAAAAGACAATAAAATAGAATAGTTCCATTTTGAACTTGAAAAAGATTACATTTTTATTGGTTTTTCAAATTCAAACCTCAGTGCTGAATCCACCCTTGAAAGTGAGGTTCCAATACACAGTGCCAATGAGCTTCCAATACACAGTGCCAATGAGGTTTCACTAGGATGGAGGCAACTGTTTGGAGGGTTTTTGATGATTCCTAAGTCCTCGAGCCTATTTTATTCTTAGGGCACTGCTACAAATACATTCACTCTCTTCCCAACCAAATACATGAAGTATATCTAGCCTAGGGCATTAATCTAGAAGCAATGTAACTTCTTCCATAGTTTGAGTGTTTGAACAATTAAAATACATGGTCCTTCCTACTTCTTGTCCAATGACATTGAGTCCCAAAAGAAGAAATGCAGGTCAAGATGAAGTTTCCATGGTAGGGCTGACTATAGGGTTTCTGAGTTGAGCCATCAAGGAATTTAGAGTCTTGTGGGCACAATACCAAAACTACAATAAAGTATTTACATAATTAGGACACAAACTTCAACATCGTGGATTCAAAATAGAATGTTCTCCCCACAAAGACAATAAAATAGAATAGTTCCATTTTGAACTTGAAAAAGATTACATTTTTATTGGTTTTTCAAATTCAAACCTCAGTGTCGAATCTACCCTCGAAAGTGAGGTTCTAATACACAGTGCCGATGAGCTTCCAATACACAAGGCCGATGAGGTTTCACGCACGTGCTGCAATGAAAAAATTCGCTCATGATAATAATGAAATGAAATCTTTTTTTTTTTAAGTTATGCACCTGTGTTTGTCAAAAGTTTGACTTACATAGTATTGGTCGAACTCTCGACTAACATGGGCATGGATTAAAAAAAAATGAAATTTTTCCTTCTATAATCGACCAACCAAAACTTTTTTATACCATGGTCGAAAGTTTTGGTAGAAAAACTAGGTCAAATGTACTAGTGCTAAAAGATGACTATTGAGTAGAACAAGTAGATAGCAAGACAAATTTAAGATTTATTTTCCAACGGGTTCATTAGGAAGAGTGTGAGTCCATGTGCAATCCCTATTGTACTAGCACCTAAAAAGGAAGGTACATGGAGACTATGTATGGATTCTAGGGCAATCAATAGAATAACATAAGATATAGGTTTCCAATGCCTACAATGGATCATCTAATGGATTGTTTAGGGGGTGCAAGGTATTGTACTCTAAGGTTGATCTCAAAAGTGGATATCATCAAATAAGTATAAGGGGTGGAGATGAGTGGAAGACAACATTCAAGACTACAAAGGGTCTTTATGAGTTGCTTGTAATTCCTTTTATCCTATCCAATGCCACAAGTACATTTATGAGGCTTATGAATGAAATATTGAAGCCTTTCCTTAACAAAATTGTTGTGGTTTACCTTGATGACATTTTGATTTTCAATAGGGAGAAGGAGGAACATCTCAAGCATTTGGACATGGTTTTGTAGAAACTTCATGAGGAGAAATTGAAATTCAATTTGGAGAAGTGTGTGTTCCTTCAAGAAAAACTTGTGTTCTTGAGCTTTGTGATATCAAAGAACACTCTCAAGATGGATCTATCCAAGGTTGATGTTATCCTCATTTGGCCACCACCTACTACAACATCTAAGGTAAAGATTTTTCATGGTTTTTTTAGTTTCTATAGGAAATTCATTAGAAATTTTAGTGGCATATGCACTCCTATCATTAATACCATTAAAGGAGGAAGGAAATGTATTTTTGTGTGGACTAATGAGGCTAATGAGTCATTTGAGTTTTTGAAGAAGAAGATTGCAGAGGAACTCATCCTAGAGTTCTACCATATTTTCACAAGGTGTTCATAGTGGAATGTGATGCAAGAAATAAGGCTATTGGTGGGGTTCTAAGCCAATAAGGGAGACCAGTTCCCTTCTTTAGTGAGAATTTGAATGAAGCAAAACAAAAATAATCAACTTATGATCTTGAACTCTATGCCATGGTTCAATCACTTAGAAAGTGGAGGCATTACTTGTTTCCTAAGGATTTCATTATTTTTTTATTGATAATCATACTCTTAAATTTTTTAATAGGCAAGAGAAGGCTCACCATAGGCATTCCAAGTGGACGGAGTTCCTAAAATCTTACACTTTCACAATTAAGAATAAGAAAGGATTTGTGAATAACGTTGTTGATGCTCTTAGTAGAAGGGAATTGACCATTCAAACCATTCAGTTAGAGAGTGTTGGAGTTCATTCCATGAAGGATATATATGCCATAGATGATGACTTCAAGGAGTCTTACCAAGTTTTTACTAACATGATGGAGAGGTATCATACTGAATTCTAAGAATTTCTTATGTAGGATGGATTACTTTTCAAAGGAAGTTTTTTTTTTGTGCCAAAAGGATCCATAAGGGAGAACATCATCAAAGAGAATCATTGTGGAAGCTTGGCATGACACTTTGGTGTTGATAAAATACTAGAACTTGTAAAGAGATTCTACCATTGGCCCAAGTTGCAGATAGATGTCAAAAATGTATTGGAGAGTTTTTTGGTGTGTCAAAAAGATAAAGGCCATCCAATGCAGGGTTATATACTGCATTACCTATCCCTTCGAAGCCTTGGGACTCAGTAAGTATGGATCTTGTCTTAGGCCTACCTAAAACAAAAGATGGATTTGACAATAATTATGTGGTAGTAGACAAATTTTCCAAAATGGTGCATTTTATACGACACAGGACCATCCATGATGGCTCCCACATAGTGGGTCTATTATTTAAGGAAGTAGTTAGACTCCATGGATTACCCTTGTCAATTGTATCTGACAGAGATCCTACATTTTTGGGACATTTTAGGGGAACCTTATGGAGAAAGATTGGAGCTAATGTGTCTTTGTCCTCTATATATCATTCATAGTCTAATGGTCAGACATAGATCATCAATAGGTGACTTGGTAATATGTTGAGGTGTCTAACTGAAGAGTATGGATCTACTTGGGATTCCATTTTGGGCCAAGAAGAATTCTCTTACAATGATTTTGGTACTGGTTCGAATCTTTTTCAAATTGTATATGGTGCTCACCCTAGAGGTGTATTAGAACTCAGAGATGTCAAGGATATGGAGAACAAGAGTGTTTTGGTTGAAGACTTTGCTGAGGTTATGAAGGATATCCATGAACAGGTAAAAACAAAGTTACAACATACCTCTGATAAGTATAAACAACATGCAGATAAGAAGAGAAGAGATTTGCAATTTAAGGTGGGAGATATGGTGATAATTCATCTCAAGAAAGAAAGGTTATCCAAGGAGAAGTACACTAATCTTATGATGAAGAAAATTTTTCCTTTCAAGATCCTCAAGAAGTGTGGAAATAATGCTTACAACATTGACTTGCCTTCTCATATTGGTTTATCTCCTATCTTCAATGTGGTTGACTTATATATGCATATAAAGGTCATGTTAGTGATTTTTTTTTGTAGGTGATAAAGATCTTCAACATGGGAATGAGTTGAAGGACATGCCCACACCATCCATTCTAGAGATTGAGTGCACTCTAGACAAGAGGGTGAGTAAAAAAACGAGAACCACCGACTATAAATTTTTGGTCAAATAGAAACATCGTCCCCTAGAAGATGCCACTTGAATGACCCCTGAAGATATTCAGAAGGATGGATTCAAACTTGAAGATATCCCAACTCAAGAGACTTGAGATCATTTTATCTTGAGGAGTATGGTGCAGCACACCCAGGGCATTTAATTTTTTGAGCAACATCAAGGATGTTCCTTATATTTTTTTCTTTGTAATAAAGGGATGCATCCTTGAGATCATCCTTCATATGTTTTGATCCAACTTGTATTGTCAAGGATCCATAAGCTACATCTATAAACCTTGGGATGCATCCTTGAGATCATCCTTCATGTGTTTTGATCCAACTTGTGTGGTCAAGGATCCATAATCTACATCTATAAACCTTGGGATACCTTAGTCCACTTGGATTTTGAGTCTATATTTGATAGGTGTGATTAGGTGTTTTGAGAGTTTTAGGAGTTTTAGTTATGATTCCAATAATTTTAGATCATTTTAGTCATATTTGGTGAGGTATGGGTGATAAGAACTCATTACAAGTCATTTGGATTAGAAAAGTTGCAAAAATACAAAAAAAAGTTGCAAAAGTTGTAAATGTTGTTTGAGCAACTTTTTGAAAAGTTTCTTGAGAAGTTCAAATTTGGTTACCAATGGTCATAACCAATCATGGATCAGTTTGAATTCATATTTTAAGGTATTTAAATATTTTCAAGACTCCCCAAGAGGTTAGACAATGTATGATGATTTTTTGATGCAATTTTGAATTAAAACCACCTGATGTCCTGAGCATTTATTGATGGTACAGGCATGTATTGACATATCAAAATAAAATATTGTCATGGTCAGATAAAATTATAAATCTACTTTCCAAAATATTTAATTTGGTCTCATTTGGATATGATTGGTATAAGTTGTAAATAATTTAGTGGGAGAAGTCCAAAGAAGAGCCTAATCTAGGCCTGTTGCACAAATGGAGCCCTAACTTGACATTTCACTAGTGGAATTTTATAGCCACTTGGGAAGTGCAAGTTAGGAATATATTTTTAATGATTCCAAAGGTAGGTGAGATTTGGTATTTTAGGGGGTTTTTGCATCAAGCCCTAGGCTAAGTATCCATATGTATTTAGCCAGATGGATATGAGAAGTTGTGTGTAGACAAACAAATTGATTGGAGGAACCAAATAGATGGTTGATTTGTATTATTCAGAGATAGGATAATACTTCCCAAACCCTACACCAATATTGTGACCCCATCCTTTACCACTTCCTTTGTATTCCAAGCCTAATCTAGCCAATTAGGTTTGTGAGCATTGTGATGGTTGAGTGTTGCTAGAGTGGAGTTGGTCTCTGTGAATTTTGGGATCTTGAGGATATCCAAAAGGGTCCTTGAATCTATCCTTAGTTTGTTCATTCCCTTCCATAGTTGAGAGAGAGAGAGAGAGAGAGAGAGAGAGATCTAAAATTGAATACTTAAAATAATCGTTCATACTTTGCATTTCCAATAAGAATTGTTATATTTTAAATCTTCACCTACACTCTTGTGCCTCTGTAACTCCTCTAGTGGTTTTGGGCTAGGAATATCTCATTTTTTGAGATAAAATCTTTGATTTGTGGCTTTTCTCATTTTTAGCTAGCACTTTTTGACTTGCATTATCACCTAAGGATCGTAAGATGTAAATTTTCTCTTGTGCTTGTGGGTTCTTTGTTGTTTTCTTTGCCTCACCTAAGGATAGTGAAGATGGCCTTTATTTGGGGGATTAGAAATGGTATTTAATTAATATCTCTATTCATTCTTGAATTCCCTTTAACTTTTTAAAAGCATTTACATATGTTTCCCCTATTTAGGCTAGATTACCTTATTGTCCCCTATAGTTTTGGTGTAAATCTACCTAAAAGACTATTGGAAATACCTTTGGGTGTTTCCTAATGGTGGTATTAGATTGTTTTTTTTCCCTCATACTACCTTTTCTCCTATTCTTATATATTTTGATATGTGAAAGGCTTTACCTAGTAAGATTGTTCTCCAAGCGAATGATCTCTCTTAGTCTCATATGATCATGTAGGATTTGAGAAATACAAATCCACAAAACCCAAAGATCACCTGCATACAAAAACATGTTACAAGGAAGTAGAGACAAGAAGAGGGCAAGGGTTTGACTCAAAAATATGAAGAAGAAAATATCCTCAAATAATGAATAAATTGAATGTACAATGGATCATCCATATAAAGGAGATAGAAAGACTTGAAAGGAAAACCCTAGTGCATGTAATAATTAGTTAAATTATTACAAGACTAAAGCATGCAAGTTTACATTTAAAACAACAAGTGCATAAGTTTAAATCAACTAGTGCATGTGTGTTTAAATATAAACAACTAAAAATAAAAGTGTTGACATCTTAAGAAAGGAGTAAAGTTAATTGAAATAATTAATACTTTACTCTAACACCCCCTTAAGATGAGAAACAATGCAGCTACAAACAATGCAATAAGAAAGCAAAGGAAACTACAGTGTTGAAAGCATAAAAATGGGTCCCGACAACATGGCCTGATGAGGTACCCAACACAACCAAATCTTTGTAAAATGGAGAAATAGAGAAAACCCTGCTCCAAAAAGAGATTGAAAAAATGCAAAAAAAGAAATGGCTCAAGAGACTCTCTCAAAACCATAAGTACAACCAGCCCCCCATGAGAGAGGGATGAGACACCAAAGCCCCCCTAGAATGAAAGAACCCTTTGATCAATGAAAAAACCACTGTGACTCCAATGCAGAGGAGTGAAAGTCAGTGGAAACTGAAGAGGTAACCTCGAAAGATGAGGTGTTACTAGAAGGATGAGCTTATGCTCAAAGGAGTAAACACAAGGATCCTGAAAGGGAATCCCCAATGTAGGTGGGGTGACAAGTGTGCTGACACTATCATAGAGATGAATGTCCTCTATAGAATCCTCAACAAGTACACTTGGTGGCTTGATGAATAGAGTTGGAGGGGCAGGCAATGCTGAAGAAGAATCCTACTGAAGAGAAAAGACCTCAACAGGATGTGGTGTGGTAGTCATAGCAGTGATCTCAAGAACAATACAAAGGTTCGAGCGACTTGACTGTACCACATGATACTCTCATGAAAGAGGAGATTTGTGCTCCGATAATGGAAATGGTGGACCAAAGTGTGATAAGGTATAGAGATGGGTGGAATGATCAACTATCCCTATAGCAACAATGCCTCATGTCGCACTATCCCGAATGAAGACTAAATCTACAGTGAACTCAACTGTCTTCCCTGATCCACTATGTGTAATATGATAAATCGAGAGAAGGTTTACAGACAAAGATGGAACATATAGTACATCATTGAATGTGTCATCCTGAATGCCTACTAAACATTTCCCACAAACTGTCAATACAGTGTTATTCCCCATGAGAATATGAGGAATGGGAGAAGCCTCAATAGTAGAGAAGACCCCTTGAGAAGATGCCATATGGTGAGAAGCACCTTAATCCAGTATCTAAGGGACCTGTTAAGGGGATGCAATGGATGCCTGTAATGCATGACCCTATCCAAAATCCTATCCAGATGTCGAAGATGTGGAAGAAGACTGAAAAGAATACCCCTGTGAGGTAGAAGAGGATGGAGAGGAAACAATGTTCTTTGAAGAAGAGCTTGCAAATCTACAATCTGTTTCTCATATCCATCAAATCTCTTTTAAAAACAATGTGACTCATCATGAGGTCCCTTCTGAAAATAGGAACATGTATGTCTCTTAGTCTTCTATTTCTCCTTTTTAGAAGAAGATGGTGGGCTAGTAGAGTGCTGAGAAGAGGAATCTAAAATCTGCTTCTACTTTCCTTTGGATGGCTGGGAAACCAATGCTTGGTTCTTTGATCCTGTTAGAGAGTCCAACTAAGTAAACGTGGTCTGCTTTCTAGTCAAATGATCACAGAACACCTCAAAAGTGGGCATGGTGAATGTAGGTCCCAAAGTGTCTATGGTAGACTGAAAGGTAGAAGAGAAGATTTGAAAGTTTCCCCTAAGCTTAGACATAATCGGATAAATGCACTCTTTATCAGTCTTTTTCTTTCCACATCCATGTAACAAAGATATTTGTTGTTTGAACTTCATCAGAAAGTCCTCAATAGAGGGAAAAGAATTAGGTACAAGAGAGGTAAGCTTTACCTCAATCTGAAGTGCTCTGAACTCATTCACTGTACCAAACAAGGTGTTTAGCTTGTCCACATAGCTAGAGGGGTATTGCACGCATCAAGATGAAATTACAAGTTGTCTGATACCTATAAAGAAATCAACCCCATAGCCTCATCCATCTTGTTTCAATGCTGCATGATCTCAAAGGGCCTCTATAAAATTGGTTGCACTGCATCTAGGCAAGACCAAAGCCCTTTTGAATGGAGAAGTCGTGTCATCAGGATTTTCCATGTGTGATAATTATGTGGGGTCAGAAGTTCTAGACAAGAAGAGGTCTCAACCATATTTTTTAGAAGGGGTTTTTTTTTAATGAAGATCTAGTTTAACTGATAGAAACAAGAAAATAACACCCCCCACAATCCAAATATCGAACCCCTAAGCCTAGAATGATATGTTTTATCAAGAGAAGAGAAAAAAAGATTCAGATCTGAATCTTGTGTACCTTGAAATTTTTTTGATGAAAATAGGTAGACATCTGGATGGTGCTCGAGAAGATCTTTTTGGCGCTTCTTTTGGATAGAAAAATGGAGCTAATTTGAGCGAATTAGCCCCCTGGAATGCAAAAAAGATAATCTGGATTTGACAGTAGAAATAGAAAGCTAGATGAAAGGGAAAGCAAGATTAGCTTGCATGAGAGTGTCATTCTTGGAACTAGCTTTCCGGTGATATCTTGTTTGTGGAAAAACTATGCCTGGAGCTCCCAAAACGCTAATTTCAGTGAAAACCCTTCAGTAGAGAAAAAAATCCTCCAAATTTTATTTTTTTTTAAAAGGACCCCTGGCCCCTAGTCACATGAAAGGCCCTTAGCACTGGTGGTTTTGGTCTTACCATTGGTGGTTTGGACCTACCATTGGCTGTTAAGGTCTTACCACTAGCAGTTTGGACTTGTCGTCGATGGTTAAGGTCTTACTGCGGCGGTTTGTGCGAGCTGAGTGCGGGAGGCATTCACAGGTGGCGGTGATGGTGCTTAGGCTAAGCTTGGGCGGCACATAGGCAGCACACTGGCTATCACTTTTCTTTGAATTTTTTCATTTTTCTGAAATCCGTACTGCCTCGAACTGTGTGCTAGGGTCGTAGGACTCTAGGATGCAAAACAATTTTGCCTCCGAGGCCAACTTGTCCAAAATCGACAAGTTTTATATAGATTTTAACTATCTCGGGCCTTTCGAACGTAGCAATGAGGTCTGTTTGGGCCATAAATGCTCCAAAAATAATTCTTTTTTAGGTAAAAGAGAAACAAAAAATAACATCCTATAGAGAATACTAGATCTGAAAACTATAACCAAAATCTCTCAAATCAGCTGAAAAATCTCTAAGTTGAATCATTCAAACACAAACAAGCTATAGCAAATTATGCTCTGATACCATGTAGGATTTGAGCAATACAAATCCACAAAACCCAAAGATCACCTGCATACAAAAATCTGTTACAAAGAAGTAGAGACAAGAAGAGGGCAAGGGTATGACTCAAAAATATGAAGAAGAAAATATCCTCAAATAATGAATAAATTGAATGTACAATGGATCATCCATATAAAGGAGATCAAAAGCCTTGAAAGGAAAACCCTAGTGCATGTAATAATTAGTTAAATTATTACAAGACTAATGCATGCAAGTTTATATTTAAAACAACAAGTGCATAAGTTTAAATCAACTAGTGCATGTGTGTTCAAATATAAACAACTAAAAATAAAAGTGTTGACATCTTAAGAAAGGAGTAAAGTTAATTAATATAATTAATACTTTACTCTAATAGATCAATTATGAGGCCATTCCTTTCCACTATAGGCATCATTTTGCTACTAAGTATTAAGCCTCTTCTTTTCCTTGTAGCTCATTCCTCAACCTAGTTGAAGCATGCACTTTTGAACCATTTAATGGTGTTCTATAATGACTTAGGTTGATGGTTCAAATTATTCATTATTTTTTGTGCCTCCTTCTTAAGCTTCAACTAGTCTTGATGACAATGCTACATTATCTTCTATTGTCCCTCAAACTCGACATGTCTTGTGTGGTTCTCCCCCTCTTTATCTAGATCTTGTTTGGGTGGAATCTATTTAGTTTGATTTCAAGGTGTGTTATTTTTAGGGAAGGATGATAACTTAGAAAATTAATCTAACTTATAATAACTAAGAAAATGAATCTAACTTCTTATGGTTTACAACATTAATGAATTATATAATACACTAAAATATTCTCCCAAAATAAAACTGTAATAAAATTAAAATAAATATATTGATCTGAATTGCACATTCCAAAAAAAAATTAAAAAAATTCATTTAATTTTAGCTATATCGATACTTGGAAAGGTAATGTTCAATCGAAATAGAAAATGTAGGAATTGTTTTCACAAGCCAGTCAAAATACTTATGTTCAATAAAGTAGGAACTGTGCGGAATTGATTTAAGAAAAGATATGCAAGAAGACTGAAACTAGGCATGGAGGTTCTCTAACCTCATCATAGCTTAGAAGACAATTTTGTATGCCAAAATATTACATAAAAATAGTGTGGCATCATTTATTGTGGAACTTAGCTAGATAAATATTGTGGCAATACATTTTGATTACTTGGTATCATAGTTGTATCCACTTCTGTGACTCCACCATTGCCAATGTAAAAGCTTCGGCTACACAAACTCAATTATAAGATAGAAACCAATCAATAATGAATGGAGATTATTCTGTGAAACATGTTTGCAATCAATTTAAGTTTAAATAGGGAAATTTAGGTAACTCATAGTCTCACCATTTCACCAAAATTTATTACAAATAGATTTTTCCCCTCTTGTTTCTGAACCCACTTCACCCAGAGACCAAAACAAACTACCCATGTATCTGCAATTTGAAGGGACATTAAAATATTTAAAACATGGGTCTTTGAAGTGGAAACGCATTGCACTTGCGTTGTCCCTACTACCAAGCAAAGTAACATTGACAATGGTTGATGGCTTCTAATTTATTCTAGCTTAAAATGATTATTTGAAGAGTTTTTATTCAAATTTAGAGAACTTTTTTTATGTTTATTTAAGGTCATCTATGCAAAGAGGTTGAATATTTAATTATTGGTGAAAATTCAATGATAAAAATAGCAATATTCTAATTAGGTTAGGTCCAATAGATCTAATTTCCAATGCTAGCAATTGATAAGCATTATTTTTTATATCCCTAATATACTTTCCCCCATTAATGCATGAATATGGCTTGGAAAATATTTCAATATGTTCATTGTCCTTATGAGTAGCATAGACTTTCATGATAATCAATAATTTATGTATGTATGTACAATCTAATGCAAAATTGACCAAATATTCAAGCCA
Organism: Chamaecyparis obtusa; assembly: GCA_027943335.1. Taxonomy (NCBI): domain Eukaryota; kingdom Viridiplantae; phylum Streptophyta; class Pinopsida; order Cupressales; family Cupressaceae; genus Chamaecyparis; species Chamaecyparis obtusa. Next base: position 328,504 of record BSBK01003445.1, read on the forward strand.
CCACTTTATAGCTGACATTTATGTATGCTATTATTTCTACTTGATTGGATAGCCATCATAATTAATATTCATGTATGGGGGTGAACCCACAATAGTGGGTTACACTTTTTTGCCTGAACGAACACTGAACTCTACATTTTAAGAAAAACTTTCAGATTTGGATGCATATTGTCATTGAACCATTCGAAATCGGAGGATGAAGTAAATTAGAGTCTTTTAAGATTTTCTTTCTAAATTTTTATATATATATATATATATATATATATATATATATATATATATATATATATATATATATATATATATATATATATATATATATATATATATATATATATATATATATATATATATATATATATATATATATATATAATTTATTTGAATGCTTTTTCTTTTCTCCCACGAAAACTGGTATGGTGTTGAAAACGTCATTTTCAAATAGTAACATTATTTTCATAAAACATAACTTTTTTTTGTAAAATAGATATCAATGTGATTCTTTTGAATTTAGTTTTGTAACATCCATATGGAGGGCATGCAATTGGTTTGACGACATTATCATGATTATTGCATATTTTATTAACGCTTGAAGTTTACTAAACCATAATTTTGACATACATTAACTACATAGCTTATAACTTGTGTATTTATCAAATTTCAAATAATTTTTTTTTATAGAAAGGCACTGTTATTTTTCAAAAAAAAAATTCTCTTTTTTACTATTTTTCATTGAACGTCAAACTCAGAGGTTTATATTTGATAAAAAACCTACATTCGATTAACATCAAAAACCATACACATAATAAATTAAAAAATAGTCAAATATATAATCATTAGAAAGCTAGTTTAGAGTACTTGTATGCAAAAGGCCATTTGAACACTGCCCTTGACACCCAAAGCCATGAAATTCTTAGAATTTCTTCATAGCTTGCAACCATGGCCTAAACTAACTACTTTCGATCAAAACTTTTGGGTTTCGATGGAAAGTACTTTCAATCGAAATTACTTTCACGAATAATGCAAATTCTAGTCATTACTAAACTACTTTTGATCGAAAGTAAGTTAGTTTCGATTGAAAGTCAACTTTGACTTTTGATAGAAACCTAAGTGGGCCTATTTGGTGTCATTTCTGGTTAATAATGATTAGGTATAAATAAATTTATATTATTTTCATTTCATTAATCTGAAAGCTGTAAAATAATTTGCATTTAGGAGAAGACATTTTGGCACGGAATAATTTTCTAAATTGTGATGGGAAATAAAAAGATAAGGCTAAACAAATGTACATGACATTATTCAAAAGAGATTGAACAAAGACTACGATAAGAATCATGAAAAAGATATTATCATCGGAAACAAGGTATGTCTAAGATGTTTCTCTCTAAATATTTTAAGTTGATGGTCAAGACTTGTCTTAATGTTCATCATTTAAATGTGATATTGTAATACCTAATTTTAGAGCTAATTAGACCTAATAAGACTAATTATTAGCAATTAGGACCTATTAAGACTAATTAGAGGTCTAACTACACCTATTAGGACCAAGTCTAAACCTAACTAGGACCTATTCTAGTCTTACCAATTAGATCTATTAAGACTTTTTAGTCTGACCAATTAGATGTATTAGGACCTATTAGGTCCAAATAGACCTAACTATACCTATTAGGACCAATTAGACAAGTAACTGGACCAATTAGGATCTATTAGACTTAACTAGACCTAACTATAGACCTATTTGGTCCTATTAAACCAATTAGGACTGGAATTCGACCTAACTATCTACCTAACTAGGACTTATTAGGACCTATTAGACCAATTAGGACCAATTACCTAACCTATTAGGACCTATTAGGACAAATTAGACAAGTATTAGTCCTTGACCAATTAGAGGTTTGACTATCTATTAATTAGACCTAACTAGACAAGTATTAGGACCTATTAGGACCTATTAGACCTAACTAGACCTAACTATGACCTATTAGCACCTATTAGACCTAACTAGATCTGGCTAGGACCTATTAGGACCAATTAGACCTAATTAGGACCTAATTAGACTCAATTAGACCTAATTAGACCTAATTAGACCTATTAGCACCAATTAGGACCAATTAAAACCAATTAGGACCAATTATAACTAATTAGCACCTAATTAGACTCAATTAGAACCAATTAGGAATAATTAGGACCAATATGACCTATTAGGACCAGCTATGACTAATTAGGACCTAATATGACCTATTAGGACCTAACTAGAATCAATTAGAACCAATTAGCACCTAATTAGACTCAATTAGAACCAATTAGGACCTAATATGACCTATTAGAACCCAATTAGACTCAATTAGAACAAATTAACACTTAATTAGACTCAATTAGGACCAACTAGACCCAATTAGGACTAATTAGGACCAATTAAGACCAAGTAGAACTAATTAGAACCAATTAGAACCAATTAGAACCAATTAGGACCAATTAGAACTAATTAGGACCTAATTAGACTCAATTAGAACCAATTGGGACCTAACTAGACTCAATTAGAACCAATTAGACCCAATTAGGACCTAATATGACCTATTAGAACTAAGTAGGACCTAAGTAGGACCTATTATGACTTAACTCTAGACTAATTAGGACCTATTATGACCAATTATGACCAATTAGGATTAATTAGGATTAATATGACTAAGTAGGACCTATTAGGACCAACTATGACCAAGTAGAACTAATTAAGACCTAATAAGACCTATTATGACCCAATTAGAATCAATTAGAACCAATTAGCACCTAATTAGACTCAATTAGAACCAATTAGGACCTAATATGACCTATTAGAACCCAATTAGACTCAATTAGAACAAATTAGCACCTAATTAGACTCAATTAGGACCAATTAGGACCAATTAGACCCAATTAGGACTAATTAGGACCAATTAGACCCAATTACGACTAATTAGGACCAATTAGGACCAATTAGAACTAATTACAACCAATTATAACCAATTACAACCAATTGGGACTAATTATAACCAATTACCTGACCAATTAGAACTAATTAGGACCTAATTGGACTCAATTAGAACCAATTAGGACCTAATTAGACTTAATTAGAACTAATTAGATCCAATTAGGACCTAATATGACCTATTAGAACCAATTAGGACCTATTATTCAACCTATTATGACTTAACTTTAGACTAATTAGCACCAATTAGGACCTATTATGACCAATTATGACTAATTAGGACAAATTAGGACCAACTGTGACTAATTAGTGTATGCACCCTAAAATGGTTGCCTACACTTTGGGCCCCCTTTCAGCAATTTATCAAATCCCTAAATCAATATTTTCAAAAATCAACATTTTATCAATTATATCAATTTCCTTGATCAAATCCTATTTCATCATTTTTTATTATTCCTTGGGCTAACCATTTTATCCTAAGTCTTTATTTATTTAAAAAGAATATTTCCTCCCTTTTTAATATATAAAAAGCCCCCACTTTTCATCTTATCTTAAGTTGCACAAATAAAGCATTATTCTTATTTTATATTTAAAGAAGAAAAGCACTTTTTGTCTCATATGGACACAAAAGTCAACTCTTATTTTCTCATTGGAGGATATTTGTGCACATGGATTTCTCCTCTTTGATGCTCCAATGTTGATTAATTCTTTTGCCTCTTAATCTCCATGGTCCATTTCTCCTCATTTCCTATAAAAGAAGAGCTCTCTTCCTCATTCTAGGTCATTCTCTTTTATGCTAATGTTATGCTGCAGGTTTTCTAGGTTATTTGGAGCTCTTTGAAGACATTCTTACATTCAAGCTTTGAAGACATTGTTGTTGCATTTCATTTAGCTTGCTTTCTTTCTTTCATAGTTGCATAATCATGACATTCTTAGTATAGATTTCCTTTCATGCTTTAGAATAACTCATCTAGTTTAATAGGAAGGATTGTAAGACTTGTACTTTCCTTTCATAGCCTAGTTTGCACTTTCATTCTCATAGATTAGCTTGCATCTTCATTCTTAGCTTACTTGCATTGCATTTCATTTGATTCTTGGAGATATTGGCATTCTTGCCCTTGTCTTCACTTGAATCTCTCATTGTGTGGTTGACTAGCAAGGTCATTAAGCTTATTAGCTCTACCTGAGAGCAATTTTACAATCTTGCAACTCCATACATAGAGAGCTCTAGGTCGCTATTGAAGATTTCCCTTTCATGGATTTCCTTTGATGTAATGACTTAGAGAAGTGCACTACTTTTGTGTGTACAAATCTGGCACCCATCGTGGGGCAAAGTAGATTAGCTTTGTCCTTTAAATTTTGCATTTTCGTCATATTTTCGGTGATTTTTGGACATTATTCGTAGTCTTTGGGTTTTCTATCTCAGAGTATCATGTGATAATTCTAGGAATATTGCACGATAGTTCTCTGTATACATGAGCGATACTTCACTTGTCGGAAGTATCACCCGCCTGTTTCAGGAACTGTCGCCTGGTCTCGGATGAAGTATCACCTGGGTATAGAGAAGAGTATCACTCAGACTAATATTATCACTCCAGTACACTAAGAAGTGTCGTGAGATAACACTGGTGTCTGTAGTTTGTTTATGTACCCGACAGTGAGCCTTTTTGAGGTTTTTTGGCCGCATCTTGATTTAGTTAGCTTGTTGTTTCTATTTCCTGCACTTAGACAGAATTAATTTGCATAGTTGTACTTAGTTTCTTGCACCTTCATTTGGATTTTGGATCTAAAAATAACCTCTCATGTGCCTGGCCTTCATTTCTCCTGTCTGTTCTGCCTTTGCGCTGAGGACATTCAAATGCTCTATGACCTTCTTCTCCACAGTGAAAACATGTTCCACGGAAGCCTCCTCTTCTAGATCCTTGTCCTCTTCCTCTTCCTCTCTGATCTCTATTATTCTGATCCTGGAAGTGATTGGAATTATTTCCGCGCTGATTCTGACTGCTACTAGCCTCATCCTTCTTTTTCGGATCTTCATTTCGGCCACCATATGACCGTCCACCGTGACCTCTTCCGTTTTGTCTGCTCTCGAACTTCTTGTTCAGCTTTTCCTCTACTTTTAGGGCAAATTGGTATGCCTCTTCAATACTGTTCATTCAAACCAGATTCAGCTCCTCCTGAATGCTTGGCCTTAACCCATTAAGGTATCGGGAAACTTTCTCCTTATCAGCTTCTGCATGGCCTGTTCTGATGAGAAGTCGATAGAACTCCTCTGCATACTCCTGAACAGATCTTCCTGCTTGCTTCAAACTTTGCATTTTCTTTAGTAGGTCAAGCTCATAATCAACAGGAATGAACTGTCACTTTAATTTATCCACCATCCGATCCCATCTTGTGATTTTATCTTTCCCTCTTCTATTTCGCTCCAATTGAATTTCTTGCCACCAGATCTTCGCATGACCTTTCAATCTGGCCTTCGCAAATTTGACCCTATCAGGATCTTCAACATCTTCATACTCAAAATATTCCTCACATTCATTGATCCAGTCAATCAATTCCTCTGGGTTAAGATTTTCAGAAAATGTAGGAACCTTAATCTTAGGTCTTTTCCCAATCTTGGAAATCGCCCGAAAAAGTCTTTCTTCCTCCTGGTTCACAATTTCAACTTCTCCTTCTTGATATTCTTCTTCGGCTTCATCCTCACTTTTGTCTCTGACATTAAGATTCATTCCTCTACGAATCTCTTCTTGCAATGCTCGCACTTGTCTCTGCAACTCTCTAACCTCAGGTGTCACAACACCAGGTCTTCCGCCACGTTCTCTTCGTGGAGGCATTTTCGCGATGCGCGCTGAAACCCTAACTACGGTCCTGGTGTAAACTGCCTCACAGTCGGCGATCTGTTTACACACTCAAGAACTCCTGCTCTGATACCACTTGATGAAGGGTGCTCCCCTTAATACCACAAACACATAACATAAATAGAGAAACAACAACAATATGCAAGAATAGAAAATTGGCTTCTTATTATCTCCACAAATGTGGAATTACAAACTTTCAGAATTACAATATGCAAAGCCACATGGGCATTCCATTACAATATTTTTCATGACAAAGCCTCGAACTATTACCCAGATTTACTACCCAGAACTATTCTGAACTGCCTAAGACAATAATACAGCCTTCCGTATATAGGCAATTTTTCCACCGCCTGGGAAGGTTCCAGAATTTTAGCCAATAAGGCCGACCAAACTTAGAATTATTTTATTTTACATTTTATTACATCATAGTCGGCTCAAGATAACCTTTGAAACCCGAACAGGAATTTTGAAGAAAATTATTTTTCGCCATTTCAGGTGGCCCAACTTCCGAAGACCATAAGTCATCACCAGTTGACCCGCTCGGCTATTATAACCCCATTTCGAAAATGCCACGAAGCACTCTACAGGCTTGATCGGTGCAAGCACCCGTCACCCAAATTTTTGACCTCATCCAGGGCCTCTAAAGCTTTCAAAACTGAGTTCAAAGTTTCTGTACCCTGCCGCCAATACCGAAAATCTTCAATATCTTCCAATATACACTTGTTCTGGCAGTGAAACTTTACTGGCAGACTTATATGACCAAAATCAACCTCCAAGAAAGAAATCAGATCATTCTGAGAACATACAAAAATTACCAAAAATAGTAACTTTCCATAAATAGCAACTCTGCACAAAATAGCCCTTATTGAAAATAAAAATAGAAATATTTTTTTTTTGGGTGATGCAAGATTGCTCTTACACCCAGGATGCTCCTGCATCAGACACCCAGGGTAATTTGAGAAGTGACCCTGTCACGACTCAGGTGTGCAGAGGAAAACCAAGACGGTTAACCTCCTCTTTTGTTAGCCACGATGAATCTTCTACAGGTCATCCTTTCCATTTGACCAAATACTCTTCATATGTCCTATTCCTTGTGCTTCTACCAACACGACTGTCCAGTATGTCTTCGATCTCCTTAGTGTCTGAACTAGTTGCTAGAATACTCCACTGTGCTGTTGTGATCTCATCTTCAACACCTCCTTCATGATACTCTATCAGATCTAAAATGTTAAACACTGGTGAAATATTCAGCTCAGTAGGCAATTCTACCTCATATGCGTTTCTTGAATCATGTTTCTTCAATATCCTACATGGCCCAAACTTCTTCATTTTCAGCTTGTTATACGTACCAACTGGAAACCGCTCCTTCCGCAAATGAACCATGACTTCATCACCAACCTGAAATTCCTTATACCTCCTTTTCTCATCTGCCTTAGCCTTATACTGTGCATTCATCTTGGTAATATGCTTCCTCACCTCTTCATGGATGTTCTTCAAGTGTTCTGCAAAATCCTCAGCTTCAGCACTACTTATTTCTCCTTTATCTATCTTCCTCAATTCAGATGCATTTCTTGGACTACTTCCATATACAATCTGGAATGGTGATTTACCAGTGCTCCTGTTGATAGAATTATTTTATGCAAATTCCGCCTGTGGTAAAATCAAATCCCATCCTGTTGGCTTATCTCCAACCAAACATCTCAGCAAATTTCGCAAACTCCTATTCACCACCTCTGTCTGTCCATCAGTCTGTGGATGATGTGATGAACTAAAATTCAAATCTGTCTTCAACTTCTTCCATAACGTACGCCAGAAATATCCAACAAACTTAGTGTCCCGATCTGAAACTATGGTCTTTGGCAAACCATGTAGTCTCACTACTTCTCTGAAAAATAATTCTGCTACATGAACAACATCATTAGTCTTCTTGCAGGGAATGAAATGTTCCATCTTTGAAAATCTGTCAACCACCACAAAAATTGAATCATGTACCCGCTGAGTCCTCGGTAAACCTAGAACAAAGTCCATGATGATATCCTCCCAAGGCTTCTCTGGTACAGGTAATGGCTGATACAACCCTGTATTCTGCTTCACTCCTTTCGCCATCTGATATACTCTGCAACTCTGTACAAACTTCTTCACATCTTGCTGCAACTGTGGCCAATAGTAATTCTCACTAACCAAAGAAAGGGTTTTGTCACGACCAAAATGTGCAGCCAATCCTCCGCTATGCTTCTCCTTGATGAGATTCTCCCTCATAGAACTTCGTGGAATGCACAACTGACTCCCTTTGAATAGCATATCATCCTAGATAATGAAATCCAACCATTTCGTCCTGTCTAGAGTAACAGGTTCTGTACAAGCTTTCCAAGCATCACCAAAATCAGGATCCTCTGGATACAAATTCTTGAGTTCCTTGAACCCAACCACTTCAATCTGCATTTCTGTCAGCAATAGTTGCCTTCTGCTAAGAGCATCTGCAACCGTATTAGACTTTCCACTCCTGTGTTTCAAAACAAATGTATAACTCTGCAAAAACTCAACCCATTTCAAATGTCTTTGATTCAATTTTCCTTGACTATTCAAATATTGCAAAGCTTGATGATCAGTATACAAAACAAACTCCTTAGGAAGCAGATAATGTCTCCACTTCTTTAATGCCTGAACTATAGCATAAAATTCCTAATCATAAACAGAATATTTCCTCTTGGCGTCATTTAACTTCTCGCTGAAATAAGCAACAGGTTTACCTTCTTGGCTCATAACAGCTCCTATTGCAGTACCACTAGCATCACAATCTACTTGAAACACCTTATTAAAATCTGGAAGTGCTAAAACAGGTTGTTCTGTAACTTTTCGTTTCAACAATTGAAAACTCTTTTCTGCCCCATTAGTCCACTTAAACTCTTTTCTATCCCCTCTCATTATTTCAGTCAAGGGTCCACAAATACTGCTAAAATTTCTGATAAACTTTCTATAAAAGCTAGCTAGACCATGAAAAATTCTTACCTCAGTAGCACTCTTTGGAGTAGGCCATTCAAGGATAGCTTGTACCTTCTCTGGGTCCATTTTTAGACCTTCTCCTGAAACTACAAACCCCAAATACACCAACTCTTTCTTCACAAAACTGCACTTCTTCAAATTAATCAGCAATTTCTCTTCTCTCAACTTCTCAAATACCATACGAATATGCATCATATGCTCATCCAATGTCTTACTAAAGATCAAAATATCATCTAAGTAAACAATGACAAACTTACCCAAAAATTCTTTCAGAACCTCGTTCATGAGCCGCATGAAAGTGCTCGGGGCATTGGTTAGCCCAAAAAGCATGACTAACCACTCATATAGTCCTTCCTTTGTCTTGAAGGCAGTCTTCCATTCATCTCCTTCTCTGATCTGAATCTTATGATATCCACTCTTCAGATCTTTCTTTGAGAAATACACAGCTCCACTCAAACAGTCCATAATATCATCCATTCGTGGCAATGAAAACTTATACTTGATTGTGATCTTGTTTATTGCCCTAGAATCTGTACACATCCTCCATTCTCCATTTTTCTTTGGTGCTAATACCGTTGGTACAGCACAGGGACTCAGACTCTCACAGATTAATCCTTTCTGTAACAGTTCATGTACTTGTCTGTTCAACTCCTCACTTTCTGCAGGTGTCATTCTGTGTGCTACCTTATTCGGCAAACTCGCTCCTGGGGTCAAGTCCATCTGATGACTGATCTTCCTGACTGGTGGTAATCCATCAGGCACGTTATCGGATACAATATCCTGAAACTCATTCAACAAATCTGCAACTTCTACAGGAACATCTTCTACTTCCTCTTTACCAGCTTTTGGAATTAAAGCAAAACACACATGCTCATGCCTCATACCATCTAGGAAATTTATTCCATCAACAAAAGTTATCCTTGCATTACCACATACCTTTTCTTCAGTCTCCTTCAATGGTTTTAGCTTATGTCGCACTCCATCCTTTGTCAAGGAATAGGTATTCGCACGACCATCATGTACAGCACATCTGTCAAACTGCCATGGTCTACCCAACAACATATGACATGCATCTATAGATATGATATCACACAATACCTCATCTTGGTATCTGTCAATCTTGAACTTCACTAGGCATTGTTCATTGACCATGACCTTGTGGTCATCCTGTACCCAGGCAATCCGATATGGATGTGGGTGTTTCTGTTTCTTGAGCTTCAACTTTGTCACCATCTCTTCTGACACCAAATTGTCAGTGCTTCCACTATCAATAATCACATCACAACATTTACCTTCACACTTGCACCTGGTGCGAAACAGGCTCCTCCTTTGCTCAGGTTCATTCTCACCACTCAATAGGACTCTTCTGTTAATCAACGTTTCTCCTCTTTAAACATCTTTAGAATTTGATGATGTGGCATCTTCATCTACATGTGCAACTCTGGCCTGGCCTTCATTTCTCCTGTCTGTTCTGCCTTGGCGCTGAGGACATTCAAATGCCCTATGACCTTCTTCTCCACAGTGAAAACATGTTCCACAGAAGCCTCCTCTTCCAGATCCTTGTCCTCTTCCTCTTCCTCTCTAATCTCTATTATTCTGATCCTGGAAGCGATTGGAATTATTTCCGCGCTGATTCTGACTGCTACTGGCCTCATCCTTCTTTTTCGGATCTTCATTTTGGCCACCATATGACCGTCCACCGCGACCTCTTCCGTTTTGTCTGCTCTCAAACTTCTTGTTCAGCTTTTCTTCTACTTTTAACGCAAATTGGTATGCCTCTTCAATACTGTTCATTCGAACCAGATTCAGCTCCTCCTGAATGCTTGGCCTTAACCCACTAAAGTATTGGGCAACTTTCTCCTTATCAGCTTCTGCATGGCCTGTTCTGATGAGAAGTCGATAGAACTCCTCTGTATACTCCTGAACAGATCTTCCTGCTTGCTTCAAACTTTGCATTTTCTTTAGTAGGTCAAGCTCATAATCAACAGGAATGAACTGTCGCTTTAATTTATCCACCATCCGATCCCATCTTGTCATTTTATCTTTCCCTCTTCTATTTCGCTCCAATTGAATTTCTTGCCACCAGATCTTCGCATGACCTTTCAATCTAACCTTCGCAAATTTGACCCTATCAGGATCTTCAACATCTTCATACTCAAAATATTCCTCACATTCATTGATCCAGTCGATCAATTCCTCTGGGTTAAAATTTCCAGAAAATTTAAGAACCTCAATCTTAGGTCTTTTCCCAATCTTGGAAATCATCCGAAAAAGTCTTTCTTCCTCCTGGTTCACAATTTCAACTTCTCCTTCTTGATATTCTTCTTCGGCTTCATCCTCACTTTCGTCTCTGACATTAAGATTCATTCCTCTATGAATCTCTTCTTGCAATGCTCGCACTTGTCTCTGCAACTCTCTAACCTCAGGTGTCACAACACCAGGTCTTCCGCCACATTCTCTTCGTGGAGGCATTTTCGCGATGCGCGCTGAAACCCTAACCACGGTCCTGGTGCAAACTGCCTCATAGTCGGCGATCTGTTTACACACTCAAGAACTCCTGCTCTGATACCACTTGATGAAGGGTGCTCCCCTTAATACCACAAACACATAACAGAAATAGAGAAACAACAACAATATGCAAGAACAGAAAATTGGCTTCTTATTATCTCCACAAATGTGGAATTACAAACTTTCAGAATTACAATATGCAAAGCCACATGGGCATTCCCTTACAATATTTTTCAAGACAAAGCCTCGAACTATTACCCAGATCTACTACCCAGAACTATTCTGAACTGCCTAAGACAATAATACAGCCTTCCGTATATAGGCAATTTTTCCACCGCCTGGGAAGGTTCCAGAATTTTAGCCAATAAGGCTGACCAAACTTAGAATTATTTTATTTTACATTTTATTACATCATAGTCGGCTCAAGATAACCTTTGAAACCCGAACAGAAATTTTGAAGAAAATTATTTTTCGCCATTTCAGGTGGCCCAACTTCCGAAGACCATAAGTCATCACCAGTTGACCCGCTCGGCTATTATAACCCCATTTCGGAAACGCCACGAAGCGCTCTACAGGCTTGACTGGCGCAAGTGCCCGTCACCCAAATTTTCGACCTCATCCGGGGCCTATAAAGCCTTCAAAACTGAGTTCAAAGTTTTTGTACCCTGCCGCCAATACTGAAAATCTTCAATATCTTCCAATATACACTTGATCTGGTAGTGAAACTTTACTGGCAGACTTATATGACTAAAATCAACCTCCAAGAAAGAAATCAGATCATTCTGAGAACATACAAAAATTACCAAAAATAGTAACTTTCCATAAATAGCAGCTCTGCACAAAATAGCCCTTATTGAAAATAAAAATAGAAATATTTTTTTTTTTGGGTGATGCAAGATTGCTCTTACACCCAGGATGCTCCTGCATCAGACACCCAGGGTAATTTGAGAAGTGACCCTGTCACGACTCAGGTGTGCAGAGGAAAACCAAGACGGTTAACCTCCTCCTTTGTTAGCCACGATGAATCTTCTACAGGTCGTCCTTTCCATTTGACCAAATACTCTTCATATGTCCTATTCCTTGTGCTTCTACCAACACGACTGTCCAGTATGTCTTCGATCTCCTTAGTGTCTGAACTAGTTGCTGGAATACTCCACTGTGCTGTTGTGATCTCATCTTCAACACCTCCTTCATGATACTCTGTCAGATCTGAAATGTTAAACACTGGTGAAATATTCAGCTCAGTAGGCAATTATACCTCATATGCATTTACTGAATCATGTTTCTTCAATATCCTACATGGCCCAAACTTTTTCATTTTCAGCTTGTTATACGTACCAACTGGAAACCGCTCCTTCCGCAAATAAACCATGACTTCATCACCAACCTAAAATTCCTTATACCTCCTTTTCTCATCTGCCTTAGCCTTATACTGTGCATTCATCTTGGTAATATGCTTCCTCACCTCTTCATGGATGTTCTTCAAGTGTTCTGCAAAATCCTCAGCTTCAGCACTACTTATTTCTTCTTTATCTATCTTCCTCAATTCAGATGCATTTCTTGGACTACTTCCATATACAATCTGGAATGGTGATTTACCAGTGCTCCTGTTGATAGAATTATTTTATGCAAATTCCGCCTGTGGTAAAATCAAATCCCATCCTGTTGGCTTATCTCCAACCAAACATCTCAGCAAATTTCCCAAACTCTTATTCACCACCTCTGTCTGTCCATCAGTCTGTGGATGATGTGATGAACTGAACTTCAAATCTGTCTTCAACTTCTTCCACAACGTACGCCAGAAATATCCAACAAACTTAGTGTCCCGATCTGAAACTATGGTCTTTGGCAAACCATGAAGTCTCACTACTTCTCTGAAAAACAATTCTGCTACATGAACAGCATCATTAGTCTTCTTGCAGGGAATGAAATGTGCCATCTTTGAAAATCTGTCAACCACCACAAAAATTGAATCATTTCCCCGCTGAGTCCTCGGTAAACCCAGAACAAAGTCCATGCTGATATCCTCCCAAGGCTTCTCTGGTACAGGTAATGGCTGATACAACCCTGTATTCTGCTTCACTCCTTTCGCCATCTGACATACTCTGCAACTCTGTACAAACTTCTTCACATCTTGCTGCAACTGTGGCCAATAGTAATTCTCACTAACCAAAGAAAAGGTTTTGTCATGACCAAAATGTCCAGCCAATCCTCCGCTATGCTTCTCCTTGATGAGATTCTCCCTCATAGAACTTCGTAGAATGCACAACTGACTCCGTCTGAATAGCATATCATCCTGGATGATGAAATCCAACCATTTCGTCCTGTCTAGAGTAACAGTTTCTGTACAAGCTTTCCAAGCTTCACCAAAATCAGGATCCTCTAGATACAAAGTCTTGAGTTCCTTGAACCCAACCACTTCAATCTCCATTTCTGTCAGCAATAGTTGCCTTCTGCTAAGAGCATCTGCAACTGTATTAGACTTTCCACTCCTGTGTTTCAAAACAAATGTATAACTCTACAAAAACTCAACCCATTTCAAATGTCTTTGATTCAATTTTCCTTGACTATTCAAATATTGCAAAGCTTGATGATCAGTATACAAAATAAACTCCTTAGGAAGCAGATAATGTCTCCACTTCTTTAATGCCTGAACTATAGCATAAAATTCTTGATCATAAATAGAATATTTCCTCTTGGCGTCATTTAACTTTTCGCTGAAATAAGCAACAGGTTTACCTTCTTGGCTCATAACAGCTCCTATTGCAGTACCACTAGCATCACAATCTACTTGAAACACCTTATTAAAATCTGGAAGTGCTAAAACAGGTTGTTCTATAACTTTTCATTTCAACAATTGAAAACTCTTTTCTGCCCCATTAGTCCACTTAAACTCTTTTCTATCCCCTCTCATTGTTTCAGTCAAGGGTCCACAAATACTGCTAAAATTTCTGATAAACTTTTTATAAAAGCTAGCTAGACCATGAAAAGATCTTACCTCAGTAGCACTCTTTGGAGTAGGCCATTCAAGGATAGCCTGTACCTTCTCTGGGTCCATTTTGAGACCGTCTCCTGAAACTACAAACCCCAAATACACCAACTCTTTATTCACAAAACTGCACTTCTTCAAATTAATCAGCAATTTCTCTTCTCTCAACTTTTCAAATACCATACAAATATGCATCATATGCTCCTCCAATGTCTTACTAAAGATCAAAATATCATCTAGGTAAACAATGACAAACTTACCCAGAAATTCTTTCAGAACCTCGTTCATGAGCCGCATGAAAGTGCTCGGCGCATTGGTTAGCCCAAAAGGCATGACTAACCACTCATATAGTCCTTCCTTTGTCTTGAAGGCAGTCTTCCATTCATCTCCTTATCTGATCTGAATCTGATGATATCCACTCTTCAGATCTATTTTTGAGAAATACACAGCTCCACTCAAACAGTCCATAATATCATCCATTCGTGGCAATGGAAACCTATACTTGATTGTGATCTTGTTTATTGCCCTAGAATCTGTACACATCCTCCATTCTCCATTCTTCTTTGGTGCTAATATCGTTGGTATAGCACAGGGACTCAGACTCTCACGGATCAATCCTTTCTGTAACAGTTCATGTACTTGTCTGTTCAACTCCTCACTTTCTACAGGTGTCATTCTGTGTGCTGCCTTATTCGGCAAACTCGCTCCTGGGTTCAAGTCCATCTGATGACTGATCTTCCTGACTGGTGGTAATCCATCAGGCACGTTATCAGATACAATATCCTGAAACTCATTCAACAAATCTGCAACTTCTACAGGAACATCTTCTAGTTCCTCTTTACCAGCTTTTGGAATTAAAGCAAAACACACATGCTCATGCCTCATACCATCTAGGAAATTTCTTCCATCAACAAAAGTTATCCTTGCATTACCACATACCTTTTCTTCAGTCTCCTTCAATAGTTTTAGCTTATGTCGCACTCCATCCTTTGTCAGGGAATAGGTATTCGCACGACCATCATGTACAGCACATCTGTCAAACTGCCATGGTCTACCCAACAACATATGACATGCATCCATAGATATGATATCACACAATACCTCATCTTGGTATCCGCCAATCTTGAACTTCACTAGGCATTGTTCATTGACCATGACCTTGTGGTCATCCTGTACCCAGGCAATCCGATATAGATGTGGGTGTTTCTGTCTCTTAAGCTTCAACTTTGTCACCATCTCTTCTGACACCAAAAATTTATTGCTTCCACTATCAATAATCACATCACAACATTTACCTTCACACTTGCACCTGGTGCGAAACAGGCTCCTCCTTTGCTCAGGTTCATTCTCACCACTCAACAGGACTCTTCTGTTAATCAACGTTTCTCCTCTTTCAGCATCTTCAGAATTTGATGATCTGGCATCTTCATCTACATGTGCAACTCTGGCCTGGCCTTCATTTCTCCTGTCTATTCTGCCTTGGCGCTGAGGACATTCAAATGCCCTATGACCTTCTTCTCCACAGTGAAAACATGTTCCACGGAAGCTTCCTCTTCCAGATCCTTGTCCTCTTCCTCTTCCTCTCTGATCTCTATTATTCTGATCCTGGAAGCGATTGGAATTATTTTCGCGCTGATTTTGACTGCTACTGGCCTCATCCTTCTTTTTCGGATCTTCATTTCGGCCACCATATGACCGTCCACCGTGACCTCTTCCGTTTTGTCTGCTCTCGAACTTATTATTCTGCTTTTCCTCTACTTTTAGGGCAAATTGGTATGCCTCTTCAATACTGTTCATTCGAACCAGATTCAGCTCCTCCTGAATGCTAGGCCTTAACCCATTAAGGTATCGGGCAACTTTCTCCTTATCAGCTTCTGCATGGCCTGTTCTGATGAGAAGTCGATAGAACTCCTCTGTATACTCCTGAACAGATCTTTCTGCTTGCTTCAAACTTTGCATTTTCTTTAGTAGGTCAAGCTCATAATCAACAGGAATGAACTGTCGCTTTAATTTATCCACCATCCGATCTCATCTTGTGATTTTATCTTTCCCTCTTCTATTTCGCTCCAATTGAATTTCTTGCCACCAGATCTTCGCATGACCTTTCAATCTGGCCTTCGCAAATTTGACCCTATCAGGATCTTCAACATCTTCATACTCAAAATATTCCTCACATTCATTGATCCAGTCGATCAATTCCTCTGGGTTAAGATTTCCATAAAATGTAGGAACCTCAATCTTAGGTCTTTTCCCAATCTTGAAAATCGCCCGAAAAAGTCTTTCTTCCTCCTGGTTCACAATTTTAACTTCTCCCTCTTGATATTCTTCTTCGGCTTCATCCTCACTTTCCTCTCTGACATTAAGATTCATTCCTCTACGAATCTCTTCTTGCAATGCTCGCACTTGTCTCTGCAACTCTCTAACCTCAAGTGTCACAACACCAGGTCTTCCGCCACGTTCTCTTCGTGGAGGCATTTTCGCGATGCGCGCTGAAACCCTAACCACGGTCCTGGTGCAAACTACCTCACAGTCGGCGATCTGTTTACACACTCAAGAACTCCTGCTCTGATACCACTTGATGAAGGGTGCTCCCCTTAATACCACAAACACATAACAAAAATAGAGAAACAACAACAATATGCAAGAACAGAAAATTGGCTTATTATTATCTCCACAAATGTGGAATTACAAACTTTCAGAATTACAATATGCAAAGCCACATGGGCATTCCCTTACAATATTTTTCAGGACAAAGCCTCGAACTATTACCCAGATCTACTACCCAGAACTATTCTGAACTGCCTAAGACAATAATACAGCCTTCCGTATATAGGCAATTTTTCCACCCCTTGGGAAGGTTCCAAAATTTTAGCCAATAAGGCCGACCAAACTTAGAATTATTTTATTTTATATTTTATTACATCATAGTCGGCTCAAGATAACCTTTGAAACCCGAACAGAAATTTTGAAAAAAATTATTTTTCGCCATTTCAGGTGGCCCAACTTCCGAAGACCATAAGTCATCACCAGTTGACCCGCTCGGCTATTATAACCTCATTTCGGAAACGCCACGAAGCGCTCTACAGGCTTGACCAACGCAAGCGCTTGTCACCCAAATTTTTGACCTCATCTGGGGCCTCTAAAGCCTTCAAAACTGAGTTCAAAGTTTTTGTACCCTACCGCCAATACCGAAAATCTTCAATATCTTCCAATATACACTTGATCTGGCAGTGAAACTTTACTGGCAGACTTATATGACCAAAATCAACCTCCGAGAAAGAAATTAGATGATTCTGAGCACATACAAAAATTACCAAAAATAGTAACTTTCCATAAATAGCAGCTCTGCACAAAATAGCCCTTATTAAAAATAAAAATAGAAATTTTATTTTTTTTGGGTGATGCAAGATTGCTCTTACACCCAGGATGCTCCTGCATCAGACACCCAAGGTAATTTGAGAAGTGACCCTGTCACGACTCAGGTGTGCAGAGGAAAACCAAGACGGTTAACCTCCTCCGTTGTTAGCCACGATGAATCTTCTACAGGTCGTCCTTTCCATTTGACCAAATACTCTTCATATGTCCTATTCCTTGTGCTTCTACCAACACGACTGTCCAGTATGTCTTCGATCTCCTTAGTGTCTGAACTAGTTGCTGGAATACTCCACTGTGCTGTTGTGATCTCATCTTGAACACCTCCTTCATGATACTCTGTCAGATCTGAAATGTTAAACACTGGTGAAATATTCAGCTCAGTAGGCAATTCTACCTCATATGCGTTTCTTGAATCATGTTTCTTCAATATCCTACATGGCCCAAACTTTTTTATTTTCAGCTTGTTATACGTACCAACTAGAAACCGCTCCTTCCGCAAATAAACCATGACTTCATCACCAACCTGAAATTCCTTATACGTCTTTTTCTCATCTGCCTTAGCCTTATACTGTGCATTCATCTTGGTAATATGCTTCCTCACCTCTTCATGGATGTTCTTCAAGTGTTCTGCAAAATCCTCAGCTTCAGCACTACTTATTTCTCCTTTATCTATCTTCCTCAATTCAGATGCATTTCTTGGACTACTTCCATATATAATCTGGAATGGTGATTTATCAATGCTCCTGTTGACAGAATTATTGTATGCAAATTCTGCCTGTGGTAAAATCAAATCCCATCCTGTTGGCTTATCTCCAACCAAACATCTCAGCAAATTTCCCAAACTCCTATTCACCACCTCTGTCTGTCCATCAGTCTGTGGATGATATGATGAACTGAACTTCAAATCTGTCTACAACTTCTTCCACAACGTACGCCAGAAATATCCAACAAACTTAGTGTCCCGATCTGAAACTATGGTCTTTGGCAAACCATGAAGTCTCACTACTTCTCTGAAAAACAATTCTGCTACATGAACAACATCATTAGTCTTCTTGCAGGGAATGAAATGTGCCATCTTTGAAAATCTGTCAACCACCACAAAAATTGAATCATGTCCCCGCTGAGTCCTCGGTAAACCCAGAATAAAGTCCATGCTGATATCCTCCCAAGGCTTCTCTGGTACAGGTAATGGCTGATACAACCCTGTATTCTGCTTCACTCCTTTCGCCATCTGACATACTCTGCAACTCTGTACAAACTTATTCACATCTTGCTGCAACTGTGGCCAATAGTAATTCTCACTAACCAAAGAAAAGGTTTTGTCACGACCAAAATGTCCAGCCAATCCTCCGCTATGCTTCTCCTTGATGAGATTCTCCCTCATAGAACTTCGTGGAATGCACAACTGACTCCCTCTGAATAGCATATCATCCTGGATGATGAAATCCAACCATTTCGTCCTGTCTAGAGTAACAGTTTCTGTACAAGCTTTCCAAGCTTCACCAAAATCAGGATCCTCTAGATACAAAGTCTTGAGTTCCTTAAACCCAACCACTTCAATCTCCATTTCTGTCAGCAATAGTTGCCTTCTGCTAAGAGCATCTGCAACCGTATTAGACTTTCCACTCCTGTGTTTCAAAACAAATGTATAACTCTCTAAAAACTCAACCCATTTCAAATGTCTTTGATTCAATTTTCCTTGACTATTCAAATATTGCAAAGCTTGATGATCAGTATACAAAACAAACTCGTTAGGAAGCAGATAATGTCTCCACTTCTTTAATGCCTGAACTATAGCATAAAATTCCTGATTATAAACAGAATATTTCCTCTTGGCGTCATTTAACTTTTCGCTGAAATAAGCAACAGGTTTACCTTCTTCGCTCATAACAGCTCCTATTGCAGTACCACTAGCATCACAATCTACTTGAAACACCTTATTAAAATCTGGAAGTGCTAAAACAGGTTGTTCTGTAACTTTTCATTTCAACAATTGAAAACTCTTTTCTGCCCCATTAGTCCACTTAAACTCTTTTCTATCCCCTCTCATTGTTTCAGTCAAGGGTCCACAAATACTGCTAAAATTTCTGATAAACTTTCTATAAAAGCTAGCTAGACCATGAAAAGATCTTACCTCAGTAGCACTCTTTGGAGTAGGCCATTCAAGGATAGCCTGTACCTTCTCTGGGTCCATTTTTAGACCTTCTCCTGAAACTACAAACCCGAAATACACCAACTCTTTATTCACAAAACTGCACTTCTTCAAATTAATCAGCAATTTCTCTTCTCTCAACTTCTCAAATACCATACGAATATGCATCATATGCTCATCCAATGTCTTAGTAAAGATCAAAATATCATCTAGGTAAACAATGACAAACTTACCCATAAATTCTTTCAGAACCTCGTTCATGAGCCGCATGAAAGTGCTCGGCGCATTGGTTAACCCAAAAGGCATGACTAACCACTCATATAGTCCTTCCTTTGTCTTGAAAGCAGTCTTCCATTCATCTCCTTCTCTGATCTGAATCTGATGATATCCACTCTTCAGATCTATCTTTGAGAAATACACAGCTCCACTCAAACAGTCCATAATATCATCCATTCGTGGCAATGGAAACCTATACTTGATTGTGATCTTGTTTATTGCCCTAGAATCTGTACACATCCTCCATTCTCCATTCTTCTTTGGTGCTAATACCGCTGGTACAGCACAGGGACTGAGACTCTCACGGATCAATCCTTTCTGTAACAGTTCATGTACTTGTCTGTTCAACTCCTCACTTTCTGCAGGTGTCATTCTGTGTGCTGCCTTATTCGGCAAACTCGCTCCTGGGTTCAAGTCCATCTGATGACTGATCTTCCTGACTGGTGGTAATCCATCGGGCACATTATCGGATATAATATCTTGAAACTCATTCAACAAATCTGCAACTTCTACAGGAACATCTTCTACTTCCTCTTTACCAGCTTTTCGAAATAAAGCAAAACACACATGCTCATGCCTCATACCATCTAGGAAATTTCTTCCATCAACAAAAGTTATCCTTGCATTACCACATACCTTTTCTTCAGTCTCCTTCAATGGTTTTAGCTTATGTCGCACTCCATCCTTTGTCAGGGAATAGGTATTCGCACGACAATCATGTACAGCACATCTATCAAACTGCCATGGTCTACCCAACAACATATGACATGCATCCATAGATATGATATCACACAATACCTCATCTTGGTATCCGCCAATCTTGAACTTCACTAGGCATTGTTCATTGACCATGACCTTGTGGTCATCCTGTACCCAGGCAATCCGATATGGATGTGGGTGTTTCTGTCTCTTGAGCTTCAACTTTGTCACCATCTCTTCTGACACCAAATTGTCAGTGCTTCCACTATCAATAATCACATCACAACATTTACCTTCACACTTACACCTGGTGCGAAACAGGCTCCTCCTTTGCTCGGGTTTATTCTCACCACTCAACAGGACTCTTCTGTTAATCAACGTTTCTCCTCTTTCAGCATCTTCAGAATTTGATGATCTGGCATCTTCATCTACATGCGCAACTCTGGCCTGGCCTTCATTTCTCCTGTCTGTTCTACCTTGGCGCTGAGGACATTCAAATGCCCTATGACCTTCTTCTCCACAGTGAAAACATGTTCCACGGAAGCCTCCTCTTCCAGATCCTTGTCCTCTTCCTCTTCCTCTCTGATCTCTATTATTCTGATCCTGGAAGTGATTGGAATTATTTTCGCGCTGATTCTGACTGCTACTGGCCTCATCCTTCTTTTTCGGATCTTCATTTCGGCCACCATATGACCGTCCACCGCGACCTCTTCCGTTTTGTCTGCTCTCGAACTTCTTGTTTAGCTTTTCCTCTACTTTTAGGGCAAATTGGTATGCCTCTTCAATACTGTTCATTCGAACCAGATTCAGCTCCTCCTGAATGCTTGGCCTTAACCCATTAAGGTATCGGGAAACTTTCTCCTTATCAGCTTCTGCATGGCCTGTTCTGATGAGAAGTCGATAGAACTCCTCTGTATACTCCTGAACAGATCTTCCTGCTTGCTTCAAACTTTGCATTTTCTTTAGTAGGTCAAGCTCATAATCAACGGGAATGAACTGTCGCTTTAATTTATCCACCATCTGATCTCATCTTGTGATTTTATCTTTCCCTCTTCTATTTCGCTCCAATTGAATTTCTTGCCACTAGATCTTCGCATGACCTTTCAATCTGGCCTTCGCAAATTTGACCCTATCAGGATCTTCAACATCTTCATACTCAAAATATTCCTCACATTCATTGATCCAGTAGATCAATTCTTCTGGGTTAAGATTTCCAGAAAATGTAGAAACCTCAATCTTAGGTCTTTTCCCAATCTTGGAAATCGCCCGAAAAAGTCTTTCTTCCTCCTGGTTCACAATTTCAACTTTTCCTTCTTGATATTCTTCTTCGGCTTCATCCTCACTTTCCTCTCTGACATTAAGATTCATTCCTCTACGAATCTATTTTTGCAATGCTCGCACTTGTCTTTGTAACTCTCTAACCTCAGGTGTCACAACACTAGGTCTTCCGCCACGTTCTCTTCGTAGAGGCATTTTCGTGATGCGCGCTGAAACCCTAACCACGGTCCTGGTGCAAACTGCCTCACAGTTGGTGATCTGTTTACACACTCAAGAACTCCTGCTCTGATACCACTTGATGAAGGGTGCTCCCCTTAATACCACAAACACATAACAGAAATAGAGAAACAACAACAATATGCAAGAACAGAAAATTGGCTTATTATTATCTCCACAAATGTGGAATTACAAACTTTCAAAATTACAATATGCAAAGCCACATGGGCATTCCCTTACAATATTTTTCAGGACAAAGCCTCGAACTATTACCCAGATCTACTACCCAGAACTATTCTGAACTGCCTAAGACAATAATACAGCCTTCCGTATATAGGCAATTTTTTCACCGCCTGGGAAGGTTCCAAAATTTTAGCCAATAAGGCCGACCAAACTTAGAATTATTTTATTTTACATTTTATTACATCATATTCAGCTCAAGATAACCTTTGAAACCCGAACAGAAATTTTGAAGAAAATTATTTTTCGCCATTTCAGGTGGCCCAACTTCCGAAGACCATAAGTCATCACCAGTTGACCCGCTCGGCTATTATAACCCCATTTCGGAAATGCCACGAAGCGCTCTACAAGCTTGACCGGCGCAAGCGCTTGTCACCCAAATTTTTGACCTCATCCGGGGACTCTAAAGCTTTCAAAACTGAGTTCAAAGTTTCTGTACCCTGCCGCCAATACCGAAAATCTTCAATATCTTCCAATATACACTTGATCTGGCAATGAAACTTTACTGGCAGACTTATATGACCAAAATCAACCTCTGAGAAAGAAATCAGATGATTCTGAGCACATACAAAAATTACCAAAAATAGTAACTTTCCATAAATAGCAGTTCTGCACAAAATAGCCCTTATTGAAAATAAAAACAAAAATATTTTTTTTTTTGGGTGATGCAAGATTGCTCTTACACCCAGGATGCTCCTGCATCAGACACCCAAGGTAATTTGAGAAGTGACCCTGTCACGACTCAGGTGTGCAGAGGAAAACCAAGACGGTTAACCTCCTCCTTTGTTAGCCACGATGAATCTTCTACAGGTCGTCCTTTCCATTTGACCAAATACTCTTCATATGTCTATTCCTTGTGCTTCTACCAACACGACTGTCCAGTATGTCTTCGATCTCCTTAGTGTCTGAACTAGTTGCTGGAATACTCCACTGTGCTGTTGTGATCTCATCTTCAACACCTCCTTCATGATACTCTGTCAGATCTGAAATGTTAAACACTGGTGAAATATTCAGCTCAGTAGGCAATTCTACCTCATATGCGTTTCCTGAATCATGTTTCTTCAATATCCTACATGGCCCAAACTTTTTCATTTTCAGCTTGTTATACGTACCAACTGGAAACCGCTCCTTCCGCAAATGAACCATGACTTCATCACCAACCTGAAATTCCTTATACGTCTTTTTCTCATCTGCCTTAGCCTTATACTGTGCATTCATCTTGGTAATATGCTTCCTCACCTCTTCATGGATGTTCTTCAAGTGTTCTGCAAAATCCTCAGCTTCAGCACTACTTATTTCTCCTTTATCTATCTTCCTCAATTCAGATGCATTTCTTGGACTACTTCCATATACAATCTGGAATGGTGATTTACCAATGCTCCTGTTGACAGAATTATTGTATGCAAATTTCGCCTATGGTAAAATCAAATCCCATCCTGTTGGCTTATCTCCAACCAAACATCTCAGCAAATTTTCCAAACTCCTATTCACCACCTCTGTCTGTCCATCAGTCTGTGGATGATGTGATGAACTGAACTTCAAATCTGTCTTCAACTTCTTCCACAATGTACGCCAGAAATATCTAACAAACTTAGTGTCCCGATCTGAAAATATGGTCTTTGGCAAACCATGAAGTCTCACTGCTTCTCTGAAAAATAATTCTGCTACATGAACAGCATCATTAGTCTTCTTGCAGGGAATGAAATGTGCCATCTTTGAAAATCTGTCAACCACCACAAAAATTGAATCATGTCCCCGCTGAGTCCTCGGTAAACCCAGAACAAAGTCCATGCTGATATCCTCCTAAGGCTTCTCTGGTACAGGTAATGGCTGATACAACCCTGTATTCTGCTTCACTCCTTTCACCATCTGACATACTCTGCAACTCTGTACAAACTTCTTCACATCTTGCTGCAACTGTGGCCAATAGTAATTCTCACTAACCAAAGAAAGGGTTTTGTCACGACCAAAATGTCCAGCCAATCCTCCGCTATGCTTCTCCTTGATGAGATTCTCCCTCATAGAACTTCGTGGAATGCACAACTGACTCCATCTGAATAGCATATCATCCTGGATGATGAAATCTAACCATTTCGTCCTCTCTAGAGTAACAGGTTCTGTACAAGCTTTCCAAGCTTCACCAAAATCAGGATCCTCTGGATACAAATTCTTGAGTTCCTTGAACCCAACCACTTCAATCTGCATTTCTGTCAGCAATAGTTGCCTTCTGCTAAGAGCATATGCAACCGTATTAGACTTTCCACTCCTTTGTTTCAAAACAAATGTATAACTCTGCAAAAACTCAACCCATTTCAATTGTCTTTGATTCAATTTTCCTTGACTATTCAAATATTGCAAAGCTTGATGATCAGTATACAAAACAAACTCCTTAGGAAGCAGATAATGTCTCCACTTCTTTAATGCCTGAACTATAGCATAAAATTTTTGATCATAAACAGAATATTTCCTCTTGGCGTCATTTAACTTCTCGCTGAAATAAGCAACAGGTTTACCTTCTTGGCTCATAACAGCTCCTATTGCAGTACCACTAGCATCACAATCTACTTGAAACACCTTATTAAAATCTGGAAGTGCTAAAACAGGTTGTTCTCTAACTTTTCATTTCAACAATTGAAAACTCTTTTCTGCCCCATTAGTCCACTTAAACTCTTTTCTATCCCCTCTCATTGTTTCAGTCAAGGGTCCACAAATACTGCTAAAATTTTTGATAAACTTTCTATAAAAGCTAGCTAGACCATGAAAAGATCTTACCTCAATAGCACTCTTTGGAGTAGGGCATTCAAGGATAGCCTGTACCTTCTCTGGGTCCATTTTTAGACCTTCTCCTGAAACTACAAACCCCAAATACACCAACTCTTTCTTCACAAAACTGCACTTCTTCAAATTAATCAGCAATTTCTCTTCTCTCAACTTCTCAAATACCATACGAATATGCATCATATGCTCATCTAATGTCTTACTAAAGATCAAAATATCATCTAGGTAAACAATGACAAACTTACCCAGAAATTCTTTCAGAACCTCGTTCATGAGCCGCATGAAAGTGCTCGGCGCATTGGTTAGCCCAAAAGGCATGACTAACCACTCATATAGTCCTTCCTTTTCCTTGAAGGCAGTCTTCCATTCATCTCCTTCTCTGATCCGAATCTGATGATATCCACTCTTCAGATCTATCTTTGAGAAATACACAGCTCCACTCAAACAGTCTATAATATCATCCATTCGTGGTAATGGAAACCTATACTTGATTGTGATCTTGTTTATTGCCCTAGAATCTGTACACATCCTCCATTCTCCATTCTTCTTTGGTGCTAATACCGATGGTACAGCATAGGGACTCAAACTCTCACGGATCAATCCTTTCTGTAACAGTTCATGTACTTGTTTGTTCAACTCCTCACTTTCTGCAGGTGTCATTCTGTGTGCTGCCTTATTCGGCAAACTCACTCATGGGGTCAAGTCCATCTGATGACTGATCTTCCTGACTGGTGGTAATCCATCAGGCACGTTATCGGATACAATATCCTGAAACTCATTCAACAAATCTGCAACTTCTACAGGAACATCTTCTACTTCTTCTTTACCAGCTTTTGGAATTAAAGCAAAACACACATGCTCATGCCTCATACCATCTAAGAAATTTCTTCCATCAACAAAAATTATCCTTGCATTACCACATACCTTTTCTTCAGTCTCCTTCAATGGTTTTAGCTTATGTCGCACTCCATCCTTTGTCAGGGAATAGGTATTCGCACGACCATCATGTACAGCACATCTGTCAAACTGCCATGGTCTACCCAACAACATATGACATGCATCCATAGATATGATATCACACAATACCTCATCTTGGTATCCGCCAATCTTGAACTTCACTAGGCATTGTTCATTGACCATGACCTTGTGGTCATCCTGTACCCAGGCAATCCGATATGGATGTGGGTGTTTCTGTCTCTTGAGCTTCAACTTTGTCACCATCTCTTCTGACACCAAATTGTCAGTGCTTCCACTATCAATAATCACATCACAACATTTACCTTCACACTTGCACCTGGTGCGAAACAGGCTCCTCCTTTGCTCGGGTTCATTCTCACCACTCAACAGGACTCTTCTGTTAATCAACGTTTCTCCTCTTTCAGCATCTTCAGAATTTGATGATCTGGCATCTTCATCTACATGTGCAACTCTGGCCTGGCATTCATTTCTCCTATCTGTTCTGCCTTGGCGCTGAGGACATTCAAATGCCCTATGACCTTCTTCTCCACAGTGAAAACATGTTCCACGGAAGCCTCCTCTTCCAGATCCGTGTCCTCTTCCCCTTCCTCTCTGATCTCTATTATTCTGATCCTGGAAGTGATTGGAATTATTTCCGCGCTGATTCTGACTGCTACTGGCCTCATCCTTCTTTTTCGGATCTTCATTTCGGCCACCATATGACCGTCCACCGCGACCTCTTCCGTTTTGTCTGCTCTCGAACTTCTTGTTCAGCTTTTCCTCTACTTTTAGGGCAAATTGGTATGCCTCTTCAATACTGTTCATTCGAACCAGATTCAGCTCCTCCTGAATGCTTGGCCTTAACCCATTAAGGTATCGGGCAACTTTCTCCTTATCAGCTTCTGCATGGCCTGTTCTGATGAGAAGTCGATAGAACTCCTCTGTATACTCCTGAACAGATCTTCCTGCTTGCTTCAAACTTTACATTTTCTTTAGTAGGTCAAGCTCATAATCAACAGGAATGAACTGTCACTTTAATTTATCCACCATCCGATCCCATCTTGTGATTTTATCTTTCCCTCTTCTATTTCGCTCCAATTGAATTTTTTGCCACCAGATCTTTGCATGACCTTTCAATCTGGCCTTCGCAAATTTGACCCTATCAGGATCTTCAACATCTTCATACTCAAAATATTCCTCACATTCATTGATCCAGTCGATCAATTCCTCTGGGTTAAGATTTCCATAAAATGTAGGAACCTCAATCTTAGGTCTTTTCCCAATCTTGAAAATCGCCCGAAAAAGTCTTTCTTCCTCCTGGTTCACAATTTCAACTTCTCCTTCTTGATATTCTTCTTCGGCTTCATCCTCACTTTCCTCTCTGACATTAAGATTCATTCCTCTACGAATCTCTTCTTGCAATGCTCGCACTTGTCTCTGCAACTCTCTAACCTCAGGTGTCACAACACCAGGTCTTCCGCCACGTTCTCTTCGTGGAGGCATTTCGCGATGCGCACTGAAACCCTAACCACGGTCCTGGTGCAAACTGCCTCACAGTCGGCGATCTATTTACACACTCAAGAACTCCTGCTCTGATACCACTTGATGAAGGGTGCTCCCCTTAATACCACAAACACATAACAGAAATAGAGAAACAACAACAATATGCAAGAACAGAAAATTGGCTTCTTATTATCTCCACAAATGTGGAATTACAAACTTTCAGAATTACAATATGCAAAGCCACATGGGCATTCCCTTACAATATTTTTCAGGACAAAGCCTCGAACTATTACCCAGATCTACTACCCAGAACTATTCTGAACTGCCTAAGACAATAATACAACCTTCCGTATATAGGTAATTTTTCCACCGCCTGGGAAGGTTCCAGAATTTTAGCCAATAAGGCCGACCAAACTTAGAATTATTTTATTTTACATTTTATTACATCATAGTCGGCTCAAGATAACCTTTGAAACCCGAACAGAAATTTTGAAGAAAATTATTTTTCGCCATTTCAGGTGGCCCAACTTTCGAAGACCATAAGTCATCACCAGTTGACCCGCTCGGCTATTATAACCCCATTTCGAAAATGCCACGAAGCGCTCTATAGGCTTGACCGGCGCAAGCGCTTGTCACCCAAATTTTCAACATCATCCGGGGCCTCTAAAGCCTTCAAAACTGAGTTCAAAGTTTCTGTACCCTGCCGCCAATACCGAAAATCTTCAATATCTTCCAATATACACTTGATCTGGCAGTGAAACTTTACTAGCAGACTTATATGACCAAAATCAACCTCCAAGAAAGAAATCAGATCATTCTGAGCACACAAAAATTACCAAAAATAGTAAATTTCCATAAATAGTAGCTCTGCACAAAATAGCCCTTATTGAAAATAAAAACAGAAATATTTTTTTTTTGGGTGATGCAAGATTGCTCTTACACCCAGGATGCTCCTGCATCATTCGTTTGGTAGGATGAGTCCTAATTCGGGTATCTTAGAGGGAGACTTGACAGATCCTAACTATGCGATCACTAGAGATAATACCTTTTGTATCAATGATATTGAACCAATCATTGACCTACCCCTTGTAAACCGTCATTTGATTGATTGGTCACAACTTTGTCAAGAGCCTCAGCTCCTCACTTTTCACAATGACTATGAAATAGCTTGCTACCTGAATGCTCTTGAACCCATAGTCTCTTCCACCAGTGAACCTACAAAAAGTATGATGGAGCTAGATATTAAGTACCTCAGTCACAAAATAAAAGAAAAGAAAAAAATGATAAATGGATCTGATGGCGAAAACCAATATGTGGTAGTGTCAAAACCCAAAAAAGTAAAAAGAAAGGACGTATCTAAAGGCGAAAACCTCTTTGAGGCACCTAAGGATGGGGTACTTAATAACCTGCCAAGTTATTTCCAAGATAGGTCATCAATTATTATTGAGCCTACACAACCAGTAAATTTGAATATAGAAGAGGCTCCACAGGTGATTCATCTAGCTCAGTCGCTGTTAGTGCAAGAAAAAGAGGCATACACAAAGTTCTTACAAAAGAAGAAAATCAATTTTGCTTGGACATATTCAGACATGCCAGGGCTTGACACTAATCTTATTATGCATCACTTATCTATAGCTCCAGGAATTAAACCAGTAAAATAGAAGTTGAGAAAAATGCATCCTCACATAGCTCTCCTTGTTAAGGCTGAATTAGAAAAGCTCTTAGGAGTGGGATTTATTAGAGCTATCGACTATGCCGAGTGGATCTCAAATATTGTTCCAGTTTCAAAGCATGATGGGTCCATTCATGTATGCACAGACTTCAGAGATCTTAACAAAGCTTGCCCAAAGGATGACTTTCCACTCCCTAACATAGACATGATAGTGGATATGACTGTAGGCTATGAGATATACTCTTTAATGGATGGTTTTTCCGGTTATAACCAAATAAAAATAGCTCCTGAGGATCAAGAAAAGACAGCCTTCACATGTGCATGGGGAACCTATTGTTGGAACGTCATGCCATTTGGATTAAAAAATGTAGGAGCCACATACCAAAGAGCTATGACCACAATATTTCATGATATGATGCATAAAAACATGGAGGATTATGTGGATGATACCTTGGCCAAGTCTAATAAAAGGGATACACACCTAGAAGATTTAGAAGTAATTCTAGGTTGAATGAAGCAGTTTCAGTTAAGATTGAATTCGAAAAAGTGTGCCTTTGGGGTTACCTTAGGTAAACTTCTAGGATTTATAATTTCAGCCAAAGGAATAGAGGTGGATCTCGAAAAGGTTCAAGTTATATTAAATATGCCTCCTCCTAAGAACATTAGTCAGATGAGAAGTCTTCAAGGATGACTCCAATCTATATAGAGATTTATTTCACAGCTTGTAGATAGAGCACAACCATTCAACAAGACATTGCATAAAGGAACCACATGTTCCTGGAATGAGGATTTCCAAAAGAGACTAGATCAAATAAAGCAATACTTGGCCAATCCTCCAATTTTAATGCCTCCTATCCCAAGAAAACCATTAATTTTGTACATCTAAGCAACAGAATCTTCCTTGGGGGCATTGTTGGCTTAACTTGATGATACTGGGAAGGAAAGAGCCATCTACTACATTAGCCGTACTCTAGTATCTTATGAGATCAATTATAATAGTATTGAAAAGTCTTGTCTTGCAGTAGTGTTTACTTCCCAAAAGTTACAACACTACATGCTTTCCCATACTATACATCTTGTTGCAAAAATTGATCCTCTTAAGTATTTGCTTAGTAAGGCTGCTCTCACGGGTAGACTTGCTAAGTGGATGATGCTTTTGTCAGAATTTGATATCGAGTACATTGAGCATAAGGCTATAAAAGGGCAAGCTATTGCAGATCAATTTGTTGATTTCCCAGTCAAAGATAGCATGCCTATTCAAGTGGAATTCCTAGATGAGCATATCATGTACATGACCACGCGTACCTAGAAAATGTTCTTTGATGGTTCAAATATGAAAAATGGATTAGGAGCTAGAGTATTGTTTATTTCTCCCCATGGGTACAACATACCTAAGTCTTATAAACTTTTGTTTCCATGCACAAATAATATTGCAAAATATGAGGCTCTAACCAATGGACTTAAAATGGCTATAGAATGGGGAATTACAGAGCTGCATATCTATGGGGATTCACAATTAATTATCAACCAAGTAAATGAAGAGTACCAAACTAAGGATGATAAGCTGATACCTTACAAAAAGATAGTTGATTCATTGCAACGTTACTTCACATTTGTGACATTTCAACATATCCCTAGAGCAAAAAACAAGGCAGCAGATGCTATGGCTACACTAGCTTCACTCCTTCAATTGGAACAACACGAGTCAAGATTTGAATTCCTGGTGGAAGAGCTATGTCACCCCATTCAAAAGCCATGTCATATGTACCTTGGTTAGTCATGAGTCATCCTGCTATGGTGCCATTTACTCATATCTTCGTGATGGCATCATCCCCAAAACCTTTAATCACTCTAAAAGAAGAAACCTTGTCCATAATGCCTCTCGCCATACCCTTATCTGTGGTGATCTGTATAGGAGGGGTTTAGATGGGACACTTCTTAGGTTCTTGGAAAAGGATGAGTCCGACTAAGCGTTAGTTGAAATCCACGAGGGCATTTGTGGAGGACATTCTAATGGTCTTGCCATGGCCTGAAGGTTGCTTAGGGTGGGGTACTATTGGCCCACAATGCAAATAGATGCTATAGCTTTTGCCAAATCATGTGAAAAGTGTCAGAAACATGGAAACCTGATTCATGCTCCAAGTAGGGAGCTTATTTCTTCTATTTCTCATTGGCCATTTCAGCACTGGGCCTTTTACCTTGTTGGGCAAATTCATCCCAACTCATCAAGTGGACATAAATTCATTATTACTGCTACTGACTACTTTATCAAATGGGTAGAAGTCATTCCACTATCTGTTGCTTTAGGAAAGACAATCTCTTTGTTCATATTGAATCACATCATTTGTCAATTTGGGATACCTTCTGAGATAATCAGTGATAATGGAGGTCAATTCAAAAATAAGGACCTTACACACCTCTGCAAGAAATTCAAGATAAAACAACATTGGTCCTCCATTTACTTCCCACAAGTAAATGGACAAGCAGAGGCCTCTAATAAAACCATTCTTAAGATTCTCCATAGAACAGTTCATAAGAATGGTCGAGACTGGCACTTACAGATTAATCCAGCCTTATGGGCCTATAGAATGAGTATTCATACTCCCATAGGGGCTACTCCTTTTGCCCTCACTTATGGTGTTGATGCAGTATTACCTTTAGAAGTTGAAATTCCCTCACTTAGAGTCTCTCTCAAAGGTTTGATTACAGATGAAGATTATCGTGCCATGAGATTGCAAGAATTGGAACTTCTTGATGAGAAACGTAGAACATCTTTTGATCACATGAGAATCTACCAAAATCGTATGTCCAAAGCATTCAACAAGAAGGGTCACCCTAGAGAATTTCCATTAGGAGATTTTGTCTTGCATGAGAATCCTAAGAACAAACAACATTGAGAACAAAAGGGCAAATTTGAACCTAATTGGCTTGGACCATACATTATTACTGTTGCTTTTGGGACAGGTGCTTACTTGCTATCTAATGAATAGGGGGAACAACTCCCTGATCCTATTAATGTTTTTCACCTCAAGAAGTTCTATCCATGATGTCTATTCAGTCTGGGGGCATCCTTTGTACATATTTTATGATCCTGAGAAAATACCAAAAAAAAAATTCATATATGATGTTGAAAAAATCCTAAAAAGCATATAAAGTCCTAAAAAAAGAGCATCCTAGTGAAAACCTAGCAATAGGTGCTTTGATGTCTCATCAAAAAAATCAAAAAAGTTAAAAAAAAAAGAAAAGTGCCTTGGTGAAAACCTAGAAACAGGCACCTTGGTAGTAAAAATACAAAAAAATTGAAAAATCAAAAAAATCTCCAAGTGGTGAAAACCTGTAAACAGGCACTACTTGAGGCCTTTGCACCCTTGTCTTTTAGCATGTGCCCTTGACACTTAGCCACTCTCCATCATGCCTTGAACTTATTTGACTTGGTTTGGAATTGGTCTTTATAGGTCCTTTAGGTGCATTTGTCTCTTGGGGCATTTCACAAACAGGTGTTTTTCAACACCACCCCAAACTGTGTTTTTAACACTATCCTAGCGTCGAGTGTTTCTCAACACTTATCAGATGTCTTACCCACCAGTCTAAGTATGATGCGATATCACTCATTAGCAAATTTGATACTCAAAGTTTGACTCTATGACCAACACACACACACTTAAACAATCAATTCAATTGAGATATGTTGACTTTATTTTTTCTATGTGTTGTCTATGAGAATTTCTTTGATGAGTGGTCTCTCCCTAAGAAGTTTTTGATGATGCATAACTAGAAGACTAAGGGTATGAGAACATGTTTTATTTCTTTATCTGCTTGTGGGTATATTTTGTTGATCCTAACTATCATGCGCATTTATGCTAGTCTTACTTGACACTAGGGATTGACAAGGTATTATCCTTGACTGTTTTGTGAGTGCATGCTTATAGCCATCTTGACCTTCTTGTGTCCTGATGCAAGCATAATCTTGCTATAGCAAACTTAGGTAATCTCACTGCGCTAGTCATCTTGACCTACATATCTTTGGTGCCTAGGTGGGATTTCTACATTTCATCTGATATATATCATATTCATATACCCATAGTCATACTAGTGTGTATTATATGATCTTACGATGCTACCAATAAAATCTTGATGATGATAATTAGATGTCTATAAGCATTGTGACCTTTCAAGTCAACCACTTTTCATAGTAGCTTGCATTTTTAGGGTCATGTTAGATTAGTTTTGCATCTTGCATATGGAGAGAGCTCTCCTTTTCATCTTATGTGGACCTATCGGTCAACTGCACTCATCTTCCATTTTCTCAATCATGTCTTTCACTCCTTATCTTTCATCACGACCTATTCCTGTCATCACAAGGGCTTAATCATATCATCATATCTATATCTCAAAAATGTCATTTTCAAAAACATGATTCTACATCATACACATGAGAATCAACCATACATCCATGAGAGAGAATATACATGAGCATTTATAACATACATTTTGAGCAAAATGACAAGACAATACATAAACTGATACATCCATCACAAGTGAGACATAAACACAAGATATATCGAACATCTAGTAATCTCATATATATAACAATGTCATCATACAATATACAATATGAGATCCCAAAATCTGTATCACAAAGTCTCATGATATGTCCAAAACATCTAAACCTAAGCCCTAAACCTAGGACTCACTGCCACCATCCTGAGGACCTAGTGGTGGAGGAGGTGGTGTCGCATCTGGTACCACATCTAATCTACCCAATACTGCTAGGTAGGAAGGAGCCCTCTGACCTGCTGGTACTACCTATACATAGAGACCATGATAATATGTAGCTCGCGCTACCTCTCTATCTCTTTGCAAGGGCAACCTGTAGGGCTCTCTCTCACCGCTCTATCTCTGCCCACTGATTAGTAAGCTGTTGCTCCCTAACTGCTATGGTGATCCTAAGCTATTGTATCTTAGCCTCTAGAGCTTGTATCCTGGCTCTTAGGTCCTCTCCTCCCACAGGCTGATCTTGTTGTACCTCTGCCTATCGGCGAGTTGGTCTCGCCTCATCCTTAGGCGTCACCAATCTTCATCCCCATGACTGCTTCTAGCCACCTGATCTAGATACCTCACCTCTCTCCATCCCTCTCCCTCCCCCTCTCCCTCCATCTCCTCTATCTCCCCCATCATCCCCATCCCCACCCTGAACTACTATCAGGGCATCAGGTACTATGAAATGAGGGAATGGTGCCCTTTGTCACTCAGCCCTGTACACTGCATCAGATCCTGCATCAGCCATATCGAGAAGGTACTCCCAAGGCTCCCTCTTGATGCCATCTATCTCTACAATAGCTAGCTAATGATCTAACATGGGTAGCCACCCATGTCCCTCCTCATCCCTGGACCTCGCATAAGTGGTGGTCTCTGTCGAGACTCGCTGCTACCGCCTGAACTATCACCATACCCGAGTGATGCAAAATCTCTTGACTATCTCTACATGTCGTCCTACTAATAGCTGGTTGCATAG
The DNA here is from genome assembly GCA_027943335.1 of Chamaecyparis obtusa. Classification (NCBI taxonomy): domain Eukaryota; kingdom Viridiplantae; phylum Streptophyta; class Pinopsida; order Cupressales; family Cupressaceae; genus Chamaecyparis; species Chamaecyparis obtusa. The sequence continues at coordinate 363,488 of BSBK01003445.1, forward strand.
CATGTAGCTCAGCTCATCCTCTACATCACCCCAAAACTCAACCTCCCTATATGGCCTCCATGTGAAGGAGGTCATCTCATCCAAGATATGTTGGTAGTATGTCACATCCCCAATATGGGAATATGATATAAATCCTCCATACCTGTATATGTATAGATATCACCACTCTCTTGGCTAAACCCTGGGGTGCACCACAGTGATGTGCTCCCAAGCCCACACCTATGCCAGGATGGCACCGCAAGCCCATGTTCGACCATCCCTGTAGATGATCTTGTGTAACTCATGATACATCTTTGCAAGTATGGCAGGTCCCCATGCCATGCACCGAGGTCTACCTACCAAGTCAACTAGTAGTCTGCCCCATCCAAGAGGGAATCCCTTCTGACTATGATCATTCATCAGGGCCTGTGAGATGATGGAAGCAATAATGCATGGCACTAGGAAGTCTCTGCCAAAATCGTCCATCAGTTGCTCCCAACTAACATGTCTATCAATGATAGTGACATCCTGAAACATGCCCTAGATAGCATGTCGGCCCTCAGTGGCATCCTAATCATAGTATACCTGTGCCAGCAAACAATCATGTTAGTTTTCATCATATGGAAACATTACACTTAAATGATTATATCTTTAAGCATGATTATACTTATAGGCTTGCCATGGCATGGTACTCTGAGAATCTTGTAGACATCCTCTAATGTGATGGATGCCTCTCCAATGGGCAAGTGAAAGGTGTTATGCTCACTATGCCATCACTTAGCCAAGGTTGTCAGTAGACCATGATCAGCCCAAATATATGGGAACTGTAATAAGTATCAGAATCCCATCACTCAGATATCAGCCTCACCTGGATCATCTAGATCTCAGATGCATCTCAATCCCACCACCTTCGGTGGTCTGATGAGTAATGCCAGAAAGTGCTCCTGCAAACCATTAAACCAAGCCAGATGTTAGTACATATCATGATGAATGTCTAAAAATTAGTACAAGACATATACAATGTAAACTGGTCTAGACCCATGTCCTTTCTACTCAAAAATACTTAAAAATATCATTTTTTTTAACTTGGGCGATACTGCTTTTGGGACAACTGTCATGTGACACTTCTTCCTATAGTGGTGCGATATACCTTTGATTGTGCGATAATTGTCAGGTATCACGCGATAGTTCACTAGTTATTATGTGATACTGGTGTCCACTCACCTGTGATACACTTGCGACCCACGAAGTATCGCACGATGTTTCTCTCTAAAGGGAGTGATACTTCTAAAGTATCGCCTGATATATCACCTAGTTCTTAAAAATTGAGATTTTTAAATTTGAAAATTCTTGAAAAAAATGTGCTAAATATCTTAAATGCTCATTAATGACTCAAAAAAGTGAAGTTCTTCTGAAAACTCAATAGGGCAGCATCATGTGGAGGCCAGTTGTGCAACCAACTACGCTCAAACCAATGCATGTAGATGGGAATCACTACTGGCTAGGCCATTTTCTCTCTCTAAGCTCTTGAAATTCTCAAAATGGCTAAATGACAAATGATTTTGAAAATGACACTTTTGCCCCTTATATAGCATTTTGACTTTTAGACCTAATTTTCAAAATACTTCAGAATTGCGTGAAAATTGCACCTCTAGCTAATTTCAATGTCCTGGATCTATTTTCAGACTCAAAATCAAAATCTGAGTTCATCTTGATAGTCAAAATTGTATTTCAAAATTTCACCCTCATCTACGCAATTGGCTGACCATTTGAGGCCTGATCCTTCGATCTTTGTTGGGGCATCTTCATTTCTTCACCCCCATCTCTTTCAAACTCCTAGTCTATCATTCATTATCACTCACTTCATTTCTCTAAGGTTTGACTTAATTTTTATCCTATATCTTTCCCAGTCAAACCTAGTCAACTTGGGGCATGTCTTCACTGCTTGATGGTTATCCTATTATCTTATTCTTCAACTATGATTTTTAGTGCTTTGATCAAGTTTATCAATTTCCTATTCTCCTCTACCTGATTTCAATTTTGATTCTGAGGGGGTAGTACCTATCAGCTTTAATCTTTGATTCAACTTTATCATTCAGCTCAGCTTGAGATTCTTATTTTTGGACTTGATTATCACCTAGCACCGATGGTGGTAATTTTGTCTTTCAATTTTTATCTCCTATTTTTCAGACTTGATTATTGCCTAGTAGCGATGGTGATATTTTTATCTAAGGCTTGATTTGCACCTAGCAGCGATGGTGTTGGTCTTGTCTTTCAGCTTTTTGCTTATCTTTCTCCTGGCGTGTTCCCAAAACCAATACATGTCTAAGTTGTTTTGTGATCCCAAATCGATCTCACATTTCAATTCTTCTTTGACTGCATGTGTTCCTAAAATGATCACACATTATTCAAAGAGGGGAAAATGTATGCACCCTAAAATGGTCGCCTAGACATTGGGCCCCCATTCAGCAATTTATCAAATCCCTGAATCAATATTTTTAAAAATCAATATTTTATCAATTATATCAATTTCCTTGATCAAATCCTATTTCATCATTTTTGATTATTCCTTGGGCTAACCATTTTATCCTAAGTCTTTATTTATTTAAAAGGAATATTTCCTCTCCTTTTAATATATAAAAAGCCCCCACTTTTCATCTTATCCTAAGTTGCACAAATAAAGCATTATTCTTATTTTATAAAAAGAAGAAAAGCACTTTTTGTCTCATATGGACACAAAAGTCAACTCTTATTTTCTCATTGGAGGATATTTGTGCACATGGATTTCTCCTCTTTGATGCTCCACCGTTGATTAAGTCTTTTGCCTCTCAATCTTCATGGTCCATTTCTCCTCATTTCCTATAAAAGAAGAGCTCTCTTCCTCATTCTAGGTCATTCTCTTTTATGCTAATGTTATGTTGTAGGTTTTCTAGGTTATTTGGATCTCTTTGAAGACATTCTTGCATTCAAGCTTTGAAGACATTGTTGTTGCATTTCATTTAGCTTGCTTTCTTGCTTTCATAGTTGCATAATCATGGCATTCTTAGTATAGATTTCCTTTCATGCTTTATAACAACTCATCTAGTTTAATAGGAAGGAATGTAAGACTTGTACTTTCCTTTCATAGCCTAGTTTTCACTTTCATTCTCATAGATTAGCTTGCATCTTAATTCTTAGCTTACTTGCATTGTATTTCATTTGATTCTTGGAGATATTGGCATTCTTTCCCTTGTCTTCACTTGAATCTCTCATTGTGTGGTTGACTAGCAAGGTCATTAAGCTTATTAGCTCTAGCTGAGAGCAATTTTACAATCCTACAACTCCATACATAGAGAGCTCTAGGTCACTATTGAAGATTTCCCTTTCATGAATTTCCTTTGATGTAATGACTTAGAGAAGTGCACTACTTTTGTGTGTATAATTAGGACTAATTAGGACCTAATATGACCTGTTAGGACCCAATTAGAATCAATTAGAATCAATTAGCACCTAGTTAGACTCAATTAGAACTAATTAGGACCTAATATGACCTATTAGAACCCAATTACACTCAATTAGAACAAATTAGCACCTAATTAGAATCAATTAGAACCAATTAGATCCAATTAATTAGGACCTAATATGACCTATCAAAACCAATTAAGACCTAATTAGGACCTATTATGACCTATTATGACTTAACTCTAGACTAATTAGGACCTATAATGACCAATTATGACCAATTAGGACTAATTATGACCAATATGACCTATTAGGACCAACTATGACCAATTAGGACTAATTAGGACCTAATAGGACCTATTAGGACCCAATTAGAATCTATTATAACTATATGCAAATTAGATGTCTAACAAATAGAGATGATAAATTAACTATTAAAAGCCAATAAATCTATCTAATGCAAACACAATGAAGAATGCAAAGTAACTATGAAATGATGAAACTAATTTAATTACCTTCACGTACCATGTAGCTTGTCTCCATTGTCCTCCTAGCCTTGATTTCTTGAAGATGTTGAGCTCTCAGATTTCCAAATGAAGCCCTTTCCCAAGATGATCACCAAAGTGTGGAGCTTGAATGAAATGAGTGCACAATATCTTATGCAAACTAATGGATGGAATGCAAATGAAATGGTGATAGTATGAATTTGATTTCTCTTAGAATACTTGGATGCTTGATTGCTTGATTGCTTGAATGCTTGAATGCCTATTATCAAAATACCTATTAGCTCTCAAATGGGAAATGTGGCTCTTTTTATAGAGTTTTGGAGGATCTAGGCCTAGGTGGCACGATCCTACGGTTGAGAATGAAAGGTGGAAGATCCTAGGGCTAGGATTGACTTGGTTGAAGGAGTTGAGAGAAAGGGGGATATAGTTGGAATGTGAGAGGAAGAATAGGGATGATGTTCCTCTCACATTGACATGGAGGAGAAGAAGGTGGAAGCGAAAGACACATGTCAAGTGTCTCACAAAGACCAAAGAGAGAAAGAGGGAGAGACCTTTTCCTCATGAGGACTCTTTGCACAAGTGTCCTATGAGTCACCTTTGACCCTTAGAGGTGGCTTGAGAAGCCCCTTAGGAATAGGGCATGTCTCTTGACTTGGTTGTTGAGAGGACATGTGGTCATGAGACTAAGTCTTATGAGGCCACATAGCTCTTGAAAATAGGACATGTGTGGGTGAGGATAATTGTAGATAAATAATTAATAATAATTATTTATCTTAGCCAAAGTGATGTGTCAGGTGACTAGATAGGTGAGGTGGACTAGGAAACTTAGTCATATTTAGGTGATTGTGTATTTAATTAAATCACTTTAATAAGACTAATTAGAAGACTTAGGATAGAAGAATAGACTATAGAGAATTCACTAAATAAATTGAATAATTTTTTAATAAATAAAGGACTAATTATTAATTAAATAATAAATATTTAATTAATTTATCAAGTCAATAGTAATTAAATAATAAATATTTAATTAATTAATGAAGCCATTTTTAGGTGTATACAATAACCAATTAGCACCTAATTAGACTTAATTAGAACCAATTAGAACCAATTAGAACCTAATATGACCTATTAGAACCCAATTAGACTCAATTAGAACAAATTAGCACCTAATTAGACTCAATTAGCACTAATTAGGACCAATTAGGACCACTTAGACCCAATTGGGACTAATTAGGACCAATTAGGACCAATTAAAACTAATTAGAACCAATTAGAACCAGTTACGACTAATTAGAACCAATTAGGACCAATTAGAACTAATTAGGACCTAATTAGACTCAATTAGAACCAATTAGGACCTAATTAGACTCAATTAGAACCAATTAGATCCAATTAGCACCTAATATGACCTATTAGAAACAATTAGGACCTAACTAGGACCTATTATGACCTATTATGACTTAACTCTAGACTAATTAGGACCTATTATGACCAATTAGGACTAATTAGACCAATATGACCTATTAGGACCAATTAGGATCAATTAGGACCAATTAGGACCAATAAGGACCAATTATAACTAATTAGAACCAATTAGAACCAATTAGGACCAATTGGAACTAATTAGGACCTAATTAGAGTCAATTAGAACCAATTAGGACCTAGTTAGACTTAATTAGAACCAATTAGATCAAATTAGGACCTAATATGACCTATTACAACCAATTAGGACCTAATTCAGACCTATTATGACCTATTATGACTTAACTCTAGACTAATTAGGACCTATTATGACCAATTAGGACTTATTAAGACCAATATGACCTATTAGGACCAACTATGACCAATTAGTACTAATTAGGACCTAATAGGATCTATTAGGACCCAATTAGAATCAATTAGAACCAATTAGCACCTAATTAGACTCAATTAAAACCAATTAGGACCTAATATGGCCTATTAGAACCCAATTAAACTCAATTAGAACAAATTAGCAGCTAATTAGTCCCAATTAGGACCAATTAGACCCAATTAGACCCAGTTAGGACCAATTAGAACCAATTAGAACTAATTAGAACCAATTACGACTAATTAGAACCAATTACGACTAATTAGAACCAATTAGGACCAATTAGAACTAATTAGGACCTAATTAAACTCAATTAGAACCTATTAGGACCTAATTAGACTCAATTAGAACAAATTAGCACCTAATTAGACTCAATTAGGACCAATTAGATCTAATTAGGACCTAATATGACCTATTAGAACCAATTAGGACCTATTATGACTTAACTCTAGACTAATTAGGACCTATTATGACCAATTATGACCAATTAAGACTAATTAGGACCAATTAACCTATTATGACCAACTATGACCAATTAGGACTAATTAGGACTTAATAGGACCTATTAAGACACAATTAGAATCGATTAGAACCAATTAGCACCTAATTAGACTCAATTAGAACCAATTAAGACCTAATATGACCTATTAAAACCCAATTAGACTCAATTAGATCAAATTAACACCTAATTAGACTCAATTAGGACCAATTAAACCCAATTAGGATTAATTAAGACCAATTAGGACCAGTTAGAACTAATTAGAACCAATTAGAACCAATTAGAACCAATTAGGACTAATTAGAACCAATTAGGACCAATTAGAACTAATTAGGACCTAATTAGTCTCAATTAGAACCAATTAGATCCAATTAGGACCTAATATGACTTATTAGAACCAATTAGGACCTATTATTCAACCTATTATGACCAATTATGACCCATTAAGACTAATTAGGACCAATATGACCTATTAGGACCAATTAGAACTAATTAGAACCAATTAGAACCAATTAGGACTAATTAGGACCAATTAGAACTAATTAGGACCAATTAGGACCTAATTAGACTCAATTAGAACCAATTAGATCCAATTAGGACCTAATATGACCTATTAGAACCAATTAGATCCAATTAGGACCAATTAGAACCAATTAGACCCAATTAGGATTAATTAGGACCAATTAGGACCAATTAGAATGAATTAGAACCAATTAGAACCAATTAGAACCAATTAGGACCAATTAGGACCAATTAGAACCAATTAAGACCAATTAGACCCAATTAGGACTAATTAGGACCAATTAGGACCAATTAGACTAAATTAGAATGAATTAGCACCTAATTAGACTCAATTAGGACCAATTAGGACCTATTAGGACTAGCTATGACTAATTAGGACTAATTAGGACCTAGTATGACCTATTAGGACCCAATTAGAATCAATTAGAAATAATTAGCACCTGATTAGACTCAATTAGACCTAATTAGACCTAATTAGACCCAATTAGACCTAGCTAGATCTGTTAGGACCTATTAGACTCAACTAGACCTATTAGGACTCAATTAGACCCAATTAGACCCAACTAGACCTGTTAGGACCTATTTTGACTTAATACATGAACCTCGTTAGACCTAACTTCATTCAAAAGTTTTTTTTTGATAATTTTTACTTCATACATGTAGGAAATACTCAAGAAGCAAAACCTTCTAGAGTTGGAGAAGGGTCATCACAAGCTCAACAAGCCCAACCTTTAGAAGTTGGAGAAGGTTCATTGCAAGCTCAACAAGCACAACTCTTAGAATATCAAACAAGTACACATCTCTATCTCTCTCACTAACTCTCTCTCTCACTATCTTGATTTAGTCTCTTATTGGTGAACATACATTTTGGGTCTTTCCCCTTATGAAGTTATTGTTTTTGTTGTGTACATGTAGCCTTTGATGATGAAAATATTAGACAAGGGGTATCCGAAGTTGAATCAACCCAATGTCAAACAAGTATGTGTTTCTCTCATTAGTTTATAAATTAGTATAGGTTTGACATTCAAGCTTGTAAATATTTATTTCATGAAGGTCCCCTTAAGATGAGATATTAAGATATTTTTTTAATATTATTTGCAGCGGAAGTACAAGAAACATATGTGAATGATAGTTTACTCCAATAGTTAAAGCTAAAAATTAATAGTAAAAGCATAGATCATTTAATTGAAATGGATGTGAAAAAATTGAGAGATTATGCTAAACAACCCATAAATATTACAAAGAGGGCATTGAATAAAAAGTCTAAGCAAGTAATGAAACAATTTGAGAATCTTGGTACACTTGAAAAAACTCAACTGTTATCAATTACACTTCTTAAATATGAGTTAAAAGAGCCATTAATATTGTTGGGTGTAGATGCAAGTTTGAAAAAGTTAAAATCATGTAACGTACAAAAAAATATTGTTGACAGTGTTAAGGAAGGTTTGCATTCCATTGGAAAAACAACTAGATCTATAGATAGGTCCATTTCAAGAAGATTGATACTGCCATCTATTTTAAATAAAAACATGTCCCAAAGAAGACAATTTTCTTCACTTTCATCTCAGATTGGGTACAGTAGGAAGACAATGACACACTATTTGAAAAGAAGAATAAATTTGGATGATACTACATTGGAATGTAATTGGGACTAATGTGTAGAGCTCCTCGGTCTGATAGGATTAATGAAATAGTTAGGAACTTAGTTACGTCATTTTGGACTGATCATACTCATCCTTCACCAAATACAAGAGACATTATCAAGAAGAGGAATGGGCCTAAGGAATATTTCTAGTACACAAAACATTGGTTGGACACCACACAACATAAATTGTATCTCTCATTTTGTAACTCAAATCCTGACATTAAGATTGGACAAATAATGTTTGAAATATTAAAGCCATTTTTTGTAAAGATAAATAAATCTTTTCAAACTTGTTATTGTCGATATCATATTGAATTCAATCTCTACAATCAATGGTTTAGAAAGATGATAGAAGAAAGTGGTGGTTCTCAAAATGATTTTCCTAAACGTCCAAGCCAATTCATAGCATCAATCTTATGTAACAAATCAATTGATCATGAAATACTTGAAATAGATTGCATAAGAGGAACTTGTCAAACATGCGGGGATTTCACTAAATTTCCTTTGAGAATTGAAGATACTGACATGAAGAGGATGATAAAATGTAAGAGATACAAGTACATAAAGTTTGA